>JANAVB010037819.1:10023966-10338966 GCA_029216955.1 Iris pallida
TTTGTTTATCTGGGTTCCTTGTGCCGATGGAGTGAGTGGTAATACGTTGACTCCGTTGACGATCTGACGACGGTTATCGGTTCTCTGAAGGTCTGGATTGCTCTGGGTGCTAGAGCTTGCTGAGAGGAGAAAGACGTTGAGTGTCTGTATCTGCCTCTCTGGTGGTGTGTTTGTTCGTTTTTTTGTTGCTGTCTGTGTGTGTGTGAAGGAAATGATCCCCTTATTTATAGTCTTACAGGCTGGCTGCTCATGTGCGCATATGTAGGATGCGCCTGGACGCGGGGACGCCACATGGTGATTGCTGATGGAGGCACATGGACGATGCATCCTGATCGAAGGGTTGAATTCTTCATGCTGCTGTTGTGAGCCGGCACGTAGCAGAGAAGAAGATCTTTCTGTTGTTGAGATCTTGGGTGAGCTAAGTCAAAAGACACGTGTCGTCGACTCATGGCTCGGAGATTTCAGATTTGATGGGAGAATGATTTGGCAGGATGCGCCTAGGATTGGACGCACGAGGAGACTTTGGCTCGTAACCTTTAGGAGTCACAAACCATTCTGGGCACATGGTTTTGAGGCGCATGCGAGGCTTCAGTGGTGACTTAACTCCTGTCTTTCGGGATCAGAAAGAAGTCTGGGGCGCATGGCTTTTGAGGCGCATGCAGATTTGGGCGCATGGCTGCAGAGGCGCATGCGAGTGGTTGGGTGGCCACGTAGCAGTAGCCGTCAGAGGGAAGTAATGATGATGCTGATGTTGGCGACGCTTCATCTTCTGAAAAAGCTGTCAACTGTTCAGACTTCGGGAGTCGTGCTGCCAACTCTGTCAGTTCGGCATTTAATGTTTTCGACATTCGACGGATAGCTGAGTGGGTGCATCGATCGGCGTTCCACTAGGCGTATGGCGACGCATAGGGGCGCATCCCCTATGATGCGCTTGGTGCTGAAGGGCGCGTCTGTGTGATGCACTGTCTGGCCGGCACATCCGCTTCGTGACACGTCTTTAATGGTACGACTGTTACGATCTTCGAGTGCTTTAAATAGCCATTTTGACTTGGCTGAATTCGAAGCGTCCGGTTCATCCATTAAATACAAATTTATTGCACGGGATTCGGAGAGCCATCCACTTGGCGCATGGGTTTGATTTGCCCGGCCTATAAATAATGGCATGGGAGAGAGTTTGCTTCTCGTTCTCTCACGTTCTTCCGAAATGAACATGTTTACTCGAGTGCATTCTGTTGATGAGATGCTCCCGAGGGTGAAGATGCGATGCAATGTCTTCATTGATGCACTTTAAGGTGACTGTTACATCCTAAAGTCGGAGTCTAGGGCTTCTGAGGCAGGCAGAAGGTGCATGTTGCATCCAAAGATCGGGATGCTCGAGCCTCGTCTTCGTTGTGCAGAAAGAGCCGCAGATCGGAATGACGGTGCTGCGTCTTTGGGGGCTCTTTCTTCCTTCAAAGTGGGTGTCGCCCACTCTGGTTGTGTTGAAAGCTGCTCCTTTAGCCGCAGTTTCGATTACGGTCTTCCTTCGCCTTTGGAGGCTCTTTCGAAGCCTCCCCTGGCCACAGGTCGGCTTGCGGTGCTCTTCTCTTCCTCGGTTGGGGAGCTCTTCCTCCAGCTAGAGGGTTGATTGCCACCCTCGTTCTGCTCAATAAATGCTTCATTAGTCGAAGTATTTAGACGGCGGTGAGCCTGGCTAGAAGAGCGGCACATAACTGGGCTGCTGAATGGATGCACATAACTGAGCTGCCGAAGGAATACACATAACTGAGAATGCACATAACTGAGCTGCTGAAAGGATACGCTCTGCTGAGGGCGCATAGTGGAATACGCCTGACTGAGGGCGCATGGTGATTGCTGCGCCTATTTGAGGGCGCATGGTGGCTGCTGGCTGTAGACTTAGGATCTTTTCTTTTGTAGAAATTCTCCTTTGTATAATCTTTTCTAGACATGTAATAGACTTTTATAAGTAATAAAAAGTCCTCTTTCAATGTCTATATTCGATATTTTTGCTGTGAAGTACTCTGTCCGAGCTCTGGCGCATGTAGTATCTGGCTCATAGGTCCTCAGGTTCTGAAATTCCATGCTTCTACAAGACCCCCTTCAAAGTTTTCAAAACTTTTGGACAACTTTTAGAATACTTTGAATAAGAAGCATGGAGGTTGGGGCGCATGACTATCAGGGCGCATGCTCCGCTCAGTTAATGCAAATGATAACGCCTCGATAACCAAGAAAGATAAATGATGATCTCTTTGGTTTTATTTGCGGTTATCTCTTCACAGAACCCGAGGCGACGGCTGAGGTCACACTTCATCGGTTCACACGTGTGACCAAGCCTATAAATAGGCGTAAGATGGAGAGAGAAAGAGTTTCTCTTCTCTTTGCTTTTGCCTTTTAGAGTTCTTCTTCACGAAAACCCTAACTTTCTTCTCTCAAGGAATGGCTCCCAAGACTCATCGTGACGGTGCTGGTAAGGGACGAGGCAAAGGGAAAGAGCCTGTAGAGGCTGTTGTGGCTGATGTTCCCCGTCCACCTGTTGAAGTTCGGCCATCGATGGTCGGTGAGTTTCATTATCCCGTTCTTGTATCGTACATACGCCGACGCGCATGGACCTTGAGTCTTGATGATGTGCTGAGGTTCGCCGACGCGCATGGGTTTAAACCCGAAGATGCGCCGAGGTTTCATTGCTGACGCGCATGGGTTTAAGCCCTGAAGATGCGTCGAGGCTCCATTGCTGACGCGCATAGGTTTAAGCCCTGAAGATGCGCCGAGGCTCCATTGCTGACGCGCATGGGTTTGAACCCTGAAGATGCGCCGAGGCTCCACCGCTGACACGCATGGGTTTACACCCTGATGATGTGTCGAAGCTCCTTTTTCAGATGTACTTCGTGCTTTTGATGAGAACGAGGCTTGGATTCTTTTGTTGTTTCTAACATCCTTGAATCTTTGCCAGTATCGATGACTGTCCCACTTTTGAATGAAGTGCTTCTGGACGCTGCCCTCTGCCAGATGGGAGTAGACTACGATGAAGAGGTGATAAACCCTGCTCAAGCTGCTATTATGCTGGATCAGCATCCCGAAAGAATGACTCAAATTCGGGAACAACCCTATGGGTTCCTCAAACGGATGATGGAGCGTGGTGTTTTGAAGTCTGCCACATCTGATAAAGTGACCTTCTTGAAGCCTGAGTTTCTGTTTGGGGACCGCCTTACTTCTACTGAAGCAAAGGTGTTGAAGGTCAAAGAAGACTGGTTCTTTACAGCAAGGGAAGTACACATGACTGTTAAGCAACTCGAATGTCAATGGCCTTTAACGGCCTTCTGTCGACTTGCTTCCAAGAGGAGGATGTCTTGGTATCTAACCCCATCTTAGGGGGAAGCGGTGGCAGGCATCATCAAGATCGACTCTACCTCCGATCAAAGGGATACTTTGACCGTCGTGCGGGCTGGACCTTCTTTTACCTGGCGGACTCTACATCCTGGGAGCATTTATAGTGACGTTCCTGTCAATATATTTGCCTTTGGTGCCTCAACTTTTGCCAATCACATGCTGTTGATGAAGCGATCGTACCCGAAAGGTGAATTTCGGGTAGAGGGTTGGTGTCATTATGTTACCAAATGGGACAAGCTGACACTCTGGATGCTGTCACTGTTTCAAACCGAACTCCAAGAGATGGGGCTGATTGCCGCGATCCGTGCTACTCAGGCAGGTGTTGACATCAACCGGCATATGTTCCTCGCGCTCCTGGAGATGTTTGATACCCATACCGGGATATTCTTCACTTCGGTGGGGGAGCTAGGCCTTGCACTTCATGAAATGCACGAGGTATCAAAGCTCCCTTGGGGATCAGAACCCTATGAGGAGTACTTTCCGACCAACGAGGAGTTCCAAGTCTTGGGGGACAAAGCTGAAGAAATGATGGCTGTCTTCAAGGAAGTGGCGAGTCATCATTACTATATGCAGAAGAAGGATAAGAGCGGGTCGCAGCCTCACGTGACCGCTTGAAGAGATTACGTCTTTAAGCAAGATAAGGAGGATCCCTCGCAGTTCTCTACTCCGCCAGCGCTTTCCCGTAGCGAGGTGCTCTCCGAAATGAGCAGGTTAGGTGAGAGGAATCCCCGGGAGAACGAGGACCAGCAATCGGATGAACGCTCCTACAGCTGTTTTTGGCATCTTACTCATCGGATGTCGTCGAAAGCAGTATTAGCTGCGTATCTTATGGTTTGGCTTCGGGATTACGTCTTCTCGGGTGGGTCAGGCTCCGTAGAGAGGGTGACCCGGAACTTAATCCTGCCAGCAGTGAAGTTGGTTTTCGGCCGGCGCCTGGCTCTACTCCCCGCGATGGTATGTAACCTGCTGCGAGGTTTATGGGAGTTTGCAGGAAACGTGGTCCACGATCGCGGTAGGAATGACAACTTCCCGCGTGCCGAACTGCCATTTCATTATCTGATGGGATGGTTAATTTTACACCATCCAAATGTAATGAGTCCGGGTTCGGAAGAAGACCATAGGGCTGGAGATGCATTCCTTCGTCGTTTCCACCAGAGGAGCTGGTTGCATTCTGGCGTTCCTGTTTGCAGAAAGGTTTTATCCCGCCTTCAGGGGTGGGAGATTATCAAAGTAGGACCTGTCTTTTCGGGTTTTGAGGCCGGTGAAGATTTGATGGATTCGGGTGAGGATGCCACCACTCTGCCTCCATGAGGATTCCGCTGGTTGCAAAGTATCCGTCCGTCCCATCTGGTGTACCGGAACAAGAACCAGTGCTACTGGGAACCGTATTTACCGAGCCATTTTTACGACAATTCGGCTACGCTCAGTTAATGTTGGATAATTCCAGTATCACCCTGGGGTATGCTGGAAGCTTGCTGGATGGTGCTCGAGCTTGGCATTACTATAATGTCGGGTGTACCGGAGCTTGTTTTACGCTGCCCATCCAGAATCCGCGGCCGCCCATTCTTTACTCGGCCGCCAAGTTTTACTGTGTTATGGCTGCCGTGCCTCCCGGATATGATAGGGAGACCAGTCTTGTTGTGGACACCCCGTTAGCGGTGACCGGGAACACATCGGCTAGGGTTCGATCGTACCGTCCGCCAGAGGTGGGTCATCGAGGTGTCCCTGCCGCATCCCCATGAAGAACAGTTTGGCAACTCTAGAGGGGGGTGAATAGAGTTTATATAGAAAAATAGCCAATTAAAATTAACTCTTTCACCAACAATAAATAATCAGAGTAAAGTGCGGAAAATAAATGAAGAGCAGAAGAGCATATGCAAACACAGCAATTTTAACCTGGTTTCCCTCGTGGAGGACTAGTCCAGGCCTGAGAACTCTAGCTCAGGATTAAATCCACTATTTGTGAAATAGTAGTTTACAACCCGTGCCTTTTCTTCAGAAGAGCACGTCAACTTCTAACAGATGATCGCAGTGGCGATTTGCTTGGAATTGTCCAAGCGACTTCTTCGACTCTTGTACAAGAATCCTAACTGAGAGATGCTGAGCACTCGACACTTAGAAGGCTTGTGGCTAGTAGATGGGAAGGGTATGGCTTACTTGAGCTTATAAGAGAGAAGAGAAAAGAAGATTGGATGGATTGGAATGAGAGAATTCATGCCCTATTTATAGTGTTTTTATAGGCAGAATTCGGCCAGAATTCGGGTAGGAAAATTCAAAAATTTGGCCGTTGGACAACTAGCAACCAGCTAACCCTAAAATTAGGGTTCCTGATTTCTAGGGGACAGAGTTCGGCCCGAACTCTGTGTGGAGGCAGAGTTCGGCCCGAACTCTGTCTCCAGAGCACAGAGTGGTTCTAAGAGGATTTTTGGGCAGTGTTTGGTTCAGTGGAGCTTGGGATTTTGGGTAGGCTGTAGACTGAGTGTCAAGAGCTCAGCAAGACTCAGAGTACACAATTCTAGACTCAATAAAAATATAAAATGCAGACTCGAAAATACACTGAGAGCCGGAGACTGAGCTGTCGTCTGTCTTGAACTGTTATGCAGACGTCGTGTGTCATATTGAATTAATACAGATATTATTTAGTCAATGTAGTCAATATTTGGTTGACTGTGACTTTGTGTCAACAATCTCTCCCATATTGATAATTGACAAAATAATATATGTATATTCAATATTCATACCTGGACACAGTTGATTATAGCACCATAGCTCCCCCATACTTGATGCCGAGCTAGAATATAATAGCTCCCCCGTAATCAGTGAACGGTGCTGAGCTAGAAGCAATAGCTCCCCCGTAAATAGTGCATGAAACCTGTATAATATCTCCAAAAAGCACAAACAAGCACAGAAATACGAAAAGATAGGATCTGATACCAAACAAGTATATCCAGCCATATATATCTGATACCAAACAAGTATATCCAGCCATATATATCCAGGCAGAATATACATAGTTCTCCCCCTTTTGGCAGTTAGCAATATAGACTGCAGATAAATAAAAGAAAACTGCAGTAGACAATTAATAGTAATACAACCACACCAAGCAGAGAAGAAACAGTATAGAAATAATCAAAAGAAGTACTAGCATAAAGTGTCATAACCAAATGTCAAACACACAACCAGAGTTTAAAAGCATCCAAGTACATAAAACTGAAACTAACTAACTAGAAAAGAAAATGCATCAACTAATGTCATCATCAACAGCAGCAGCAGCAGATAGTAGCCAATCTCCATCATGGAGCACGAGATGGTCCAGGAGTGTCAGAACGTCTGGGATCCACAAAAGTAGCACCCGGATCCAGGTAACGCATGACCCACGGATCATCAATGCGATATCCCTCACGATCGGGATCCCGCTGCATGGGAATGGGCATAGTAGGATGATGGGACATGGAGTACCGAATATCATGCAGCGAGTTGCTGAGTGCACTCATCTGCCGGGTAGTGCGGTAGTCCATCTGAGCCCACCGATCGTCCTCTAAATCGAAACGATCCCGGAGCATGGTCTGGATGGAGTCAAGAGTGGCAGGTGGAGGAGGTGCATCCTGACCGAGTGGAGGGGCGTCTGGCTCCTCATCATCAGAATGCTCAGAAGCCTCAGGAGAGGCGACGACTGCTTGAGTACGTCGTGCCTTGGACAGGAAAGCAGGAGCAGGCAAGAACGGACAGTCATGAATAGGAATGATGAATGCACGAAAAACCATAGGAAGGTATAAAGGATAAACCAAAGCTCTTGGTTTCTTCCTACAATTTATCATCCAGTCCATCATTGTCCTAGGAAGATTGAAGGGGATACGAAAATGAAGGTGATATAAAGCAGAGATCTCAAAGTAGGTAACTTCATCAGTTGAACCAGCTTTTGGTAAGATAGTATTGAACACGATGCGATGAAGTTCATAAAAGTAGGGGGTGAGATGCTTGGCCTTTAGCTTGCGAGGACTTACGTTAGGAGCACATAAATCCTCCTTGAATCCTTCAAGGGAAGTATCGCCAACAAATTGAAGTTGACGTGCTTCCACAAGCTTGTCCCACACATCAAGATCCGGGAGAGCAAGAAAGTCTCCCAACTCAGAATCATTGAAGGCAATGTTAATGCCAGCAACCCGGGAATAGATGTGGGTTGCATCGTAAGTCAGATTACAGTAGAACATTTGGATTACGCTACAGTAAATGACAAAGTTGGAAGCAACTAGTTCATCTAAACAAAGATCACGAAATAAAGATTCATATTGAAAAAATATTGTGAAATTGATGGAATGGCCCCCAAACACCGGACGAGTCCTAAAATTGCTAAACCATTCATTTGAGGCGTCTAGCGACACAAATAGACGATCGTCGTATGTATTAGGGTCATCGGGATGCGGCGGATTGAACAACGGATGAATGGGGTGTTGTTCAACAACTTGTTCAATCGGAGGAGGAGGAACCGAAGAGGAAGCTCCCTCATGTCGAGTCCTTCTCCCTCATTTGGACAAGCGAGATGCCATTTGCAAAGAAATAGGAGAACTTGAAAATGATAGAAAGAGAGAGTTATACCTGAAAATAATACCAAACAGTGGAAGAGAATGTTGAAAAACCCCTTTCCCTTGATTTTGAGAAGAAATGGAGCTCTCTAGATCAAGAACTAGGGTTAGGGTTTGGAAGGAAGAAGGTTGAAGAGGTGGAGAAGAAGGAAATATGGGAGGAAAGAGAAGGAATCCCAAAATAAAATAGGGGTTTGTCTTTGGTCGGATAGAATATTGACCATTGGATCTAAAATGATCCAACGGCAGAGCCAGATCCCGACGCTGGAGCAATTGGACCGAACTCGGCCCGAACTCTGTTTGGGGCAGAGTTCGGCCCGAGTTCTGGATTAGTGGTCCAGAACAGAAAACAGGCTAAAAAGATAGAAAAATTGGTTAAGTGTTGAAGAAAAGTGATGGTTGAGGATAAAAGTTTGATGAAATCAATGAAGTACATAGAGAGGTACTCAAAAGTCAGAATGAACTTTAGAATGTAGTAATTAGACAGTATTAAGTCGAAACAAACCATATAATAAACAAGGAAATATATTGTAATTCAATATTTCAAATTTGCCATGGGTTAGCTGCAGGGGCCGGATCCCAGCTAGCGGTAGTCCTGAGGACTAGTGCACCGTGTCGCTTAGGCTTTTACGCCTTGTTGTCAGAAGGACCCTTTCGGCTTGTACCCATACCAAATTTTTCGTAAAAGAATCAAAATATACTCGATATTTATGTAGGCGAGTCTCAACTTATAACTGCTTCATCCAAAATTCCGAGTTCACGACATAGGAAATTGAAGCGCTCTTCGGATAATGGCTTAGTAAAGAAATCTGCTAGCTGATGATCAGTGTCGATAAATTCTAAGTTAATCGTGCCATTTTGCTGATGATCACGCAAAAAGTGGTGTCTGATCTCAATGTGTTTAGTACGTGAGTGGCAGACAGGGTTCTTAGTCAAATTAATGGCACTTGTATTGTCACAGAATATAGGAATATGCATAAAAGATAACTTATAGTCTTCAAGGGTTTGCTTCATCCACAGAATTTGTGCACAACAACGCGCAGCTGCTATGTATTCAGCTTCTGTTATGGATAGTGCGACAGAGTTCTGCTTCTTGCTAAACCAGGAGACTAAAGCTTTTCCTAATAAATGACACATACCGCTCGTACTTTTACGGTCGACCTTGCATCCAGCGAAGTCAGCATCGGAATAACCAATAAGATCAAATGATGTTGACTTGGGATACCATAGGCCCACTGTAACCGTACCCTTAAGGTATCGAAAGATACGCTTAACCGCAGTCATGTGTGATTCCTTAGGATTAGCTTAATATCTAGCACATAGGCAAACACTGAACATGATATCGGGACGACTAGCAGTTAAATAGAGTAAGCTGCCTATCATACCTCGATACTTACGTTGATCAACGGGTTTGCCGCTCTCATCTGGTTCGAGTTTGGTTGAAGTAGCCATTGGCGTGCTGATTGGTTTGACGTTATCAAGATCGAACTTCTTCAGCATGTCCTTGGTATACTTCGATTGGCAGATGAAAGTTCCATTAGCCATTTGTTTCACTTGCAGACCAAGAAAGTAGTTGAGCTCTCCCATCATGCTCATCTCAAATTCTGTCTGTATGCACTTGGCAAATTCTTGACAGAGGGTTTCATCAGTAGAACCAAAAATGATATCATCAACATAAATTTGAATCAACAGAATAGTGTCTTTAAAAGATTTTATAAACAGTGTAGTGTCAATTTTCCCTTTTGAAAAACCTTTCTCAAGTAAGAAGCTACTTAGCCTTTCATACCAAGCTCTGGGGGCTTGTTTGAGGCCATAAAGCATTTTCTTTAGCTTGAACACGTGGTCGGGAAATTTGTGATTTTCAAAGCCAGGAGGTTGTTTCACATAAACTTCCTCCTTAATAAAACCATTCAAGAAAGCACTTTTCACATCTATTTGAAATAATTTAAAGTTTTGAAAATTAGCAAAAGCACAAAGCATCCGAATGGATTCTAGTCTAGCAACAGGAGCATACGTCTCATCGTAGTCGATACCTTCCTCTTGGTTGTATCCTTGAGCTACTAGACGAGCTTTGTTATGTGTGACTGAACCATCTTCATTTACTTTGTTTCTAAAAACCCATTTAGTACCACTTATCGAGTGATTAACCGGTCTAGGAACGAGTTCCCATACTTGGCTTCTCTCGAATTGGTTGAGTTCTTCTTGCATAGCAGAAATCCAAAATTCATCATTAAAAGCTTCAGAAATGTTTTTAGGCTCTACTTGTGAAATAAAGGCAGTGCTAGCAACGGAGTCTCTTAGTGATGATCTAGTAGTTACTCCACGTGAAACTTCTCCTATAACTAAATTTTTTGGATGAGAAGGTTTGAACGAGAATTTCTTAGGCAAACCCTCCAGAGAATTAGTTTCGGTTGAAGTATTCATTGGAGTAGAAGTTGATGGCTCAACGTCATCATCAAGAGTACTTACTGCACTGTTGTCTTCATCAAAAGTCACATTTGTTGACTCTTCCACAATAAGTGAGCGTTTATTAAAAACTCTATATCCCTTACTCTTGGCGGCATAACCAAGAAAGATACCATCGTCAGCTTTGGCATCAAATTTGCCTAAGTTGTCTTTGGTGTTAAGGATAAAACATCTACAACCAAAAACTTTAAAATAAGAAACATTGGGGGTTCTCCCAAACCAAAGCTCATAGGGTGTTTTCTTCGTAATGGGACGAATTAGCACCCTATTCAAAATGTGGCATGCTGTACTGACAGCTTCTGCCCAAAAGTATTTCGGAAGTGAAAATTTATTCAACATGACTCTGGCCATATCGTCGAGAGTTCTATTCTTCCGCTCCACAACACCATTTTGTTGAGGAGTTCTAGGACAAGAAAATTCATGATCAAAACCATTTGCATTACAAAAATTTTCAAAATCATAATTTACGAATTTGCCTCCATGATCACTTCGGATTCGAGTAATCATGTAGCCTTTTTCGTTTTAAACTTTCTTTACAAAAACTTTGAAAACAGAGATAGCATCGCTCTTATTAGCGAGAAAGAAAACCCAAGTAAATCTCGAAAAATCATCAACAATAACAAATGCATAAAGTTTGCCACCAAGACTAGCTATTCTACTAGGACCAAATAAATCCATATGAAGTAGTTGCAAGGGTCTAGTAGTACTTACAGAGTTGATGGAATGAAATGAGGATTTAGTTGCCTTGTTTAGTTCACATTCGGCACATACCGTGTCCTTTTTGAATGTAATGTCAGGCAATCCTCTCACTAGCTTCTTGGTAGAAAGCCTGGATATAGCATCCATGTTGGCGTGACCAAGACGCTGGTGCCAAAGTAGTCGTTCGTCTTTGTGGGCATATAGACATCTACCTACATTGTTAGTATTTACAGAAAGATAGAAAATATAGATGTTGTCCTCTCTTTTCCCTTCAAAAGCAATGTCTCCTGTTGACCTATCATAGATGTAGCAACTGTTTTGTCCAAAGTTAATATCATATCCATGATCAGCAAGATGACTAATGCTGAGCAGGTTATGCTTTAACTCGGTCACTAGGCAGACATCCTTTATTACAGGAGAAGGAGGATGACCAATGATACCATTACCTATTATGTGCCCTTTGAGATTGTTACCGAAGGATACATATCCTTTTCTCTTCATCGATAGTGATGCAAAAAGATTTGCGTCTCCCGTCATATGTCGCGAGCATCCACTATCGAGAATCCACTTACTTTCAGTTGAAGAGGGAAGGTCCACCTACATCAAGAGTAGATGTGACCTTTGGTACCCGAGTTCTTGAGGGTCCTGAAAAGTTAGTCTTTGGAAACCAAGTATATATCTTTTTATCTACAAGTCTTCTAAATTTGCACTGTGGTGAGATGTGTCCATGTAATCCACAGTAAGTACAGATAGCATTCTTATTTATACTAGGAGCATGAGAATAATATCTATAAGCAACAGGATGAGGATGGTCATGATGTGAAGAGTTAGCATGGTGATGATGATTATGCACAGAATGAGTGGCATGGTGATGGTGTCTATGAGGCATATCATGATGGTATTGTCTATGATGTGTGACATGCTGATATTGTCTATATGGCATGGCATGATGATTTTGTCTATATGGCATATGATGATCTTGTCTATATGGCATTGCATGATGATCTTGTCTATATGGCATGGCATGATGATTCCTATGTGTGGAGTGATGTTGATTGTGTCTTTGTGCATGATGATTGTGTACTGAGTGAGAATTATTCTTACGTGTACGTGGTTTGTGAAAGTTTGTGTATATAAATGCATGGTTATGTGCTGCATGAGAATGACGTGGTTGACTAGCATGAGTGGTGTTGTGCCCATGTGATTGGGTTTGAGGTTGAACAACCTGTTTACCCAATTTGGTTTCTAATCTTTTAGAAACAGCTTGCAGTTCATCAACCTTAATATTTAAGCCATATATCTTAGTCATAGAAATCTTGTGTCTACTCTTTTCTTCAGCAAGCAATGTGTTGAGTGTAGTGATTTCTTGAGTTTGTTGCTCAATACGTGCTTCAGCATCATGTAAGCTTAATTTAAGCTTGGATACTTCATCAGGGTCATTAGTGGGTGTCGTGTTTCTAACATTATCAAGAAGTAAGGAAATTCTTTGTATCTCATCTTCAAGACTTTTGATTTTGTCCTTGGCATGTTTGTATTTACCGATGACCTTTTTGTGATCATCGAGTAAATCAGTGAAAGTATCGCCAAGTTCATCAAAAGAGAAGTCATCTAGAGTTTCGTTAGATACCTTGTTGGAAGTTGCCATTAGGCACACATTTGCTGTATCTTGAGGAGAGCCTTTTTCTTCCTCGGAGTCACTCGCTTCACTTTCATGCCAAATTCCTGTGTTGGCATATTTCTTTGATGAGTTCTTTTTGTATGGCTTCTCATAGCGGTTGCTCTTCTTCAAGAATGGGCAGTCTTTTCGGACATGTCCAGTCTTCTTGCAACCGTAACAGGTTGGCTCTTCTTTATCATCTTCTTGTGAATCCTTCTTCCTTCGATTGAAGCGAAGGAATTTTCTGAAGTTGCGAACCATGAGAGCTTGGTCTTTATCATCCGAGTTATCGTCTTCGGTCTCATCGTGATCAGCCCTTCGTCGATGAGCTTTGAGTGCGATCTCCCTGGTCTTCGGAGCAGGCTCCTTAAGGTCAAGCTCGTGAGTCATGAGCTTACCCATCAAGGTCTCCATTGACATTGATGTGAGATCGTTTCCTTCTATGATGGCCGTCACCTTAGGGTTCCAAATCTTTGGCAACCCTCTGAGTAACTTACGAATCTTCTCGTGGTTTGAGTACTGCTTACCAAGCGAGGATAGAGGATTGATGATGTCGAGGAATCTTGTAAACATTTGAGTGATCGTCTCATTTGGCTTCATCTTGAAGGCTTCGTATTCTTGAGTGAGACGGCTTATTTTTGATTCCTTGACTTGTGTGGTTCCCTCATGCGTCACTTCTAGAAGTCTCCATACTTCATGAGCAGTGGTGTATGTGGAGACCCTGTTGAATTCATTCCTGTCTATAGCACAGAATAAAGCATTAATAGCCCTAGCATCTAGACTTGCCTGTTTCTTCTCCTCGACAGAATATTTGTCGTGTGGTTTCTCAATGAGGTCACCATCGACAACTATCCTGACGGGCTTTTTGTAACCGTCAGTGACGACAGTCCACAGGTCAAAGTCTAGAGACTTAAGATAGAAGCTCATCCTTGTTTTCCAATATGTATAGTTAGTTCCATCAAATAGGGGAGGCCTATGAGTGGACTGACCTTCACCATGATTGGAAATCAAGGATTGTGTGGTTGCCATGGATCAGCTCTTAGGATGTTAGTCCTTAAAAAGAGAACAGAGCTCTGATACCAATTGAAGAACAGTTTGGCAACTCTAGAGGGCGGTGAATAGAGTTTATATAGAAAAATAGCCAATTAAAATTAACTCTTTCACCAACAATAAATAATCAGAGTAAAGTGCGAAAAATAAATGAAGAGCAGAAGAGCATACGCAAACACAGCGATTTTAACCTGGTTTCCCTCGTGGAGGACTAGTCCAGGCCTGAGAACTCTAGCTCAGGATTAAATCCACTATTTGTGAAATAGTAGTTTACAACCCGTGCCTTTTCTTCAGAAGAGCACGTCAACTTCTAACAGATGATCGCAGTGGCGATTTGCTTGGAATTGTCCAAGCGACTTCTTCGACTCTTGCACAAGAATCCTAACTGAGAGATGCTGAGCACTCGATACTTAGGAGGCTTGTGGCTAGTAGATGGGAAGGTTATGGCTTACTTGAGCTTATAAGAGAGAAGAGAAAAGAAGATTGGATGGATTGGAATGAGAGAATTCATGCCCTATTTATAGTGTTTTTATAGGCAGAATTCGGCCAGAATTCGGGTAGAAAAATTCAAAAATTTGGCCGTTGGACAACTAGCAACCAGCTAACCCTAAAATTAGGGTTCCTGATTTCTAGGGGACAGAGTTCGGCCCGAACTCTGTGTGGAGGCAGAGTTCGGCCCGAACTCTGTCTCCAGAGCACAGAGTGGTTCTAAGGGGATTTTTGGGCAGTGTTTGGTTCAGTGGAGCTTGGGATTTTGGGTAGGCTGTAGACTGAGTGTCAAGAGCTCAGCAAAACTCAGAGTACACAAGTCTAGACTCAATAAAAATATAAAATATAGACTCGAAAATATACTGAGAGCCGGAGACTGAGCTGTCGTCTGTCTTGAACTGTTATACAGACGTCATGTGTCGTATTGAATTAATACATATATTATTTAGTCAATGTAGTCAATATTTGGTTGACTGTGACTTTGTGTCAACACCCCAGGGGGTCAGGCCGAACCTTCGGTTGATCAACCGAAACGACGTTCGGGTACAGATGTTGGCTCTTCTTGTAAAATTGTATAATCATGAGTAGTGTAGCTTAGCAATAGAACTGCCATGATAACCTAGACTAGCTTGGTCCGATACTGGGATAGACCGTATCGGGCAACTCGAATGGGTCATCCACACCTCCGAGGACACGAGCACGACTCACATGTATGGATTGTCCCTGTATGCCCCGTGTCCGACTCGCGGTCGGGTAACGGCTTGGCTAACTTTACTTGTGGCAGTGATTGTGCTTGGGTTAGGGATTTATGGGCATGTGTTGTGGTGCGCCCTGCGAGGCGGTTGTTTTATTATTATGCATGTTGGCTTGGCGCCCAGTACGCATTGTAGTGCTGCTAGAGGCCGAGATATTAGTGGTCTCGGGTTCGATTGATTTTCCAGTACGCCTCGTAGCGCTGCTGGAGGCCGGGGCTTAGTGTTCTCGGCTATCGATTTATTCCCAGTACGCATTATAGTGCTGCTGGTAGCTGAGACCTAGTGTTCTCAGTCTGCGATTCCGCGGCGGGTTACGCCGAGTGGATTTTAGCCCCAATTTGCTGGGAGCTCCTGTCCAAAATGCAGAGGAGACTCTGCCGGATTCTTCCAAAATTCCCAATCGAGAATTTGGTTCGAAGGACTGGGCAGAACCATTCTTTTGGTTTGCTGGACTGGGCTCGTGCCTGTTCACCTTGGTATAGTATACCTGATCCCATTGCTTGCTAGGTAGACTCCATACTAGATTAGTCGCCTAGCTCCTGACCTGTCTTGTCCGTCGGATAGCGTAAGGAGAGCGGTTCCACTTGGGAGACGGTCTGCAACCCTGGTCCTTGTTTGGTTTAAGGGTTGTGGATTTGCTCCAGAGCGGTCCATGTAATCCTTGCCACTTCCGACGGCATTTATTACCGGACTCTTGTCCCCTGACCTTTCATCCTAGGGGTTTTTCTAGCCTAGTCAGATAGAGCTGACAGTTGTCCTATGTATTGGGAGTTGTGACTTGTGGATATGACTGAGGATTGAGTATTATGGAGAGTACGATCTCGGGGTATTGACTTGGTGGATCTATGTGGGTTCTTGGATTTTGGTGATTTCGAATATTTCGTGGAACGAGGAGAATATCGAGGGTATTATTATATAATTTTTACTCGACTTCCCAAACGCCCAAAACCTGGTACCTTTGTGTATTCCGGTAGTTGGGGAACCTGGTTTGATTGCTGTGTCTTGGTAGTTGAGGGGCTTGTTTTCTAGTGGCTTGTGATAATTGACTTGCAGGATTCTTGTGAGTCAGAGGGCCTAGCATTGTTAGGGGAATGAGCTTGGTATTGGTGGTTGTCTTTATTGACGTGATATTTACTCCATCATGGATAGGAGACCCTTGTTAGATTGATCTGGTGGATGGACCGACTTGATGATTTGAGTTGTAGGTTCCCATGTGTACTTGAGAGACTATTATAGTAGAGATTTTGATCTTGTAACTGACTTGATATCCATGTCACGGTTTGGACATATGACTTCTTGTGACTGATAGGTTTGACCTTGTTCCTGGTATTACACGATGACCTGGACCTGTCTTGATTCTTGATTAGTGGCCCGTAGATGTGCACTCCTGACTAGCATTCTGGACTTGACAGTAAACCTGGCATGTATACTCTTGATTCTTGATAGTGGCCCGTGGTGGCACACTCCTGACTAGTACTCTCGACATGACATGTTTACTCTTGATTGCTATTGCGACAGCTAGTCCTGACTTGCTCAGCATGACCCCATCTTGACACCGTGGTTGATTTCTTTTGATTGTGCTTGTATAAGCCACCAGTCCAGTCTTGTCTTACATCATGTCTAGGACATGGATCCCTGAGTACCACGGTCAGGGATCCATAATGAAACTGACTAGGCTAATAACTAGATTAATCATGTAGTTCATGGGGACTTCCCAGTGACCTGTTGCTTGTTTGACCCCGGCCCTATGTATATATATATATACTAGGGATTTGTTGCTATCCGTCGAGATGAGCGCATTCCCAGCCCTCCGTCGAGTGTGGCACTTCTTTAGGGCACATGTATCTTACTGCAGTGTGCCTGCTATATCTATCTTTTTCTTTTGCTGGGGCCATTCGGGTAGTAGCAAGCAGGAGCTGGACCTTGAAGTCTCATTGCATCTTGTTAGTAATTAGGCCTGTGATAACCCTAGTTAGCTAATAATAGCAAGCCGTAGGCATTGTATGGCCGCTTGTCCTTCTGTGTTGTTTGGCTTGTTGCCTGCTAGCTAGCTGATATTGACTTCCAGCTGGTAGTACAGGTGTTAGTGGATGCTAGGAAGATTGTGATTGTGTTAGCTTTACTATACTTGTGGATTTGTTATCGTGCGTTGGTACCGCATGATCCCTTACCTTTATTTACTGTTTTTAGATGTTATCCTTGTCATATTTTATCCTGCTGGTTTTCTTCGCCCGTCCTTGAGCCTTCCTTTCTGGTACTTGCTACGGTTGGCCTGACCAACCCTGGATTATTCCCAGATTGCCTGAGACCGACCCTGTGGATCTTTCAGACTCGACTTGGAGGATGTGCTTCAGTTTCCGACCATGCTAGGAACTGTGGGAAGGTATACTTGACTACATTATTATCCTGTACTGTAGATTTCAGATTTTTATATGAGTATTTCCTGTTTTTCATATGATTGTCTCTCTTGATATTGTTTCATTGTGTTTTACCTGTGGATATGAGATCTGATTTAGGCCATAGATTGATTGCATGCTAGAATACCCAACCAGACTGGACAGCCGTCATCACCGTATAGCGTATTCGTACCTTATACGGTGTAACTGGCCGTGTACGTCCCCGTATTTCGGAACTGGGGCGTGACATGGTTTTAGTGGTGGCCCATGCAGGTCTCATTTTGAGATTTTGTTGGGTATCACATGATTATTGATCTCATTCCACTATTCCTTGGTATTCCCACTTGTTACACTTGTCCTTCGCTCCCTTGAACCTGTGAACTGGTCCTCATCTCTACTTGGACCTATATTGCTTGGCCATGTCTTATTCGTGTTATCTACCTCTGATCCTTGTTTGATGGGTATGATCCTATAGTTGGTCATGTCGATCACCTTATTTGATGAGATATTATCTTGTCTCCATCATTTGGATTACATGATTATTTATCTTGGGTTCTGCACTCTCTACCGGTATTTTGTCTTGGTTGATTTCTTGTTATCCCTTTCGTGCGTTGACTTAGTATCATTATCGCCCTCTTCGAGCGTTGGCTGGATTGCTGCAGGATGAAGATTTCATCAGGACTCTGAGATTGGATATTTTAACATTTGTTGAGTATCCGAGGGATATTCTCGTATCGATTTGGCTTCCTTGATTCCGGACAGTTCTGCACTCATGATTATCTGTTTCAGATATTATTTTGGTTATAGGTATACTTTCTATACATTATGTTTTGAGATGGATTCTTGGTTTGGAGTATTTTCCTGCGAATATTGAGTATTTTCCTAGAAAAGCTATATTATGGTTATTATTGAAGATATTTTTGGATGTGTGTTACGATTCATCTGGACTTTGGATTTTGATTGTTTTCTAGGACTCTTATTACATTGTTAGAGATTTTGTGATTTTTTAGTGATTTGGATATGTGAGTTATATGGATTTGATTCGTTTTTGGGTATTTGTCGAGAGTACCGGGTAACCCTAGTATACCTTGACGGCGTGGTAACGAAAGTTGCAGCCGCTCGATTATAGTGCCCTGATGCATCTTTTGCAGCCATTCCGGATGGCGTGGCAAAGAATGACCATGGCACACATTTTTCGGATATTAGGAAACTACGGTCATCGGTTCGAGACAGATATCCTGTATTTTATGATTTATGAGGATTTTTATGCAGTTGCGATTTTACGTTTTTGGACATTATTTTCGATATTTTGTACTTGTTTTGATTTATGGGGTTATTTCGTGTATGCGAGACCTTGATTTTTGAGTTTCTTTCGATGTTTTGGATTTACCTTACGAGTTGATTTATTTAGCTAGACCTTGTTCCCTTTGATGTTTTCATATTGAGATATTGTTCGTTTCTTAATTGTATTACTTGATTTCTGTAAGAAGGGTAGAGTTTTCATGGCAGATATATATGTACTAGTTTTAAAAATCCTATTTTGATAATTTTGAAATTCCAAGGACGAAATTTTTGTAAGGTGGGTAGGATGTAATATTCCTATTTTTGAAGTACATATTTGACCGTATTATTGTATTTGGAGGATTTTAATTTTTATGGTATTTTTGAAATTTTTATTATTTTCTTGGAGGTAATTTTATCCTCATTATTATTATTATTATTAATTTCTTGTTCCTAATCTACCCTCCAAAATATCTACTCCCCCTCTCTCTTGTCATTTCACTCCCTCACATCATCCCTCTCTCCTCCCTCACCTTTCCCACTCTCACCTACCCCTCCCTCACTTTCTCCTTACAGGAGAACACCCCCCACCCCCAATTCCTCTCTCTCTCCCGCTCAACTCTCTCTCTTCCTCACCCTCTCCCCACACTCTCTCCATCTCTCTGGCCCTCTCTCCCAAGCTCCCCTCTCCTCTCCCATGGCCTCCGGCGACCACCCCACCATCATCGTCGCCGTCGCCATCTCCCTCTCGGCCGGCCTCCTCCGCCATCTCCTCCACCACCATCAGCCACCGCCACCACTTTTACGACCATCACCCTCGTCGCCGTCGCCTCCCTCGCCACCATCGCCTCCATCTCTGGCCACCGCAGCCGCCCCTTCGCCTTGGCCGCCTCCTCTCCGGCTCCCTCTTCTCGGAGCCGCATCCGCTGCCACTCACTGCAGCCACCACCATCGCCGTCGTTTCCATCTCCTCCGGCCGCCCAGGGCGTCGCGCCCCCGCGGGTCGCCTCCAGCGCCGCCGTGACTTGGGCGCCGCCGCCATCACCTCCCTGGTAACCGCTCCCCTCTCTTCCCAGCTCCTCCGACCCTTCCTCTTCTCTTCTCTCCGGCGAGCAGCCGCCGCGCACGGGGACAGCGTTGCCTCGAGCGGCGGGACGCCCTTGGGCCCCGTGCCGCTCGAGCAGCGAGCCCTCTCGGCCTGCGTGCTTCTCGGGCAGTGAGCCCTCGTGCTCCGTGCCTCTCCTTCAGTTGCGTGCTTCGAGCTCCGTGCACGCCTCGAGCAGCGGGACGCTATGGGCCCCGCGCTGCTTGGGTTGCGTGCTATCTCGATTCGCGTGATCCCTCGTTCCCCGTGCTTCTCGGGATGTATGCCTCGATTTGTGTGTCGTCCCATTTTTTGTGCACCTCGATCCACGCGCTACCTTGGGCAGCGGGATACCTCGAGCCCCGCGCTGCCTCGGGCAACGTGCTACCTCGGTTGGTGCATTGTCTCGATCCTCGTACCTCGGTCTTTGTGCCTTTTTCGTGATCCGTACCGCCTCGATTTACGTGCATGCACTGATTTGTGTGTCGTATCGATTTGCGTGTCACATTATATCTTGTGTTGCCTCGGTTTGCGTGCACGTACCGATTTGCGTGCCGCCTCGGTTGTGTGCCGCATTGGACTCTGCACCTTTTTGATTTGCGTGCACATATCGATTTGTGTGCCGTATCGATTTACGTGCTCCTTGGACCTTGGGTCGTCTCGATTTACGTGCACGTCTTGATTTACGTACACGTTTATGTTTCTCGTTCGTCTCGATATTCGTGTTCTCTCGATTCTCGTGTGCGTCTCGATATACGTACGCGTCTCGATTTGCATGCCCGTATCGGTCCGCGTGCCTCGGTTTCCGTGCCCGATCCCTGTGCTGCTTGCGGGACCCGTACGGTATAGCCTCGTGCTAATTCTTCATGATTTTGTCATTATTTTATTATTTAATTCTAATGATTGTTTATTGTGTGTTCTGAGGATCTCGATTGGCGTGCTAGCTTGGATCGCGACTGTCGAAGACTTGCTTACCTAGCCGAGCCCTCTAGGCAAGTATCCCTTGCTCATCGGCAGCTCTTGCCATCTCTCCTGGATTTTATTATATTTAATTTATTATAAAATTGTATAATCATGAGTAGTGTAGCTTAGCAGTAGAACTGCCATGATAACCTAGACTAGCTTGGTCCGATACTGGGATAGACCGTATCGGGCAACTCGGATGGGTCATCCACACCTCCGAGGACATGAGCATGACTCACATGTATGGATTGTCCCTGTATGCCCCGTGTCCGACTCGCGGTCGGGTAACGGCTTGGCTAACTTTACTTGTGGCGGTGATTGTGCTTGGGTTAGGGATTTATGGGCATGTGTTGTGGTGCGCCCTGCGAGGCGGTTGTTTTATTATTATGCATGTTGGCTTGGCGCCCAGTACGCATTGTAGTGCTGCTGGAGGCCGAGACATTAGTGGTCTCGGGTTCGATTAATTTTTCAGTACGCCTCGTAGCGCTGCTGGAGGCCGGGGCTTAGTGTTCTCGGCTATCGATTTGTTCCCAGTACGCATTGTAGTGTTGCTGGTAGCTGAGACCTAGTGTTCTCAGTCTGCGATTCTGCGATTCCGCGACGGGTTGCGCCGAGTGGATTTTAGCCCCAACTCGCTGGGAGCTCCTATCCAGAATACAGAGGAGACTCTGTCGGATTCTTCCAAAATTCCCGATCGGGAATTTGGTTCGAAGGACTGGGCAGAACCATTCCTTTGGTTTGCTGGACTGGGCTCGTGCCTGTTCACCTTGGTATGGTATACCTAATCCCATTGCTTGCTAGGTAGACTCCATACTAGATTAGCCGCCTAGCTCCTGACCTATCTTGTCCGTCGGATAGCGTAAGGAGAGCGGTTCCACTCGGGAGACGGTCTGCAACCCTGGTCCTTGTTTGGTTTAAGGGTTGTGGATTTGCTCCAGAGCGGTCCATGTAATCCTTGCCACTTCCGACGGCATTTATTACCGGACTCTTGTCCCCTGACCTTTCATCCTAGGGGTTGTTCTAGCCTAGTCAGATAGAGCTGACAGTTGTCCTATGTATTGGGAGTTGTGACTTGTGGATATGACTGAGGATTGAGTATTATGGAGAGTACGATATCGGGGTATTGACTTGGTGGATCTATGTGGGTTCTTGGATTTTGGTGATTTCGAATATTTCGTGGAACGAGGAGAATATCGAGGGTATTATTATATAATTTTTACTCGACTTCCCAAACGCCCAAAACTTGGTACCTTTGTGTATTCCGGTAGTTGGGGAACCTGGTTTGATTGCTGTGTCTTGGTAGTGTAGCCTCCCTTCCCGAAGATTGTTGATATATTTTTATTATTATTTATTTATTTTAAAATGGTGGGTTGTTATTTAATATTATTATTTTGGTTGGAGAATTGATTCTAGAATCCTACTATACTGAATCCTTAATATTGGGTAACATACGTAGGAAGGTTAGACGGTGCAGCTGGACTCTAATCCTATTAGACTTGATCCTAAGCATGGATGCTAATAAGGTTCCTGGAGAGACTTTGTTAATAAAGTTAAACTTGCAGGGCCCTTAACATTGTGTCTTTTTCAACCATAACAAATTGTGAAAGCTTCAACAACATTCTGGATTCAAAATCATTAGTTTAATTTTTCTTGTACAACTTAATGCCATTTCTTGTTTGAGTTGATGAGATAACAGACCTTTCCATTTTTCTATATTGTCGTATGCATGAGAAACACACTGCCTTCTGTGATTTTTGGGTATATTTGACAGTTTTCTTATCATTGATGTGTTGGAAAACCAACTGGATGGACATCACCACCCACATGCTCCCTTTTGTTTCACAGTTAAATACAATACTTGATGCAGCCATCTTGGTTTCTAATGATTGGCAGTTTGCACATAATGTCTCTTCAAGTTCTTTACTTGACAAAACCAGGAATGCAAATGCATTTCCTGCTGATGCTCTACATACCGATGGGTACATCAAATCGGCCCAACCATCCCGAAGCTTAACCCAGCAAGGAGACCCCGACCCAACCTTTCTCCCAAAACAGCAGACCCCAGCCTAAGCGAAGCCCAGCCCACTTCAAAACCGACCCATGGGACACCCCTCCAGCTACAACAGAACCGACCCTCTGTTATATCACAGCGGGATATACATCTTTGTATATATACGACGAAACCGAAAAATGCAAACCCTAAAAGAAAGCACCCTAGCCGCGCCTTGTGCCGTAACACCGCCACCACCCTGCGCGCCCATGGGGGGGGGCCCGACCGTGCGCCCCACCGCCGCAGGCCACCGCCGGCCGGCGTGCGTACGCGCGCGCGCGGAGCTGTGCAAACAGCGAACAGCAGCAAGCCGCGCGAGCAACTTCGTAGCGATGTTCCGTCGCATACGATCCGTCGTTTTGCGATTCGTCTTCTCAGGTATAAACCTAACCTATACACCTCCTAATCCCATTAAATAGTTTTATTTTAAAACGGATTAAAACCCTGTAGAATTCGATGAGAAGTCGACCTAAAACCATAGTTGTATTGACAGAATCGGGCTGGCAACTACTCCTGTTTGGAAGCAATCCCTGATCAATCTATTAAGAATTTTAGGAATCTATTTGAACACATTTTTAGACAACATATACGGCTTCGTAATCCTTTTTGTGGATTTGGAAACCATCGACTACGCGTCGAGAAATCAGTTTCCAAAGTTAGCGAAAAATCTGTTTTCCAAAAACTAGAAACGCTCCACACGACGTGCGTCACGCCAATCCGGACGACGTGGTCGCGTACCGAAAGGATCGAAAGCTGCGTAACAGCTTCGTGGTCGTGTGGGCTTTGACGGAATTCAAATTGGTCGCGTGTGCGCGACGAATTTGATGCGTATCCGTCGAAATTCACCGTATCATGCACGTTGCAAATTCTCCAATTACTTTGTGCACGCTCATCGGATCGAGACGAAACTTGCGCCAACAGAACCGTATCGTTTTTCTGGTCCTGTATGCCAAGTTTGGTCCGATTCTGAGACCGTTGATAAAATCACCGTTTTGCGGGCCCCACGGTCCCACTCAACGGGCGATTTTGTGCACGGCCCGCCGAAATCCAACTTTGGACATACGGTTGGATTCGTATCGAAAAACTGGATCCGTAGACATGTAGTTTGATGACTTTAGAGACCGTTGACTCTGGCACGCTTTTCGGTGCAAAACGGGTCCAACGGCGGACATCGTTTTTGTCCGAAATTACCGTTTTGCTCCTGTGTCCAGAATTGGACTTAAGGACAGGCAATCCTAGCTAATTTGACTATTCTGAGATCATTGGTATTATTTATTTCAGCATTCGGGGACTGTTGTACGGGTTTTGACTATAGTGGCACATTGAGTAGTTCAGATTGTCGGTTTCACCTGCACAGGACCACAGGCGAGTACAATTTATTGTTTGCATTTCGATATTGATCTTTACTATATTTCATTGATTAGTCATTGGTTATGTTATTATTTTCTATTATAAATTGTTGAGTCGGGAATGAGAAGTACCAAGGATGTGTGATCTGACCATAGACAGTGTAGACAGTGTAGACAGTGTAGACAGTGTATACAGTGTAGACAGTGTAGACAGTGATTTATTATTGCAAGTAGACAGTGTAGACAGTGATTTATTTATTGCAAAGTAGACAGTGTAGACCATGATTATTACTGCATGTAAATTGTGTAGATCATGATTATTATTTTTGTAGACAGTGTTTCTTTATTGCAATATTTTCTGTAGACAGTGTAACTTAGACAGTGTAACTTAGACAGTGTAACTTTAGACAGTGTAGACAGTGTCGCATAATTGTCCCGAGACCGATCACATATCAAAGGTACTTCTAACAGTTGGGGAAAGTCTGTTGTGTCTATTTATTTACTATTAGTTTTCTGTATTTCCTATTTATTTTCAAAACCCATAATTGATGTCTAACCTTTGTTTTATAGTCATTTTCTTTATTTGAAATTGCATTCAGTGGATTGTGCTCGTTCCATTCCTGACTGGAAACCAACATTTTCAGGTTAGCCGTGGATTCACTTAGCTTGGGGAGTGACGGGAATACTTGCAGAAAAAAGCCTAGAGACTAGCTAGATAGTTGAGATGTAGCCATTCTTTTATTTGTACAAGTTTATATTCTTCTTCAAATGTAAAACTTGTAATCAATGTAAGTTAAATTAGTTTTGTGAATGAGCACTAGATTTTGTGATTTTAATATTCATGGCCGTGACAGCGTTCTACCGCCGACACTACGGCGTAGGCTGGCTTGGACACGTCTCGTATCCGTTTAAAAAAAAATGGGTGCGGGTTGTGACAGGTAGTTAAGGGGCTTGTTTTCTAGTGGTTTATGATCATTGAGTTGGAGGATTCTTGTGAGTCAGAGGGCCTAGCATTGTTAGGGGAATGAGCTTGGTATTGGTGGTTGTCTTTATTGACGTGATATTCACTCCATCATGGATGGGAGACCCTTGCTAGATTGATCTGGTGGATGGACCGACTTGATGATTTGAGTTATAGGTTCCCATGTGTACTTGAGAGACTATTATAGTGGAGATTTTGATCTTGTAACTGACTTGATATCCATGTCACGGTTTGGACATGTGACTTCTTGTGACTGATAGGTTTGACCTTATTCCTGGTATTACACGATGACCTGGACCTGTCTTGATTCTTGATTAGTGGCCCGTAGAGGTGCACTCCTGACTAGCATTCTGGACTTGACAGTAAACCTGGCATGTATACTCTTGATTCTTGATAGTGGCCCGTGGTGGCACACTCCTGACTAGTACTCTCGACATGACATGTTTACTCTTGATTGCTGTTGCGACAACTAGTCCTGACTTGCTCAGCATGACCCCGTGGTTGATTTCTTTTGATTGTGCTTGTATAAGCCACCAGTCCAGTCTTGTCTTGCATCATGTCTAGGACATGGATCCCTGAGTACCACGGTCAGGGATCCATAATGAAACTGACTAGGCTAATAACTAGATTAATCATGTAGTTCATGGGGACTTCCCAGTGACCTGTTGCTTGTCTGACCCCGGCCCTATGTATCTATATATATATATACTAGGGATTTGTTGCTATCCGTCGAGATGAGCGCATTCCCAGTCCTCCGTCGAGTGTGGCACTTCTTTAGGGCACATGTATCTTACTGCAGTGTGCCTGCTATATCTATCTTTTTCTTTTGCTGGGGCCATTCGGGTAGTAGCAAGCAGGAGCTGGACCTTGAAGTTTCATTGCATCTTGTTAGTAATTAGGCCTGTGATAACCCTAGTTAGCTAATAATAGTAAGCCGTAGGCATTGTGTGGCCGTTTGTCCTTCTGTGTTGTTTGGCTTGTTGCCTGCTAGCCAGCTGATATTGACTTCCAGCTGGCAGTACAGGTGTTAGTGGATGCTAGGAAGATTGTGATTGTGTTAGCTTTACTATACTTGTGGATTTGTTATCGTGCGTTGGTACCGCACGATCCCTTACCTTTATTTACTGTTTTTAGATGTTATCCTTGTCATATTTTATCCTGCTGGTTTTCTTCGTCCGTCCTTGAGCCTTCCTTTCTGGTACTTGCTACGGTTGGCCTGACCAACCCTGGATTGTTCCCAGATTGTCTGAGACCGACCCTGTGGATCTTCCAGACTCGACTTGGAGGATGTGCTTCAGTTCCCGACCATGCTAGGAACTGTGGGAAGGTATACTTGACTACATTATTATCCTGTACTGTAGATTCCAGATTTTCATATGAGTATTTCCTATTTTTCATATGATTATCTCTCTTGATATTGTTTTATTGTGTTTTACCTGTGGATATGAGATCGGATTTAGGCCATAGATTGATTGCATGCTAGAATACCCAACCAGACTGGACAGCCGTCATCACCGTATAGCGTATTCGTACCTTATACGGTGTAGCTGGCCGTGTACGTCCCCGTATTTCGAAACTGGGGCGTGACACTTCTGTATCAAAAAGGCAGAAGAAGGCATCGTCACCGACGGTGTCATCGGACTTAGCATCTGCAGAGGTAAAGATGTCCCACATAATCTGGTTTAGGTTCAACATTTCATGTAACCAATGCTTCCATTTTGTAGGAGCCGCTAAAAAGGAGGCCCCGTACTCCAAAATTTGGTGGGAGCAGGCCAAAGGAGATGGCAGGCTCGTCTGAAGTGTGCATCCCGCCGATTATGATGTCTCCCGTGGGGAGAACCCGGATGATGTTGTTGTCGTGGAGATTCCAGCATCCCCAGATTATGTCAGAAGGGAAGCTGAGGATGCTGCAGCTTCCGAGATAATGAAGGCCGCAGCGGGGGCCTTGGATGCCGAGGGCCCAGCAGACACGGGGCTTCCTAGTGATGAAGTAGGGTGGAGTTCGTCATCTTCAGATGACGTCGCTCCAGAGTTGCAAGAGTCTGTTGCGGGGGCAACAGATATGGTTGGAACAGAGGAGAGGGTTGGTTCCTCTCCTTGTCGTGATGAGGGGAGGTCGACTGCATCATTGCCGAGCCCTACCCCAGACTCAGCAACGGAAGCTGAGGTGGCTACCGATCAGGAGGTAGCGACAGATCCTGTCCCTGTAGAGGGATTTGATGAGGAAACTCGTTTGGCGGTCCTGACTTCAGGGGCGAGTCAGGAGACAAGTGTTGATCTCCCCGTTCTGCCAGGGGAGGTACTGGCTGCTGATAGTACGTTGGGGGCTGATGAGGTGGCCACTGGCGTCGGGGGTTCTTCCGAGTTCGGGAAGGGTAAGGGTTTGATGGAACCCTCTGTTGCTTCTTCCACTTGGGGTACTATCTCGACGCCTGCCTCGGCTTCTTCGATTCCTTTGGCTCCTCGGGCTAGTAGTCCAGCCCCTGTTAATGAAGAGCCTATTGATACCGAGGGCCCAGCCTCGCGGGTTGAGGCAGACGGGCCTTCTTGCGGTCCACCTACTAAAGCAGCTCCTCCGACTCCTGCTATGACGCCGCAGGTGCTGGCGGATGCAGATGAATACGTGAAATTCATCATCGAGGCAGTGTATAAAATGCTGCAGAGGGGTGTATCGGCTGTGATGGACGCCAATGGGAGTTTTGCGACGGCAAGAACTCTGGCAATGCCTCATATCAACCTGATCCGTCTTCATCAGGGCCACGATCATATGGCTGACATTCTAGAAGCCTCCTTGGTCGAGTTGGACCAGCGACTTTCCGAACTGCAGTACATCCAGCGAAATGACCTCTCCGTCCTGATTGATGCGAAGAAGGAGAAGCTGATCGCCGAGACTGAGTCTTCTTACCAGGCCACTGTGAGTGTCTGGGAATGCGAAGTGGCTGAGACTGAAGCTGCAGTGGAGCGATTGTCTCAGTCTACGCAGGAGACGGTGGAGGCGCGAGCTGTGTTGGACACTAGTATCGCGGAGATTGATGCCCAGATCCGCCGCCTTGAGGACCAACGGGCCCGACTTCTATTAGACGCCGAACGTGTCCAGGCTGAACACGTAGCATTCAAGAAGGAGGAGGCAGCTTTTACCCATCGGGCTCTTACTTTGGCTCAGCAGCGGCAGCAGCTGGATGAGAAGCATAAAAATGATACTTCTCCTGAGGCTATTGAAGCGATGCGTCAAGAAGCTGAACGTCGAGTCTTAGCAACTGTGGAGACTCGGGCGGCAGACTTGAGGCGTCGGATTGAAGAGCTTTCAGCCAATCCTGGGGATGTTTAGGGCTTGTAGTCTCTTCTCTTTGTGTATTTGCAACTCTTGCTGGGGATAGTGTAATCCTTTACTCTCCCTTCTTTTTTTTAGAAAATAAAGAAGTACACAATTTTCTGTGATGTGTTCATTTTTGCTGTCATGAACTTGATGATTTGTGTGAACCTATTATCTTTTGCGCACCTTGGTTTTTTAGGTACAGATAATAAGTTTGAAAGAACCAACATGTTTGCTCAGAGGTAATATGGACGTGGCAAATATAGGATTCAAAATGATAGAATCTTCCCACTCAGAGGTGTTATGGACGTGGTAGGAATGATTCTAGAGGATACGCGGAACTACTCAGAGGTAATGTGGACATAGAAGTTCTGCGATTAATGTACGGCAACGCAGAGGTTGTCTGTACGGGATGTTTACTTAGAGGTAATGTGGACGTGGTAAACATGATGGGTAGCGTAGTCTTATGGGATGTAAGATTCCGCTTTGTAGGGTGTAAGGGGACAACTCAGAGGTGATGTGGACGTGGTTGCCCTTCTACTGGAGGATGCTACGGAACAGCTGGGTTCCGGAAGCGTATAATTTTGTGGACGGGAATTGTATGTGAGCCCTGATGATTGGGTCCATAGATCCCCTTATGGAAGTACATGTCTGGAAGATGTCATGGAACTTGTCGTTGATGGGCATCATGAACAAGTCTCCATTGGGTTTGGCGAGGCGGTAAGCACCGTTTGAGTATACCGTCTCTATGATGAAAGGTCCTTCCCACTTGGGCTCGAACTTTCCTGGTGTTTTGTGAGTCAACACCATCGGCCTCCTGACTGCCAGAACCAGGTCGCCTACTCGAAAAGTCCTCTGCTTGACCTTTTTGTTGAAAGCCTGTGATATACGATCTTGGTAGAGTTTGATGCGTTGTTGAGCTAGGAGAAGCTTTTCGTCAAGTGCCTCCAGTTCCCGCAGACGACGACGTTGATTGTCCTCTTCTGTGAGTTGGTTTGTGATCGCTACCCGGAGAGAGGGTATCTGGATCTCGAGAGGCAGTACCGCTTCGCTACCGTAGACCAAGGAGAATGGTGTGTTTCCTGTCGGTGTCTGTACCGTCGTGCGGTAGGCCCAAAGGCATTCATCGAGATTTTTATCCCAGTCGCGTTTGTTGGATGATACGACCTTTTTGAGTAGCCTGACGATAGTCTTGTTGAACGCCTCGACCAATCCGTTTGCTGCCGGATTGTAGACGGTTGATGCCATGTTTTGAATGCGATTCTTGTCACAGAATCTGTTGAAAATATGGCTGATGAACTGAGGACCATTATCGTGGATGATCCTCCGGGGTACTCCGAAATGGTAGATGACGTGGTGTTTGATGAAGCTGATCACCCTGGAGCTTTTCACTTCTGCCAGTGGAACTGCTTCTGTCCATTTGGAGAAGTAGTCAGTGATGGCTAGGATGAAGCGGTGTCTTCTCGATGAAGGAGGGGTGATTGGTCCCACAATGTCCATGCCCCAAGCTTCGAAGGGCCAGGAGGCGACTGTAGGATGTAGTGGTTCTGACGGTATATGAATGAAGTCTGCGTGAAGCTGGCACGCATGGCACTTCTTAGCATATTCGACAGCTTCAGTGGCCATGGTTGGCCAGTAGTAGCCCATGCGTCGCAGTCGGTCCTGCAACTTAGGGCCAGGTTGATGGGCCCTGCAGGTTCTATCGTGAGCTTCTCGAAGGGCTTCGGCTGCTTCTTCGTTGGACAAACATCGAAGGAGAAGTCCATCGTAGGAGCATCGGTACAGCATTTAGTAGCCGTATCGTAGTAGAATCGAAGAGAGCATCTCCTGACTGAGACGACTTCTTTCGGGTCCTCTGGAAGAATTCTGTAGACAGCAAAGTCGATGAACGAGAATCTCCAGTCTCGGACATTAACATCGGCAATGGTTGACATGGTATGGGCCACTCGTACGCACAGGTTGTTTTTAGGACAGACCAAGTCTCGACCCACCACTGCGACGTAGTGTTGAGTCCCGAGGGGTGCTGCCAATGAGGCTGCGAGGCCAGCCAGGGCATCAGCCTCCAGATTTTGTAGACGAGGTACGTGTTCTATGAAGAACTCGGTGAAGGCTGAAATGATGTTCAATGCAACTTCATGGTAAGGGATCAGATCTTCATGGCGAACTTCGTATTGCTCTCTGATCTGGTTTACGACGAGTTTTGAGTCACCGTAGGCTTCCAGATGATTCACCCCCAGCTGTTGCGCCAGCTGGAGTCCCATAATGAGCGCGTTGTACTCAGCAACATTGTTGGAGCACGGCTTTGAAAGGGAGTAAGCACGCTGGATGACCAGCTGATCGGAAGAGACTAATACCACCCCACTCCAGCGATGATTTAGCCTTTGGGGCCTGTTCTTGAAGCGCCATCGAAAAACATCCGCCAGACGGAGCCTTCTTCGGTGACGTTTGATTCTTGGACCTCATCCGGGATGTCTTCATAGAGTCTTGAGGACTCTGGGAAGGGGTGTGCAGCTAAGAAGTCGGCTAGAGCTTGACCCTTAATAGCTTTTTGTGGAACAAACACCATGTTGTATGGCATTAGCAAGATCGCCCATGTGGTAAGCCGGGAGTTTAATGATCCTGGCTTCGTCATGAGGACTCTGAACGGATTGACTCGGGAAATGACATGAATTGTCTGGCCCGAGACGTAATGACGAGTCTTCTGGATGGCAAATACCAGAGCCAAGCACTCATTTTCAACGGGGTTGTACCGGTGTTCGGCCCCGATTAGAGTTCCACTGAGGTAGTAGATTGCTTGCTTATAGCCTGTATCGCTGTTCTGAGCTAGCAGAGCACCGAGGGAATGATCCATGGCACGGACGTAGAGAATAAATGGTTTGCCGACGACGGGTGCCACCAGGACTGGCGGGCTTGTCAGATAAGCCTTGATGTCGTCGAAAGCCTTTTGGCACTCTTCTGTCCAGACGTAAGAGACTCCCTTCTTCATGAGCTGAGTGAAGGGTTGACATTTGCCAAAAAGGTTTGCTATAAACCTTCGGATATATGCCAGACGCCCCTGTAGGCCTCGAAGTTCTCGAAGGTTCTTCGGAGGGTCCATATCGAGGATGGCTTTGGTCTTCTCGGGATCGACATGAATGCCTTTCGCCGTGATGATGAAGCCTAAGAACTTTCCGCTAGGAACCCCCAGGAAGGATTTAGCAGGGTTCATCTTGAGCTGATGCGCTTGCATGAGATCGAAGACTGTCTTGAGGTCTTATAGGTGATCTCCTTTAAGACGGCTCTTGACTGCGATGTCGTCAACATAGCATTCGACTGTCTTGCGAAGATGCTGACGGAAAATGGTGCTCATAGCTCGTTGGTATGTCGTACCAGCATTCCTCAAGCCGAAGGGCATCACTGTGTAGCAGAAAATGTCCTTTGGAGTCCTGAATAACGTGTGTTTTGCGTCATCGGGGAACATCTTGATCTGGTTGTAGCCCGAATACCCATCCATGAAAGACATGCGCTCAAAGCCACATATGTTGTCGATCATCATGTCGGTGATTGGAAGCGAGAATTCATCCTTCGGGCAAGCAGAGTTGAGGTCCCTGAAGTCGATACAAACTCATATCTTCCCATTCTTCTTGGTGATGGGGACGATGTTGGCTACCCAATCTGGGTGTTGTTCTTCACGGATGAAGCCGCTGGTCAACAGCTTATCCACCTCCTGATCGATGGCGTTCATGATGTCCGGACGGAAGTGTCGCTGTTGTTGTTTGATAGGCTTGGCATCAGGTAAGATGTTAAGCCTATGCATCGCGATCTGGGGGTCAAGTCCCGGCATATCTTCGTAGCTCCAGGCGAAGACGTCGATATACTCCTTAGCCAGCTGGATTAAAGATTTTTGGTCTTCTCCTTTTAGGCTTTTGCTGACGAAGATGGGTTTGGAAGAAGATCCATCCCCAAGGTCAATCTGCTCGACCTCGTCCTCGGTGGGAGGTTCACGTAGTTCAAAACGGGACTCCCACTGTTCTCCAGGCATTGAGCCCAAGGTTCTTCTTCAAAGAATTCTGGCGTTTGGCCTTCATTTTCTTGAGGTTGTGCTGATATCATGTTGGCTGACAACACTTTCTTGAAGACTGATCCGATGCTGGTATCGGAATCCCAAGTCGATGCTTCGGACGAGTGAGAATGCTTTACCTCTTCTGCGTCTGAACTCTCCGGAGTTGACGGTGGCGTGACATAGCCTACCCCCCGTCGAGTTTTGTTGTAGTAGTCCTGCAGCTTTCCTTTAGGTGTCGGAAGCCGGAGGGGGAGACGTCGACCCTTGCCGTAGTTCAGGCCTTTGTCGCTTTTTAGGTCGTAACCCATCTTTTGGATGAGGTACTTTGCCTTGTCCGTGTACCGATAGACTTGTATTCTGCCGGTATCTGGTTCTTGCTCGAGTGGCGGGAGGTCTTGATGATGCTCAACTTTGCCAAAGATGATGGGTTCTTCGTCTCGATTCCGTGGCGGGACTATGTAACAGACCCCTTGGGACGGGACTACTCGATTTACATGATGGGCGGTAGTTATTTGTGTTTGTAACGACCGTAGAGCGTTATCTAATGTATACATGGCATTCCAATGTGGAAGACTAGAATAATTAAAAGACACTCTATTATTGATGAAATACGAGATTTTATCCCGCGGGATTACATTGTCCAGAGATGGGGCATCTACATCAGCAGAGATATATTCCCCTAGCTCTTCATCCGTGAGTACTGGAGTAGGATTGGAAGAATCCACCACAGCGTTGGACTTGGAGTCCAAGAGGACTATGCAGGCCTTTTCTGGCAGCTTGGATGGCGGCGACATGCCTTTAAGACGCACCTTCAGAGGTGCCTCCACTGTGCCTCCAGTGATTGGCGCCTTTTCCTGTAGTTTTGCCACAAGGGGAGCCGATGTTTGAGGCGGCTTTCCTTTGTGCCGTATCTTCAGGGGAGCTTCAGGAATAGCTGGTGCTTTCCCGAGCAGCTTAATGCTCATGGGAGGCAACTTCTGAAGCAGTTTGCCTTTGAGTCGGATCTTCAAAGGAGCGTCAGAGATGACCTCAGGATCCATGTCCGGCTCTGCTTCCGTTTCTGCTTCGTCATCAGCATCATTGGCTTCCTCCTCGTCAGGTGACTTGTACAAGTCAGAATCCGTGAAGTAGGCTTCAATCCCTTTGAAAGGGTCGATGTCCGCGAACTCCGTCCGGATGACGTTGTTGGTGGACACGTACTTCATACATTGGTGGAGCATGGATGGCACCACCATGTACTCATGCAGCCATGGGCGACCCAACAGCAGGTTGTAGTTGACTTCGGCGTCCACGACATAACAAGTGACCTCGGTTCTGAGGTTACCGATATGGCACTTTAGTCGTATTTTGCCTAGCGGCTCGCTTTTGCTGGCGTTAAAGCCACTGATAGTTGTATTGGAAGGCGCCAACCGGTACATTGGGATCCCTAGTGTTGAGAGCAGTGTCTTCGGAATGATGCTGAGGGAAGACCCCGGATCGATCTGAATCCGCTTCACCTTGACTGAACCGATATATCCTGTATAATACAGCGGCCTGTTGTATCGGTTGTACTTGAGCAGCATGTCCTGTTGGGTGAAGGTTATATTGGGGATAACCTCATCCGCATAGTGGTAGTACGTGCATACAGTCGGGAGATCTTCAGGCTGCTTGACCTGACTGAGAAAGGATTCAGCATCCTTCAGAGCTTCACAAAGAGCTTCTCGGGAGTCCTTGGAAAGACGAAGGAGTTCAAACAGAGATAGGCGGGCGGGAGTACTGGCCAGTTGTGCCAGTATGTCGAAGTTGTGGGGCTTGGCTAACCCCGAAGCATTCTTCTTTCGCAGAGGCCTATCGAAGCGGGCCTCTATCTGCTTCTGTTTATTGGCTGCTGGGGGCTTAGACGGGCCCTACTCCTAGACAGCAGGGACGGTGAAAGGAGGCACCACGTCGGCGGCAGCTTCGTCGGGTTGGGCGTTCTGTTGTGAACGCGTCTGTACAGGAAGTGCCTCTTCTGCTGAAGAAGAGACCATGCGGTAAGACTTGATCTTCCTGCCTTTGGATTTGGAGGTAGGGCGTACCTCCGGTTGATTCACCTCGGAGACAAGATCATGGTGAACCCAGAGGATCTCTCCCCGAGATGTAGTGAGTGGGATGAGTCCACTCACATTGACACGAGTAGGTGGTAAGTTAACCACCTCCATTGTCGCCTTAGGGATGGGGACGACGCCATCTTGTGTTGTAGTCGACGGCAGGGTGCCGAACTGGAGTGAAACCAGGTTGGCTGACACCGTCTTCTTCTCGTAGTCGACGGAGATCACATCCGCGTTGATCATGCGCTGGATATAATTCTTGAGGACATAGCAGTCCTTGGTTGGGTGTCCGACAAACCGATGGTAGTAACAGTACCTCAGGTTGTCCACTTTTCCAACCTCGTCGGGACGCTTCGGGTTCGACAGCTTGATCTTGTCACCCTGCTTCAGTATCTCAAAGAGTTGCAGGGTGTCTTCATCGTTGAACGAATAAACCTTCTTTGGCCTTGGTGCAGGTGGAGGTTTCTGAGTAGGTACTGACGCACCTTTTGAGGCATTGACAGTCAACACCTGTTTCTCCTTCGTGTCTCGTCCGGGGTTGTTGGCTGCAGGCCGTTTTCCCTTGTCCTCAAAGGCAGGGAAACTGACTCCCATAAGACGAGCATTGGCCGCCTTCTTTTTCGCGACTTCTGCTTCAATGATCAAGGAGCTCCAGTCTGGAGGAGGAGTAGAGTTGAGCTAGAGTTTGACTGCAGGCAGCATGTTCATGCTGCAGGAGGAGAGGAGCACATGTTCTGGCATGCCCGGGGGTAGTCTGAAGCAGAACTGACGAAAACGTTCGATGAACACTCGAACCATTTCCTTCTCCTTCTGGCGTATCTCTATAAGGGATGCCATTGTCATGTCCTTTCCGCCGTCGTAGAAACGGTCGAGGAAAAGGCACATCAGGTCGTCGAAGGAGGATATGGAATTATCAGGGAGGCTGCAGTACCAGTCGTACGCCACTCCCTTCAGTGCTCCGACAAATATGCTGGTGAGTAGCGCATCCTCCTTCGGAAGATGTCCCGTCTGAGACTGAAAGTACGTCAGATAGCGACGAGGAGAGTCCTTTCCGTCGTATGGCATCAGTGTTTGTGGTTTATATTTAGAAGGATAAACCACTTTGTTCCACTCGAGGGGATAAGGTTGGGGAATCCCCATCTTTTGGCGCTCCTCTTGTCTCGTCTTGGACTCAAAGCGCTCGCGCAAGTCCCTGATCATCTCGACCATGTCTTCCGTGGAGCTGGGAGTCGGGGAAGGTGGTACTACTTGAAGTTGAGCATTTGAAGGCTCCGATGTCCGAGGTGCTTCTCGGCGATCCGTATCCAAGGATACCCGTTGAAGGGGTACACTTGATTCTCCATTGGCCCCTGGGTCGGGACCGGTAGAAGATGTCTTGGCCAAAGCTGACCGTATCTCAAACACTGCTTGAGTCAGTGTTTGCATGGAGGCAGAGAGGGTTTTGAGTCCTCCCTCTAATGTGTCCATGCACTGGACGAGGTCCGGTGGCGGTGCATCAGACTCGAAATCACCCCCAGCCATGTATACTGTCATGACACATCTGGAAGTGGATGGATCGGTTGATGCTTCGCTCTCGGCCTCACTCTTTTGTAGGGGAGTTGCCTCTCCTGGAGCTTCATCCTGGCCACCCCCGGCTATGTTCTGGAGAACATTCTCGATAGGAGCATCTGCAAGGGCCTGATTACCCTTGGTTCCGTCTTGAAGGACTTCTTCGTAGCCGAGACTCGGATCCGTGGGGGCTAGACTACCCCCGACTGTGTTTTGTGGGACACCCTCGTCTTGAAGGACAGGGGCTAGATGACCCTCAGCCATGTCCGGGAGGCTGACTTCGAGAAGATCGGCCTCAGCTGTACTTTGGAAGACAGCTTCGTCTTCGAAAGGAGGCTCAACAAGGGTCTGACTACCCCCAGTTTCCTCCAAGATCTTCTTTCTTCCCCGAGTGCCTTGAAACACTCCGGAGGATGAGACATTCGCCTTGGTTTTCCTCGGCTGGCTCTTGGACAAGGACGAGGAGTTGCCAGTCGTCTTTCGGACTGACGAGGAGATCACGTTGCATGAAGCAACCCTTGGCTCTTTATTTGTTGACACCTTCTTCTCGAGGCGACGTCGGAGGGGTGTCGATGATTCCAGCCGCTGGAACACTGACTGCCTTGGCGGGACTGCCATTTTGCAACAGCAGTTGATAGTGACCATAGCACAAGTGTGCCCTGTGAGGGGCACATCGTACTTATCGGTCGGCTCTCCTGATCGGTGCTTGTGAGTGATCACGTTGCGTAAATCGTTGGAGGAGAGTGCCACCTTCACACCTCCTTCAGGCGCATGGCAAGGCCGAGCGCCGGGGTGGTCAGGTGAGTGCTGTGCCCCCTAATCTAACACCAAACAGGCGTCCCAATCAGTAGTGGAGGAACAACATTTGAAGTGACTTGAACGGACCTCAGACGCACAACCAGAGGAGGCGCGGGAGTTCAAGACCACTGGATTTGCCTTACTTGACTTAGTTGTACACGCAATAGATGCGCCCAAGTGAGACAAGGACTTTGAAGGTCGGCTCGTTTCTGGCGCAGAAGCACCTGAGTCGACCTTATACAGCTTACCATCAGCAGCGCGCATGATTGTGAGCGCATGCTTCTGGCTTGCTGCTGGCATAGCACGTTTGGGGCGCATGGCCCGTGCTGCCTTGGATTTCTTCGTACCAGGCCGCTGGGGCGCATAGTACTCAGAATCCAAATTCTCCTCGCCATTACAGCGAGTGAGTCTGTCAAAGACAGAGATCTTTTGTGGCGCATCAAAGGTGATACGTGGGGCATTGGCTGTGCCCCTGCTCCGTCGATGCATCTTTCTCGCCTGAGAGGGAGATGGCTGGAGAATGTGGTCGGCTGCACGTTTCCCCGAGAGATGCGTTGTACCGACGGGCGCATCTTGGTTGCTGAGGACGTCAGCAGGAAGGAAAGGCTGGATCGGCGCACCCCCTTCGGTGGTGGTGCCCGAGGCGTCGACCTTACGCACCCAGACTCGGCGGGTCTTCTTCAGCTTTGGCAGCCGCTTCGAAGGACTCGCACTGCCTTCAGAGATAAACTCCTCATACGCCTGTTGATTGAGGCGTACGACCATCGTCTTGTGGGAGGAGCCCACCTTCACATCGTCAGATTGCGACACAGCTTTCTCGGTGGAGGAGAAAGATGTCCCCAGCAGAGTCGCCAGCTTGTTTGCCATTAAAATTCTTTTATTGCAAATTTCAATACAAACAGAATAGTGTTACAGTATAGGACTTAGATGTAGTCCTAGGAGTACACTTTTGTTTATCTGGATTCCTTGTGCCGATAGAGTGAGTGGTAATGCGTTGACTCCGTTGACGATCTGACGACGGTTATCGGTTCTCTGAAGGTCTGGATTGCTCTGGGTGCTGGTGCTTGCTGAGAGGAGGAAGACGTTGAGTGTTTGTATCTGCCTCTCTGGTGGTGTGTTTGTTCATTTTTTTGTTGCTGTCTGTGTGTGTGTGTGTGAAGGAAATGATCCCTCTTATTTATAGTCTTGCAGGCTGGCTGCTTATGCACGCATATGTAGGATGCACCTGGACGCAGGGACGCCACGTGGTGATTGCTGATGGAGGCACATGGACGATGCGCCCTAATCGAAGGGTTGAATTCTTTATGCTGCTGTTGTAAGCCGACACGTAGCAGAGAAGAAGATATTTCTATTGCTGAGATCTTGGGTGAGCTGAGTCAAAAGACACGTGTCGTCGACTCATGGCTCGGAGATTTCAGATTTGATGGGAGAATGATTTGGCAGGATGCGCCTAGGATTGGGCGCACGAGGAGACTTTGGCTCGTAACCTTTAGGAGTTACGAACCATTCTGGGCGCATGGCTTTTGAGACGCATGCGAGGCTTCAGTGGTGACTTAACTCATGTCTTTCGAGATCAGAGAAAAGTCTGGGGCGCATGGCTTTTGAGGCGCATGCAGATTTGGGCGCATGGCTGCAGAGGCGCATACAGATTTGGGCGCATGGCTGCAGAGGCGCATGTGAGTGGTTGGGTGGCCACGTGGCAGTAGTCGTCGGAGGGAAGTAATGATGATGCTGATGTTGGCGACGCTTCATCTTCTAAAAAAGCTGTCAACTGTTCAGACTTCGGGAGTCGTGCTGCCAACTCTGTCAGTTCGGCATTTAATGTTTTCGATATTCGATGGATAGCTGAGTGGGCACATCGATCGGCGTTCCACTAGGCGTATGGCGACAAATGGGGGCGCATCCCGTATGATGCACTTGGTGCTGAAGGGCGCATCTGTGTGATGCGCTGTCTGGCCGGCGCATCCGCTTCGTGACACGTCTTTAAAGGTGCGACTGTTACGATCTTCGAGTGCTTTAAATAGCCGTTTTGACTTGGCTGAATTCGAAGCGTCCGGTTTATCCATTAAATGCAAATTCATTGCACGGGATTCGAAGAGCCATCCATTTGGCATATGGGTTTGATTGCCCGGCCTATAAATAGTGGCATGGAGAGAGTTTGCTTCTCGTTCTCTCACGTTCTTCTGAAATGAACATGTTTACTCGAGTGCATTCTGTTGATGAGATGCTCCCGAGGGTAAAGATGCAACGCAATGTCTTCATTGATGCACTTAAAGGTGACTGTTACATCCAAAAGTCGGAGTCGAGGGCCTCTGAGGCAGACAGAAGGTGCCTGTTAAATCTAAAGATCGGAATGCTCGAGCCTCGTCTTCGTTATGCAGGAAGAGCCGCAGATCGGAATGACGGTGCTGCGGCTTTGGGGGCTCTTTCTTCCTTCAAAGTGGGTGTCGCCCACTCTTGTGTTGAAAGCTGCTCCTTTAGCCGCGGTTTCGATTACGGTCTTCCTTCGCCTTTGGAGGCTCTTTCGAATCCTCCCCTGGCCACAGGTCGGCTTGCGGTGCTCTTCTCTTCCTCGGTTTGGGGAGCTCTTCCTCCAGCTAGAGGGTTGATTACCACCCTTGTTCTGCTCAATAAATGCTTCATTAGTCGAAGTATTTAGACGGCGGTGAGCCTGGCTGGAAGAGCGGCACATAACTGGGCTGCTGAAGGGATGCACATAACTGAGCTGCCGAAGGGATGTACATAACTGAGGATGCACATAACTGAGCTGCTGAAAGAATGCGCCCTACTGAGGGCGCATAGTGGGATATGCCTGACTGAGGGCGCATGGTGATTGCTGCGCCTATTTGAGGGCGCATGGTGGCTGCTGGCTGTAGACTTAGGATCTTTTCTTTTGTAGAAATTTTCCTTTGTACAATCTTTTCTAGACATGTAATAGACTTTTATAAGTAATAAAAAGTCCTCTTTCAATGTCTATATTCGATATTTTTGTTTTGAAGTACTCTGTCCGTGCTCTGGCACATGTAGTGTCTGGCTCATAGGTCCTCAGGTTCTGAAATTCCATGCTTCTACAGCCGCCGCACCCGAGTCCGTCTCCCAGTTCTGCGCCTGGTCCCAGTAGCCACTCCCTCATCCGACGGAATAGCAACGCTACCCAACCGAGGACCCCCCGGAATCCATGCTTCGCACCTCGCTGAGCCCTCCCCACGCCCAAGTCTGAAAGATATATACGGCTCCGCCAATTTCCTCCCCCGTAAAATCCGTCGCCAAATATGGGAGCTCTTGGAAGTCATAAACGCATCGCATGGATGACGCTTACGAAAATATTTTGATTTAAGGAGCTCCACCCAAAGACCCTTCCCATGACGCAACTTCCACCATAACTTCATAGAAAAGGCATCCATAATATCATTCAGACACTTGATCCCTAGGCCTCCTTCGAACTTAGTCCGAGTAACGAGCTGCCACGCCAGCCAACTCCTCTTAGCAACCCCATCCTTGCTACCCAGAAGAAAGCCGCAAACATTCTCTCAATCGCCCTGAGAACGGCCCGGGGTGGGCAACATGCTGCCAATGTGTACATAGGGATAGATGAAAGAACATTCTTAATAAGGACCAGCTTACCCCCAGGAGAGAGTATCTTGTTCTGCCATCCCGTCAGCTTCGAACGAATTTTATCCACCAAATAGCTGAACATCTCCGCATTCCGTCTCCCGCACGTTAACGGACAGCCCAAATAAAAAAATGGCAAAGTACTGGTACAAAATCCAAAAAGAGTAGAAATAGTCCGAGCACGATCCTCAGCCAATGGGGTCGCAGTATAAAAGGCAGATTTGGAATAATTAATCTTCTGACCAGATACAACCTCATACCGATGCAATACCTGCTGGAGAGCACACAATCCAGCAATATCCCCCGAAGTAAATATAAGAACATCATCCGCATATGCCAAGTGCGAGATACGCGGTCCCCCAATTGGAGTGTGAAATGAAGATCTCCTATTTGAGTCTTGAAGAAGCTTGAGGTTCCGAGAAAGCACCTCCGCGGCAATAATAAAGAGAGCCGGGGAGAGAGGGTCCCCCTGACGGATCCCTCTAAACGCCGGAAAAAAATCAGTAGGAGCGCCATTAAGAAGAACCGTATACCGGATGTCCGCCAGGAGAAGATAAATAAGATCACAGAAAACCTCATTAAAGCCAAATCTCCGAAGAACCCGCAGGAGGAAATGCCAATTGACTCTGTCATAGGCCTTCTGCATGTCAAGCTTTATTGCAACATTTTCACCATGATTGGATTCCCTCATAGATGCCACCATGTCCTGAGCAATGATGATATTATCAACTATCTCTCTCCCCTTAACAAAAGTACTTTGCTCCGGGGAAATAATTTTAGGAAGAAATTCCCGCAACCTGCAAGCAATAATCTTGGAAATTATCTTGTTACAGAAATTGCACAGACTAATAGGACGGAAATCAGAAAGATTCCTCGGGTGCTCGACTTTGGGGATAAGAAATAAGAAAGTATCAAAAATTGAGACCAGAAGGCGTGCACCCAAGAAAAAAGAACCAATGGCTTCCTCCACATCAGCAGCGATAATATCCCAACAATATGAGAAGAATCTCCCAGAAAATCCATCCGGTCCGGCGCCACTAGCCGGGTCCATCCCCCGAACAATCTCCAACAACTCAGCTCTATCCGGACAACGAACAAGCTCAGAATTGTCCTCCATAGAGATGATGCTAGGGATGACATCGAGGAAGGCATCCTCGTCTGAAATAGGCTCAGCCCTGAACATCTCAGAGAAGAATAAAGAAGCCTCCGTCGCCACCTCCGCAATAGAACCAGTTTCTGATCCATCCGCCCGAATAATATTCTGAATACCCGCCTTTCTTTGCATGCTCCTGGTGCACTCATGGAAAAATCGAGTACTCTTATCCCCTTCCAGGTCCCATCTCAATCTGGCTTTTTATTTCCAGAAAGACTCCTCAACTTGGACCTTTTGCTTCAATCTGGCTACGACCTCCATCCAGGAAGCCCTGCCCCTCTCCGAAGGATGAAGCTCATAATCCTGCTTCGCCGCCAAGGCGGTGTCCTCGGCCTGACGGGCCTCCTGAAAAATGTCTCCGAAAGTAGCTCTGCTCCATCCAGCCAGAACATGCCCCGTCGTCCGCAAACGCATGCCCAACTGCTCAAGCGCATCATAATGCCAGCATGAATTCCACGCCCGAACAACAACCATAAGAAAGTCCGGATGAGACGGCCAAAAGTCGAAAAAACGGAAGCCTCGACGCTGAGGGGAGGAAGCTGGCTGGCAGGATATCAATAGAGGAGAATGATCAGATTCTGCCCGATTAAGATGCTCGTAAGAGACCTGGACTCCATCCAGCCAACTACCAGTCGCGAGTACCCTATCAAGGCGGGATCCCTGCCGATCAACCCCCGACTGACCATTAACCCAAGTATAAATGCTACCTCTGAAACCAACATCAGAGAGCCCGGCAGCCAACTGAAAGTCGAGGAAGTCTGCAATGGCCCTCGTGACAGGAGGTCGACCTCCAAATTTCTCATCCGGAGAAGCAATAATATTGAAGTCCCCGCCCACCGCCCAGGGCAAGCCAATGTCCCTGGATTGGACGTCCAGAAGGTGCCTCCACATACGTCTCCTCCCCTGTCGTGTCCCTGCACCATGAACAACCGACAACCGTATCGGATCCGAAAAACAGCTCAAAGAAAGCTGCACCGTGATAGTCTGATCACAAGAATCAATATAATTGATCCCAAGACCCGACTTGCAGAGAAACCAAATATTTCCCTTATTATTGCAAAAGCTAGCATCAAAACCCAACCTCAGTTGATAAGAAAGAAGCTTAGAGGATATTACCTTGGGTTCAATAATAGCAAGAACTTGAATAGAGTTGGTCCGACACAAGGACCTGAGACGGCATAAAGTAGATCTGTTCGCCGTCCCCCGAACATTCCAAATAAAGAATTTAACCATGGACCCTCTGGGGGTCCCGCCTAACCCGGAAAGCATGTGATCGAAGGAGTCGATTCGACTGAGGTGCCATCGACTTCCTCCGCCTACCTGCCGCCTTCTTGAATGGTACCATCTGCCAGCCATCTTCACGTCCCTCAGAAAATGAAGTGGAAGGTCTAGCCTCAGGCAATGAAACCATATCATCTCCCGGAGAGGGGTCATTACCCCAGTCGGATATAGAACCGTTGGCGGGCTCCTCCCACACCACCAAGCTGCGATCTTCAGTGTCAGAATTAGCCGCTATAACTCCCTGTCCCAGCTGGCTATGAATAATGATAGGAAGATCCGATAAAACAATAGGACCAACACCCCGCTCAGGCCCCATCTGCCTATCCAAACTAGAACCCGGAGCGCTGCATCCCCCCTGCATGGGCCGCCCGTCATCCGACCATAAAACCAGCAGGTCCGAATATGACTCCTCCACATGCCAGGATGGCGGAACGGAACTCGTGCGATTACCATCACTCCCACGCAATCCGAGCTACGTGGTCCCCAAGCTATCATCACGCCCCTCGATGCACCTCCATACCTGTCGTGTCCCCTTCCCTTTTTCATGCCTTGATCGTCGCCGTCGACGACCCCTGCTAATCCTACGGCCACCCACCGGGCCGTCCTCCTCTCACACTATGCCTGGAGAGGAAACGTCGGGGTTGGGCGGTCTGTCAACTACTCCTACAGAAGAAGTCTCCACCTGGGGTCGACCGCAAGCACTCTCAACGTGACCATGATAGCCACAAGAAACACAGTAGAGAGGGGTCCGCTCATAAACAACCGGCTGCGAACGAACACCAGCAGAAAGTTGGAAGAAAACCTCATGTTGAAGTGGTTTGCTAACGTCTACTTCAACCAAGACCCTGGCTACCCCCGGGCTAGAAAAGGAAGCCGTAGCCCGGTCCGTAAAGAGCGGAGTGCCGAGACCAGATGCGATGGAGAGAACCGTATTGGTATCAAACATGCAGTGGGTAAGCCCGGGAAAAGAAACCCAGATGGGAACCCGAGGATCCTCTCTCAACGACAAAAAGTTCACCGAAGACCTGAATATCACCATCGGAACCCGACCAACGAACCAACAGTCCTTAGACCGAAGCCGGAGAAAGTCACTCTCGACATGAGGCCGTATGAGAACATGTCGATCATCGATGGCCTTCACTTCAATCAACCCCCTGAAATCTCACGAAGCAAAAACCTTCCTAATAGCCTCAACCGGGAGTCTCTGCCGAGCAAACTTGGCAATAAGGTCCAGCCCACACGGCGCCGTGAGGGTCTCCATATCCGACTGAGAGAAGACAACCACCTTCCGGCCGTCGAAAACAATAGCTGGTCGGAAATCCACCCTCGACAAACCACCCGTCGACGTCGACGTGGTTTTGCCTACTATCGCAGCGAAGGACTGCGCCGGGCCATCCGTCCCTCCACCTGCCACCTTCGTCTGAGACGCCGCCGCTGCCGGAGGGTCCACCAGCAGCGCCACCTTGTCACATACAGGAAACCCGGTAGGGACAGGGACGAATCCCCTCCCGCAGCCGAGTCGCCTCCTTGGTCGATGCCGCCCGTCACGCGAAGGCCAGGAGGGCCAGAGCTTCCCGCCGTCGAGCCATTGCCAGGGGGGCATAGCCTCCCGCCGGAGCATCCATCCGCTCCACGTCGAGGAGAACATCGCCAAAATCGCACGAAGCCTGGTCGCCCCATAGGTCGACGTCACCCGTCTCTCGACGGCCAGGAGGGACGGAGCCCTCCGCCGCCGAGCCATTACCAGGGGGGCGGAGCCCCCCGTCGGAGCAACCAACCGTTCCACGTCGAGGAGATCTCCGCCAAAACTGCGCACAGCCGGGTCGTCCCCCAGGACGACGTCACCCGCCTCGAGATGGCCAGGATGGCCGGAGGCCCCCGTCGCCGAGCCATTGCTGGGGGGACGGAGCCCCCTGCCGGAGCAATCATCCAAATCTCCAAATCGCCAGGCACGAGAGCTCCGTAAACCGCGCGTGCATCCCTAGCGATATATATATATATATATATATATATATATATATATATATATATATATATATATATATATATATATACAGCCCCCTTCTTATACGGGATAAGTTTACGGGAAGAGTTTACGGGATAGACCAATTTCTTACGGAGAGAAAAGAAACTCAAAATATCTGGCAGAAATATACGTATGTTTCTCTTCTGAAATTTATTTCTCTTTAATATTTAAATCTCTACTCTCTACTCTTAAAAACAAACATATCTCTATCTTCAAAAATAAGGCTTATCTATCAATTTAGTTTTAAACACAGAGGAATTTATTTATTTAAAAAAACATAGATAGATAAATCGTTCCATTTATTTTTTTAAATAAAGATAATTTTTTTAAAAAAAAGAAACTATCCTTAGAAATAAATATACCTTTAAAAATTATATTTAAAATATTAATTTTAATGTTAATCTTAATATTAATGTTGATATTAATTTTAATTTTTAATTTTTACATAATTTAAATTTTTATGTTAAAGTTAATTTTAATGTTAATGTTAATGTTAAAATTAATTTAAATTTAAGTTTGTTTTTAAATAAATTTAAATCTAAATCTAATTTAATTTTAATTTTAATGTTAATGTTAATGTTAAATTTAATTTAAATTTAAATTTATTTTTGTTTTTAAACAAATTTAAATCTAAATCTAAATTTAAATTCTAATCTTAATTTTAAATTATATTCTTATTCTTAATCTTAATCTTAATCTTAATTTTAATATTATATTTAATGTTAATATTAATATTAATATTAATGTTAATGTTAATGTTAATGTTAATGTTAATGTTAATATTAATGTTAATGTTAAACTAAACATAATGTTAATGTTAAAATTAAAATTAAAATTAAAATTAAAATTAAAATTAATATCAACAATAAAGTTAGCACCAAAAAACTAACATGAGAAATAATATTAATATTAACATTAATATTAAGTATATTTTTGAATAACATTTTAAAAAGATATTTACGTTTAAAGATAATTTTTTTTTAAAACAATTCATCTCCACTTTAAAAAAATTATAAAATTAACTTTTATATCTCTATTTTTTGAATAAATAAATAAATTTCTCACTATTTAAAAAATAAATAGACTTATCTTTAAGATAGAGATAGGTTCCTTTTTTAAAGGAAAGATCTAACATTTTTAAAGTGAAAGAAATAAAGAAGAGAACCATACGTATATTTTCTCATCCCGTAAGTTTGTCGCGTAGGAGAAATTTTCTGTATATATATATATATATATATATATATATATATATATATATATATATATATATATATATATATATATATATATATATATATATATATATATATATATAGTAAATGTGCGTGCTTTGCACGTATAATAACGTATAATAAGGATATTATTCAATTATAGTTAAATATCTCTTCTAACTCATGTGGTTAAGGTGGGAGGTATTATTCTTGTTTGGTTGAGTTCAATTTTCTATGTTAAACATATATAACAAATTTACAACTTTTTTCAACAATTTTTATATAATTTAATTTTTTTAAATTAAACGGTTTATGATATACATACGGCTTAGACGGTTCAATCTTGAGCCATTTTGAAGCCCCCTTATAATAGTACTAGAAGATGCACATGTGTTGCACGTTAAATTATTTTTTTCTGTCTTTCTTTTTAATCTTATCAAAAAATAATTTAAATATTTAAACTAAATTTATTTTATGGTATATATTTATATTTTAATTAAAATTCGTAAAATTTAATTAAATTTTAATAATAGTTTGTTATGGATAAATATTTTTATGATATTGTTGAAAAATAGTTGAAATATTTAAATATATTTGAATTAAGATTTGTTAAACAATTTAAATATTTTTTGATATTTTTTCCTTTCAATTTAATTTTTAAGCAGTTTTAAATTTAGTTTTTTGAATAGATATTTCTACGGACTAAAAGCGGGAAAGTTAGTTCTATCCGTAATTTATTTAAGAAATCGTGGATGAGTAAGTTAATTTTTGTCTTCCGTAATTTAAAATAAAATAAAATGGTCTATGATATTCATGCAGCTTAGACGGCTCACTTTTGAGTTGTTTTTGAAGCCTCTTATATATACTAGTCGCCTTCACGTGCGTTGCACGTATCAAAAAAAAAGTATTAATAAAGTATATAAAATTTAAATTATAATAGAATATTTTAATATAATTTCAATATATTTTAATATGATTTGTTATGATTATTTTTTATGGATATGTGTTTAATTAGATAATATTATGTAGTTAGTTTAAACATAATTTAAAATTTAAATATATTCTAGTATTGTGTGGTTTTTAATTTTTTACGTGAGGAGAGAGCGGTTATCCACACATAAGATAAGAAAGGTAGTTAATTTTAAAATTTTATTTTATTTTTAAAAAAAAAAATGGTTGATGTTATACACGGCTTAGATGACTCAAGATTTAGCCGTTTTGAAGCCCCTTTATATATATATATATATAAAAAAAAATTATATATATATATATATATATATATATATATATATATATATATATATATATATATATATATATATATATATATATATATATACAGTTCCGCTCTAATGGGCTTGCAGGCCTACCTTATGGTACATTTCCGTTATATGTAATGATGGATTCCGTAGGTATATTTACTACTACGTTTGATTCAAAAAATTTCTTTCAATAAATGGTAAAAAAAGATTTAATTCTATCTTAGGATTCAAATGAATCTTTTCAAATAGATGGTAAAAGATAGATTTAATATTAATATTAAATTAATATTAATATTAATGTTAAAATTAATATTAATATTACAATTAATATTAACATTAAAATTAATATTTAACATTATCATTAGTTTTAATTTAAAATTAAAATTAACATTAATATTATAATTATAATTATAAAAAAGTTTAAAATTAAAATTAAAATTCATACTAAAATTAAAATTAAAATAAAAATTAAAATTAATGTTAATTTTAACAGTAATGTTGATGTTAATGTTAATATTAGTGTTAATTTAGTATTAATGTTAATGTTAATATTAATGCTAATATTAATGTTAATTTTAATATTAATGTTAATTTTAAAGTTAACATTAACATTAATGTTAATATTAATTTTAATATTAATGTTAATTTTAGTTTTAATATTAATATTAATGTTAAAATTAAAATTAAAATTAATTATTAGTATTAATATTAATTTTAACATAATGTTAATATTAATATTAATTTAGTATTAATATTAATATTAATTAATATTAATATTAATATTAATATTAATATTAATATTAATATTAATATTAATATTAATATTAATATTAAATCTATCATTTATTATTTATTGAAAATATTTAATTGAATCCTAAGATAGAATTAAATATATCTTTTACCATTTATTGATATGATTTATCTGAATCTTAAGATATAATTAAATCTTTCTTTTATCATTTATTGAAAGGAATCATTTGATCCCAACGTAGTAGTAAATATAGCTACAGAACTCACCGTTAAATATAATCCCGAAATGTACCATAAGGTAGGCTTGCAAGCCCATTAGAGCGGAACTGTGTGAGGCAGAAGGTGTTGGCTTTGGTGCAGGTAAAGATCAAGTAGTAGAAGAAGAAGAGGTAGCCATTATCCTGGCTAACTCTTGGGCAGCCCTGGCAAGGTTTACTGAAGATGACCCCCCTCCCCGGAACTCCCCTCTTCGCCGATGCCTAGTAAGACGAACAATATCTACATCTCCGTGAACTCTCTGAGATCGGCTGTGAAACTAAATCTGCTAAATAAATCATTATGACACAAATTATGTTCTGGAACATTAGGGGTATAGCTGGAAAGCAGGCAGTAAGTAGGTTAAAGGTTCTCATCAAGCTTCACAATGTGTCTATCTTAGCCATCATCGAGCCTAAGGTCTCCAACGTGAAGATAGAGCTGTGGACACACAAAAAAGAAGAAGAAGAAAATGTTATCTTTTCTTTTTATTGGCACAAGACACCACAAATCGAGTACGTCTGAGAGATCCTACGTTGAGGATCCCCGAGTACAAAAAGAAGAATTCTGGAGAATGGGACGATGGAGATCGAACGGCAGTTGCTCCTTTACTTCGTTGACACTCTGATTACAAAAGTGGGTGAAAACCTAAAAAAATTGCTAACTTTCGGCTCACTGGCAAGAAATGCAGCAATTTGGCTCTTGAAAATGCTCTCCGTTCTGTCTGTTGAAGAGGGAAAAAGCCCCCCTTTTATAGTCATTCTTGGGCTGGAATGATGTTATGTGCCCACATGAAGAGACACGCTGGTTCTTACGTGGGCACATGGTCCTGCTTTGGGCGTATAGGTGTTGGCGCATACAGGCTGCGAGATCGTAGGTTGGTCGTGGTGTTGATGTGGCCGCATGCTTCGGTGCACGACTGCTCATGGAGACTGACGTGGCCATGCGCTTCAGTGCACATTTTGATCGTGGCTTTGACTGAGTCAGGCTTGGGCGCATAGCCATGTCTCAGGCTATGCGTCCTCCTTTCGGGGGAGCTAGTCTTGGGCGCATGGAGTTATACTTGGACTGGGCGCATGGAGCTTCATTTAGTGGGCACATGGAGTCGTACTGATTGGGCAGATGGAGCTGCTTTGACTTGGGCGCATGGAGCTATGTTTGTTGAAATTTTTTCATGCTTCTACAGGACCCCCTTCAAAGTTTTTGACACTTGAGCAAGTTCGAAATACTTTGAAAGAAGCATGGATCATCTTCTCGCGAGGCAATGGGCGCATAGCACAGCTCTTCCCTTGGGTGCATAGTATTTTGGCCAGACTGTCAGGGAGATATGACTGTTGAGATTTGCCTCAAAATCTGAACTGACAGATTCATCGGAACAGAATTTGAAGCGGTCCATCCTTTATACGCCGTCTACGTCAGCAAGAGACAGTCGCATAGTATGCAGAGAGCTGGTCCTTCATGTGGGCGCGTATGCTGCAGTGGGCACATACACCATAGTGGGCGCATAGAGTATGTGGGCGCATAGGAAGTGGCCCCTGCCTATAAATAGACCCTGAAGGTGAGAGAAAATTTCATTATTCCTTTTCTCTTTAAAATTTTCAGAAAACTCTTCGTCTTCTTCCTTTGAGAATCATGTCTACCAAGGCCGCCAAGAGATCCGCGAAGGGCAAGGGGGCTGCATCGAGTAGCTCTTCTCCTGCGGCGGAGTCCTCAGTAGTCCAGGACCCGATTTTGGGTGAGGGCGTGCTTCAAAAAACGAAGTCTCGAGCGTTAATTTGTGACGCTCGAACTTCTCTTCTGCCGGGGCACTTGTGCCTAGGGCAACATACTTCTGTGAGCATTACTATGTGCCCACAGAAGTCATGCGCCAACACTGTGGTGTGCCATACGCCCACGTATTGCGATGTTTATGTGCCCTTTAAGCTGTGGCACACTATGTGCCTACTAACTATCCGTGTGTTATGCGCCCACATGTTTTTGTATTGGGCACATATCCCCTTGGGCGCATAACAACCCTTCAGAACTTAGTTTTTCTTGTAATTTTTTCTAAGTCTGACTGTCTTCCTGCCCTTATAGTGAACATGTTTGTCCCAGAGCTTGGCGGTATCCCTTTCGGTTTCGCTCGCCATGTTCTCGGCACGAGCCTTATAACGAATATGATTAGCGGTGTTCAAGCAAAGATCAGTCATGATTAACCTACAGAGCGGGCGATCGCCCTTATTGAATAGGAAAAGGCCTTTCTGAAGCAGATGCTGAATGATGAGGAGCTCGGGGGGTCGCACTGCTGGAAGAAGCCATACTTCTTATTTGGTGACAGTGTAGGATTTGAGGATGACACGACGATATGTCTGGAAGAGTCTTTGGTAACTGTGTTGAATGACCAAAGAATAAGGCTGCCATCGATGAACCGCCAGTACCCTCTGTCGGCGTTTGCTGATTTAGCTGTACAGAGACAAATAGAATGGGACCTGACTCCTGAATTGCCTGGGGTTGTTTCTGGCAAAATCTAGTTCAACTCTGGTGACCGAAAAAAGGACACATACAAGTATGTCAAGGTTTCCACATTTTACTCCATGAGGGGGCTGCAACCGGGTGTTGTACTAAACGATGTCCCGACTGATCTTCATCCCTATGCTGCTGAGACTCTCTCCAACTTAATGCTTTTGAAGAGGAGGTCATATTTGGAAGGAAAGATGTGGCTGGAAGGCTGGAAACATCCTATTTCATTCTGGAGTGACCTTACTGGATAGGTACTCTCGACTTATGAGGCTACCCTAAAGTCTGTCGGTCTTTTCTATGCTGTGAGGGCCACTCAGTATGGTGTCAAGGTTAATTGGCCGATGTTCGTCTCTCTGGCAGAGTTGTACAACCATCATACGTGTACCTTCTTTACTCCGGGCGGGGAGATGGGCTTGGCTCTTCATGAGATGCAGGCGGTATCCAAACTTCCCTGGAGGACGGAGCCGTATGCAGAATATGTCTCCAACAATGCAGAGATCTCAGATCTGGAGGAGGAGAGCTCTGAGATGATGAATATATACAAAGAGCTGCTTTGTCATTTCTTCATCTGTCACCAGACTACAAAGAAGGGTAAGACCGAGGGGTCTAACCCGCATACGAAGTCTTGGGCCAACTATATTTTTACCAGAGGAGGGGGGAATGACCCGGTCTCCTTCTCATAGCCTAAGCCTTTGACAATTTCTGAGATAGGTTGGCTGATGACAAGTCACAGAGTTGCGGATACCGAAGATAAGGACGATCCTAACGGTAATTCCCTGATTTATTATTTCTTTAGACAAGCCGAATTCAAGATGTCAGAAAAAGCGATGCTTGTCGCTTTCCTGATGATATGTCTTCATTACTGCATAGTCCCTGGCGGTTTAGGGACCATTGAGAGGATCAGCTGGGAGATGATGCTTCCAGCTGTAAGGCTGGCCTTTGGACACCGTCTTTCATTACTTCTCGCGATGGTCTGTGCTATCCAACAGGATTTACGTTATTTTGTTGCGAGCGTAATAACATCTGAGGGCAAGAAGGACTTTGCTAGGACTGAGTTACCCTTCCATTATCTGATGGGGTGGTTGATATTACACTGTCCCAAATTGATGAACGCTGGGTTGATGACGGATTCTTTGGCGGGAGATGCCATCATTCGGAGGTACAGGGACGCTGATTGGACTATTACAGGGGTACCTGCCTACAGGAGAGCTCTGAGTTTTCTGTAAAACTACGAATTTTTCAGAGTATCGCCTCCATCCGGTAGCGGTCGCACGGGAGATACCCTAGTAGATGAGGGAGCACTCACTACTAGCCTCCTTATTGGAGCATTCCGTTGGCTTCAGTCCATTATGCCTTCCCATCTGGTGCTTAGAAACAGGAACCATGCTTTCCTGGAGCCTTACTTGCCAAGTCGCTTTGTACGGTAATTCGGTTATAGCCAGCTTCTCTTGGGCAATCCTAGTCCTCATCTTCAGTCGATAGGGAGTCTGATCGACGGGGCACGCACGTGGGGCTACTATAGTGCTGGATGTACAGTGGCAGTTTTTACCTTGCCTGAAGATAAACCCGACACTCACATGCTCTTTGCTGCTGCCAAGTTCTATATCCAGGTCAATACCTTTCTTTCTGGGTATGACCGTAAGCATAGTTTTGTATCAGAGACCAAGCTTGTCCCTACCCTTACTGATATAGAATGAGCACATGCAATGGGGAGAGCAGAAAGGAGGGTGTTGCGTCCACAATTGAGCCAGTTGTAGTGTCTAAACAGAGGGTCGTATTTGAAAAGCCCGTTATTGCAGTGCCTCGGAGGGAGACCATTGAAGAGCCTTTCCCTACCATTCCTCATAAGAAGAAGGCTCCCACCGAGCCGGTGCCACGGCCAAAAAGGATGAAGGTGGTTGTTTCTCAGAGGAAGAAGGCTACGGACGTGGGTGCCGGCTCGCCTCCTCCCAGAAGGTCTTCTCGGCAGACGGTGTTGCAGGCCACTGCCATTCGTGAGGTAGACCCCTCCTTAGACTCCATAGCCGCCCTGATCAAACCTTTGGAAGTTTTCTCACCTTTGCGTTTGTCCTTTGTACAGGACTCCAAAGTCGCGGTTGAGATGGGTGCATCCTCCTCCGATGAGGTGGAGGTGGTGACAACATCCCCTGCTCATCCTCGATTGTTGGATGCAGGCGGGTCTTCTTCGATTGTAAGACCTGAACAACGGGGTGAGCAGGAGGGAAGCCCAGAACTTGATGGTGGTCAGAAGATTAGTTTCTCTTGTGACATATCTGTGGGAGATATGTCTGCAATAGGAGCTGCGATGAAAGAGCTGGACGAGATCCAAGTCCAATCACCTCATCCTCCTGCGGGTATGTTGCCTTTGCGCTTCTCTTCGGATGAGATATTTAGACTTCGATTTTGTATACTTTTCGTGAGGCTGACCACGTCTGTGCGTTCCCTTGTAGATAAGGAGAAAGAACCCTTTGTGGATATGGTCTCCACCATTAGGAGAGGGATAAAAGTTGTTCCCGACCCCTCCAAATCTGCTACTATGGAGGGAGTTGTTGGTGAGTCGGTATTGGCTACAGTAGGAAGAGCTGAGCAGCCTATTAAGGGAGCTGTTGCTAGATCGGCCCCTGTTTCGGCTGAGCTGGAGGAAGACCTCGGGCTTGATGGCACTCAGGGTCTTGATGTTGTTCCCCTTAAACAGTCTGGGTCTGCTCTTGGTTTCCCTGAGACCAATGTTGACGATGCAGCCCAAGCTGGAGTTGAGCAAGCCAAAGGTACAAATTTACAACTTTTTTGTATCTTCCTCCGTCTTTCTTCTCGGTTACTGATGTATATATTGTTCTCTGTCAGGTTCGGCTTCTTGTCAAGCATTCCCTCCGGAAGTGGAGGAAACTCTCCAAGCTTCTTCTTCGACGACCTCCACTGAAGATGAGGAGATGGCCCAGGAAGTCGTCAGAGCTTTCTACTCGGTGCTGAAAGTAAAACTTCCTGGAGTCTTGAATCAGAACGCCGCCTTCGACCCCGTGAAGGTTATTGCAGAGTATCAGGTAGTGGCCCTCGAAAGCATAGCCGGGTATAAGGAGCGGCCGACACTCTGATGAAGGTCTTGAATGACCTAGAGGGTCAGGTGGCCAAGTTCCGAGAATTCAAGCAGCGGAGTCCGACGTCACTGTTCCGTACAGAGGACGAGGCTCTGATGATAGCTCTTGCGACGGAGAAGGCTACCTTTTAGGCAAGAAAGGATGCCCTCGTTCAGGAGATTGGCGAGCTGGCTGATCAGTACAGCCAGTTCAATGCTGTAAGTGAGGCACGTGCTGCATCGAAGAACAGACTGGCTATCTAGATCACTGAGAAGCATAATCATATTGTGCAGATCAGGAATGAGGTTGCCCAGTTGGAAGATGACTTGAGGGCGGAGTCATCTAAACAAGAGGATTATCTGTCCCAGGCTACCATGACTGCCACCACTTCTTTCCGTTTAGAAGAGCAGCTAGCGAAGTTGGAGGGGGAGCATCAGAGTCTGATCCCTTTTGAAGATAAAGCAGCTCGTCAAGAAGAGGCACGACGTCGAGCAACTGTGAAATCTGAAGCTGAGATTGTTGCTCTGAGGGATAACATAAACCGCCTATGTATTTCGTAGATTTTTGTAATCTTCTTTTTGTTTTTGGCCATCCCGACTCTTGTACCTCTTTTCCGTCTTTCGATAGACGTTTAAGTACTGAATAGAGAATCTTTTCAGAAGTGAATGTAATTTTATGAAATATCGATGCTAGAGGTAATGCGGACGTAGTAAGGACATTTCTGATGGGTATTCTGCTAGAGAAATTTTGTGTGGACCTATTATCCGTTTTGTATTCGAATGATTCGAATATAGATAATAAGTTGAATGAAGCTGCTAGTAGAGGTAATATGGACGTAATAGCAGAGGATGTTCTATATCTGACTAGAGGTAATATGGACGTGGAAAGATATATAGCATTAGGAAGGAGTGGATAGTTCAGAGGTAGTGTGGACATGACTATCTTTGATGAATGCTTTGCTCAGAGGTTATGTGGACATGGCGAAACATCTGATCATTCCGCTGGGGAAACAATTATCGAAAAATAATTCAGTGGTAATAGGGACGTGATTTATTTTCGTCAAACTGAGTTTGGACGGAGTCAAAAAACGAAAATGATTCTACTGGGGAAATATTTAGAGGACCTATTATCCAGGGCGTATTCAAGACTCTTGAAATACAGATTAGATAGTTTTTTTTTTTGAATCACATAAACATCGTACTGTACATTTACATGACTGAACATATGTGAATATTATGTAAAAGAGGTTACACATAGTATTTCTTCAGGAACTTGCCGTTGATAGGCATCATGAGCAAGTCACCGTCAGGCTTGGTCAGCCGGTACGCACCGTTAGAATACACCGATTCTGTGACGAAGGGACCTTCCCATTTAGGCTAGAATTTCCCTTTTGTTTTATGTGTCATAACCATCGGTCTTCTTACTGCTAGGACCAGATCGCCGACTTGGAAGATCCTTTCTTTCACCTTTTTGTTGAAAGCTCTGGAAAGGCGTGCTTGGTATAGCTCAATACGCTGTTGAGCTAATAGGCATTTTTCGTCTAGCGCTTCGAGCTCTTGGAGTCGCAGATAATAGCTCTCTTCAGTAGTTAGCTCGCTGGCTAGGGCTAGCCGGAGAGAAAGAATCTTAATTTCTAGGGAAAGAACTGCTTCGCTCCCATAAACCAGAGAGAATGACGTACTGCCTGTTGGAGTCCGGACCGTTGTACGATAGGCCCATAGACATTCACCGAGCTTCTCATTCCAATCGTGCTTGTTTGAAGACACAAATTTCTTGAGAAGTTTTATAATAGTTTTGTTGAAGGCTTCTACTAGCCCGTTAGCCGCTGGATTGTATGCAGTAGAGGCTATGTTTTGGATTCGATTCTTATCGCAGAATCGATAGAACACATGGCTTACGAACTGTGGACTATTATCATGGATAATCCTGCGAGGTAGGCCAAAGCGGTAGATGACATAATGTTTGATGAAACTGATCACGTTTGATGTCTTCACTTTAGTGAACGGTATAGCTTTCGCCCATTTGGAGAAGTAATCGGTTATAGCTAGGATGAACCGATGTCCTTTGGAGGATGGCGGGCTGATTGGTCCTATCACATCCATGTCCTAGGCTTCAAATGGCCAAGATGCTGTCGTCGGGTGTTGTAACTCTGAAGGTTGGTGAATGAAATCAGCATGGAACTGGCAAGCTCTACACTTCTTTGCATATTCAACAGCATCCGCTATCATTGTGGGCCAGTAATAACCCATTCGTTTGAGGCGATCTTGTAATTTGGGGCCTGGTTGATGTGCACCACAAACTCTATTGTGAGCCTCCCGAAGTGCATGCTTAGCTTCGGTACCTGATAAGCATCGTAACAGTAGCCCGTCATAAGAGCGTCGGTATAACATCTTGGTAGCTGTGTCGTAATAAAATCTGAGAGATCGCCTTTGGATGGATACTGCTTTCTTCGGGTCCTCGGAGAGGATTCCATAGACAGCGTAGTCTATAAAGGGAAATCTCCAGTCTTTAGCATCAACGTTTGCTTCTGCTGCGTAACTGTAATAAATATGTAAGGCATCTTTCACACAGAATAATTCTCGACCGGATACTGTGATCGACTGCTGAGTATTGGTAGGAACGGTCAAGGAAGCATCAAGACCGGCTAGAGCATCTGCTTCTATATTCTGTAGTCGAGGCACGTGCTCGATAAAGAATCCAGCGAAAGTAGATGCCAGCTCGATTGTTGCTCGGTGGTAGGGGATAAGATCTTCGTGGCGAACTTCGTAATCCCCTCGGACCTGACTAACTATTAGCTTGGAATCGCCGTAAGCCTCTAGATAGTCAACTCCCAGTTGCTTTGCCAGTTGTAGGCCGATTATTAGGGCATTATATTCGGCTACATTGTTGGTGCATGGTTCAACGAGAGAATATGCACGGCGTATGACCAAATGATCAGGTGACACAAGCATAATGCCTACTCCAGCCACGATGTTCCCTTTGGGCCCTGTTCTTGAAGCGCCATCAAAGAACATTCGCCAAATAGGGATCTCTTCAATTGCAGTGTTAGACTCCACCACTTCATCGGGGATTTTTTCGTAGAGTTTGGACGACTCCGGCACCGGATGAGCTGCTAGGGAAATCAGCTAATGCTTGACCTTTTACTACCTTCTGAGGGACGAAGATCATATCATATGGGGTCAACAGCATTGCCCATGTAGCTAAACGGGAATTGAGAGAATCCGGCTTAGTTATGAGTATTCTGAGAGGGTTGACTTTGGATATGATGTGGATAGTCTGTCCAGACACATAGTGGCATGTCTTTTGGATGGCAAATACTAGTGCGAGGCATTCCTTATCCACCGGTGTGTATCTCTGCTCGGCACCCACCATTGTACGGCTGAGGTAATAAATTGCTTATTTATGGTCGCCTTCGTTCTTCTGAGCTAAGAAGGCGCCAAGGGAATGATCCATGGCACGGACATATAGTAAAAAGGGCTTCCCCATTATTGGGGCTACCAGTCTGGAGGGCTTGTAAGATATGCTTTGATGACGTCGAATGCACGTTGACATTGTTCAGTCCAGACGAAAGATACGCCTTTCTTCATGAGCCGAGTGAATGGTTGACACCTTCCAGAGAGGTTCAAAATGAATCGTCTGATGTAAGCTAGCCTTCCTTGTAGTCCGCGTAGCTCTTTGAGGTTTTTTGAAGGATGCATGTCGAGAATAGCCTTCACTTTCTTCGGGTCTAGATGTATACCTTTTGAAGTGATGACGAAACCAAGGAACTTGCCGCTGGAGACTCCCAGAAAAGACTTGGTTGGATTCATCTTGAGTTGGTGTGCACGCATTAGTTCGAACACCGTTCTCAAGTCTTAGAGGTAGTTTCCCTTGAGATGACTTTTGACTGCGATATCGTCTACGTAGCACTCCACAGTTTTGTACAAATGATCGCAAAAAATTGTGTTCATGGCTCGCTGGTATGTTGCCCCTGCATTCTTCAATTCGAAGGGCATCACCGTATAGCAGTATACCCCCAACGGTGTTCAAAAAGATATGTGCTTTTCGTCGTCGGGGAACATCTTGATCTGGTTGTAGCCTGAGAACCCATCCATGAAGGACATCTGCTCGAAGCCGCAGGTATTGTCGATCATTACGTCCGTGATCGGTAGGGGGAACTCATCTTTCGGGCATACAAAATTCAAATCACGGTAGTCGATACAGACTCGAACTTTTCCGTTCTTTTTCATGACTGGAACGATATTGGCAACCCAGTCGGGATGTTGTTCCTCGCGAATGAATCCACTGGCGATGAGCTTTTTGAATTCATTCTCGATGGCTTGATGACGTCTGGTCGAAATTGCCGTTGTTGCTGTTTTACTGGCTTAGCTTTAGACGAAATGTCCAGGCGGTATACGGCGACTTTAGGGTCCAAGCCTGGCATGTCTTCATAGCTCCATGCGAAGACGTCGATGTATTCTCTTATAAGCTGTATAAGAGACTGGCATTCTTCGTCAGATAAGCTTTTGCTGATGAAGATTGGTTTGAAGGATGCTTCATCTCCTAGATTGACTTGGATGACTTCGTCTTCGGTAGGTGGTTCACGTTGTTCAAAGCACAACTCCCACCTGGTTTCCATCTTTTGAGCCTATTGTTCGAGTTCGATTGATTGGATAACGTCTGTAATTTGGTCGGTAGAAACCATATTGACGGACAGAGTTGCTTTGAACATATCACCGATGCTGGAGTCTGAGTCCCAGAGGCAGGAGTTAGAAGAATGAGAATAATGATCTGCTTCATCATCTGATCTTTCGGGAGTTGTTGGAGGAGAGAGATAGCCCAAACCAACACCGTTTCATTGGTAGTAGTTCTCGGGTTTGCCGGGAGGCATAAAGTATCGAATTGGCAACCGTCGTCCTCGGTCGTAATTTAGCCCTTCGTCGCTTTTGATGTCATATCCCATATTCTGGATGATATTCTTGGCCTGCCAACTATACCGAAAAGTTGCATTTTCCCAGAGTGATAGTCAACTTCTGTGTTGTACTTGGGAGGAGTAGAGTCTGGAACGAACTTTCTCTCGCCAATTATACGACCGAAGATGATTAGCTCTTCATCTTTCTTTCTGGCTGGAATAATAAAGTAGTGGATATCTTCTGGGTAGACTTTTTCCCGTAGGTGAGGTGTCGTGACCGACATGCAGAGGTGTGGTCCAATGCCGTTCTCTAGGGCGTATATCGTATCTATGTAATGGTTTACAGATTGATAGACATCGGAGTAATTCAAAGATAAACCTTTACCAAGGAATTACGTAAGTTTTTCTTCAGGGATAACATCATCCGTTGAAGGTACATTATTCTGAGTATTGATATACTCAATGAGAGGGTCATCATCTGGAAGAGGAGCCACAGTCTTGGCCGAGTTCACCACATAGGATAATTCTTCAGGATTGGGAGGATGGACATCAGTAGGTTCCCCCTTGGGTGTTTTGTTGAGAGTGATGGTCAATGGTTTGACTTTGTCGGGTTTCTTCTTCACCCAGATTGTGAGAGGCTTTGGGGTACTTTTTGGAGTAGTACGTCCTTTGACTTGGACAATCAGGGGACCATCGTTGGGGGATGGAGGTGCTTCAGCTTCATTGTCAGCTTCATTGCCATCATCCTTGGGGGTTGAGATTGGTAAAGTACCGAATCTCTATAGTAAGCTTCGATGCCCTTGAAAGGATCGACGTCAGCAAACTCTGTCTTCACGACACCGTCGCTGTTAACATACTTGAAGCACTGGTGAAGTATGGAAGGGATGATCATGTTCTCATGTATCCATGGACGTCCCAGCAAGACGTTGTAGGATACATTGGCATTGATCATATAGCAGGAGACCTCTATTCGGAGATCACCGATCTGGTATTTGGGACGGATTTTGCCCAGCGGATGGCTTCGACCAGCATTGAAAGCCATGATAGTTGTGTCGGTTGTGGATAGCTTGTGCAGAAGAATTCCCAGGATTTGAAGCAAGCTTCTAGGAATGATGCTGAGGGAGGATCCTGGATCGATGTGCATGCGGTCCACCATGATCGCCCCGATATACCCTGTATAGTACAGGGGTCTATTATGACGATTATTTTTGAGTAGCATGTCCTTATGTGAGAAGGTGATGTTGGGCACCACTTTCATAGTACTGTGATAGTGGGGACAGGGGACAGGATCTTCAGCGGAAGCTTTGACCTCAGCGAGATAAGAGTCGACATGTAGCATTGCCTCACTTAAGGCCTTCCGCATTTCTTTGGAGAGTCATAATAGATCGAACAAAGACAACCTGGCGGGTGTATTGGCTAGCTGAGCCAGTATATCAAAGTTGTAGGGTCGATCCATGCCTTCTGGAGCTGGCACCTTTAGAGACTTGTCAAACCACGTCTCTTTCTGCTTGGATGTGGTTTGAGGCTTGGACGGGCCGGCTTCTGAGCTTGTAGGGACAACAGGAGCTTGAGAAGGTAGTGCTTCTTCTTGTGTGGGATCGTACGTCCGAAGATAAGTCTTTTTTGGTCGCGTCTCGCCAGATAGAACCTTGTAGATGGGGGAGGATACCATGTGGCATGGCTTAAATTTTTTGTCCCTTCTTACTTTGGGAGGTGCTACCCCCTGCGTCACTTCTTGGACAAGGTCCGAATGGACCCACATGATCTCACAACGTCAAGTTGTGAGTGGGACCAAGGTTTAGTTACGAGCTGGTGGTAGGTTGATGACTTCCATCATTGCCTTGGGGATCGGGATCACGCCGTTTGGGACTTCTGTAGGAGGAAAGTCGCCAAACTGAAGAAAGATCATGTTAGTAGATACGACCTTGTCTTTAGCTTCGAGATTGATCACTTGGCTGTCGATAAGCTATTGTATCTTCTTCTTCAGGACGATGCAGTCCTTGGTGGAGTGATGCACGTACTGATGGTAAAGACAGTACTTGGGATCATTGAGTTGGGTCGCCTCTGCAGGACGTCATGGTGGGGGCAATGTCAGCTTATTACCCTTCGTCAATGTGTGGAAGATGGTGTTGACATCGTCTTCATCGAAGGAGAAGGTCTCCTTAGGCTTGTCGGAGGCACCTTGAGAATTGGAAGCTCCTTTGGATGTGTCGACCTTCAGGACTTCTTTTCCCTTACCCCCATGAACAAGGATAGTCTGAGGATGCTTGTCTTTGTCCTCAGATTTGGGTGTCTTCAGCCCCAGTAGTTCCAAGTTAGGAATATCATTTTCAGCAGCATCAGCGGCCCCAATGAAAGCGGGCTATGTATCATACTTATGTATACCTAGACAAAACTTTATGGTAGGAAGGAAGTTATGTCGACAAGTATCCATAAGTTCTGAGTCTGGTATGCCGAAGGGCATCTTCAATGCTAGTCGTCTGAAGCGTTCAATAAAGGCAATGACAGATTCAGCCTTCCTTTGCTTGGTCTCGATGAGAGTGGACATACTAACATGCATGCCACTCTCGTAAAACCTGTTGAGGAACAACCTCTCCAAGTCTTTGAATAAATTAATATACCCGTCAGGCAGACTGCAGAACCATTCGAAGGCTACCCGCTGTAAGATGCTAATAAATAGCTTTGACATGAATGGATCATCTTGGGGCAAGTATAGAGTTTGCGTGTTGAAGTACGTCATGTGCTGACGAGGAGAAGTCAAGCCGTCGAATGAGTTAAGCGTCAGCGGCTTGTAGTTAGGAGGACATGTAGCATTCTCCCACTCAGGGGGATACGGTTGAGATATCCCTATCTTCTGTAGCTCGTCTTTGTGTAAGATGGTGTCGAGGCGAGCAACCAGGGAATCAATTGCATCCTGTTGATTGAGCAGGTGTTGGGAAACAGCCACTGAGCGGTTGTCAGGTGTTGTCAGCGAAGGACCACCCATAGTATTTGCAAGATTTAGAGGAGGTATAACAGAATGGTACTCCTTTTGTAGGGCAGGAGGGTTGTTGCTGTGAGCCGAACTAGCATGGGCTGAGGCAGTTTGCTGAGGTGGAGGAACAGCTCCAGCAGCTTGGACTGCCATGATACTGGTAAGCATATCAGTGATCTTGGCGAATGCTGTTTTGAGACCCTCTACCTGTTTACTAGTCTGATCACTGGCTTCTTCAGGTCTTTCTCCGTCCGTCATGTATGTAGATAGCATGCGAGGATGAACAGAGGAAGCAGTGTAACTGGTGCTGATACTGTCTGTCTCCGAGTGGATAAGTCCTTCATCTTCAGTTAGAGGAGGTAGATAGTCGCCATCGGATTCGGAGGGATCATCATCCTCTCGAAGGCTACCCCCAGTGTGGGGGGCATCTGCTTTAGATTCTGAGGGGATGCTACCCCAGCTTGGGAATCTTCGTCATCTATACGAAATTTTGCCTTTGATCGTGTGCCCATATAGACTCCTTCAGATGTGACAGCCCGTTGGCCATCTGTTGGTAGACTTCGTCTTCTCCTTCTCGTGGAACTGAGAGAGAAGGTTGGGTTGGTAGTCCACCATCTTTGATTGGGGCTTCTGTAAGGGGGACCCCATGAAGCCATGTTAGATGAGACACATAGTGGCTTCTCGTTGTCAGAGAAGTGAAACCATCGAAACACGGACTTTCTCTGAGGCACTCTTGTTACTTTGGAGCAACAACAGTTGATAACAATATTAGCGCACGGAAGTGCACTATGAATTGTTATGTTCTCCCTCGCTTTACGCTTATGATTTATCATGTCGCACAAGTCTACGAAAGAAAGTTTTATCTTACAACCCATGTTGCATGCATCGCCGAGCTTTACATGCGGGTTCGTAAGGAGAGTAGGCGCATCCAAACTTAGTTCATGTGTAGGGGCAACCCCCACACCTAAGTTATGTGATGTCCTTGAAGACAGCCCCGTGCTATACGCGTTGGGACCTGTCTTTTTTACTGTGGGTGCATAAGCCTTGGAGACTGGGCTTGTGCGCATGTTTCTTGACAGCATGTTTAAGTCGCCTTGATGTGGGCACATAGTATGGATCCAGAGAGCCCGGGCGCATAGCCTTGGGCGCATAACTCTGAGTGCCCAACCTGTTGAAGACAGAAGTGTTCTGGATGGGACTATGCGCCCAAACACTCCCTTGGGCGCATGGCTTTGGGCACATACTTGGTGGAGCAGCAATATTTTCTCCCAGTTCTGCCTCCTTCGTTTGTGAGCCTTGTCGGGTATGGCCAGAGTGCCGCACACCCCGATCCTCGATATCGTTGTGTTTTCCTCTGCCAAGTCTCGAGTGTTGAACACTCTGTTGTTGGTTGTGGAGGGAAGAAGTCACTAGGCTAGTAGAGCTCGGAACGGTGTGAGCCTTCTCCATTTAGGGGACTTCTGTGGCAGAGTCTTGCGCCCAGGTGACAGAGTCCTCCAGTTGCATATCCGCTATGACACTAGCAGGATATGTGCAGCGAGCCTTCGGAAGCCAAGTCTTGCGAGACTTGTTTGGCTTCGCTGATTTTGAGGGAGTAGAGCCGTCCCTTGAGAGCATCTCTTTGAATGCCCGCTGATCGAATTTTACGATCAACAGCTTCTGAGTACTCCCCACTTTGTCGGTATCGGATTGCGTCACCACCTTCTCGTCAGAGGAAAAGGTAGTCCCCAGCAGAGTCGCCATTTTTATGGACACACACAAAAAAGAAAGAAGAAAATACTGTCTTTTCTTTTTATTGGCACAAGGCACCACAAATCGAGTACTCCTGAGAGATCCTGCACTGAGGATCCCCGAGTACAAAAAGAAGAATTCTAGGGAATGGGACGATGGAGATCGAGCGGCAGTTACTCCTTTACTCCGTTGACACTCCGATAACAAAAGTGGGAGAAAACCTAAGAAATTTGCTAACTCTCGGCTCACTGGCAAGAAGTGCAGCAATTTGGCTCTTGAAAATGCTCTCCGTTCTGTCTGTTGAAGAGGGAAGAAGCCCCCCTTTTATAGTCATTCTTGGGCTGGAATGATGTTATGCGCCCACATAAAGAGACACGCTGGTTCTTACGTGGGCGCATGGTCCTGCTTTGGGCATAGGTGTAGGCGCATACAGGCTGCGAGATCGTGGGTTGGTCGTGGTGTTGACATGGCCGCATGCTTCGGTGCATGACTGCTCGTGGAGACTGGCGTGGCCATGCGCTTCGATGCATATTTTGATCATGGCTTTGACCGAGTCATGCTTGGGCGCATAGCCATGTCTCAGGCTATGTGCCCTCCTTTCGGGGGAGCTAGTCTTGGGCGCATGGAGTTATACGTGGTCTGGGCGTATGGAGCTTCATTTAGTGGGCGTATGGAGTCGTACTGACTGGGAGCATGGAGCTGCTTTGACTTGGGCGCATGGAGCTATGTTTGCTGAAAATTTTTCATGCTTCTACAAGAGCACTATAGAATCAAATTGGATTTTGCTGCATCGATATATAGTTGCAAAGATACTTGGATTTTTTGGAAAAGGCATTAGTTTTCTTAGAGTTGCGGAGGATGATCAGGTTTTTTCGATGGAGGTGGATCTCCATATTTTGCCTAAAAAGTTATTTTGTCGATTGTGCATTGCGGAAGGTCTAAAAAATTCATCGGGATTTATGAGATTCCCTTCTGTAGATTAAAAGAGATTTCCAGGATTCGCCTTGGATTGTGGGAGGCGACTTCAATGCGATCACTCAACCGAAGGATAAGACCGGAGGGAATCCTTCTAACGCGGGCTCCATTTTTGAATTCAACCATTTCATCTTCGAAGCTCATTTGATCCACATGAATTATGCGGGCATAAACTTCAATTGGATGAATATGCAAGAAGGTCAACGTAACCAACAATCAAGATTGGACATGATTGATCTTACCAACCAATATTGGATCAACATGATCCATAGCACCTCCGTTAATCACCTTAACAGGTTAGAATCTAACCACTCTCCATTACTGTTGGAGATTACTATGATCAAACCTACATGCAAGAAGGCGTTTAAATTCTTGAATCTCTGGACCGAGCATGCTGATTTCCTTTTCATTGTCCAACATGCTTGGGCGGAGGGGCAGGCTCTGAATCCTCTGGTGTGTGTGGCCGAGAAGCTTGCTTCGACTAGAAAGGCTTAATTTGTCGGCATGGAGTAGAGTGAGTTTTGGTGATTTCTTTCAAGCTGCTCGGGAGACGGAAGATGCTGTCTCTAGAGCAGAGTGCTGCTATGAGATTCTTAAATCCTCTGAGCATCGGTCCTTCCTTAACGCTGCTTGCGCCAACCTGAAGCACAAAATCGCCATAGAGATGACATTTTGGTACCAGAAGCGAGATTGCATTGGGATGCCGATGGAGATCAAAACTCTAAAATTTGCCATGCATATGTTCAGAGCGAAAGAAGCAAACTCTTCATTCACAAGATCAAGGACAAGAACATCAATTGCTTGGTTTCTTACGAGGATATTCAAAAGGAAGTCACAGTTTTCTTTTCCTCTCTCTACTCCAAAGACGCAGTGATGCGAGATGAGAGCCTTATGGATGCCATCCTTTATATTATTATTGAGGAAAATTACAAAGTGTTGCTGCTCCCTACATCAGAAGAAGAGGTCTAGAAACCGATTTTACTACTTGACAAAGATGTTGGAGTTTGGCCTTTTGTTTTGGAATTTTAGTCCCACATCGGCTAGGCCAAAGGAGATGTATCTCTATATATTAGCTATGCTCTTTTAGAGATGCATATGTGTGTGGACACACACAAAAAGAAGAAGAAATACTGTCTTTTCTTTATTGGCGCAAGGTACCACAAATCGAGTATGCCTGAGAGATCCTGCGCTGAGGATCCCCGAGTACAAAAAAGAATTCTGGGGAATGAGACGATGGAGATCGAGCGGCAGTTGCTCCTTTACTCCGTTGACACTCCGATTACAAAAGTGGGAGAAAACCTAAGAAAATTGCTAACTCTCGGCTCACTGGCAAGAAGTACAGCAATTTGGCTCTTGAAAATACTTTTCGTTCTGTCTTTTGAAGAGGTATGAGACCCCTTTTTATAGTAATTTCTGAGCTGGAATGATGTTATGCGCCCACATGAGAAAACACACTGGTTTTTATGTGGGCGCATGGTCTTGCTTTAGGCGCATAGGATGTAAGCGCATGCAAGCTGCGTGGTCGTGGGTTGATCGTGGTGCTGACGTGGCCGCATGCTTTGGTGCACGACTGCTCGTGGAGACTGACGTGGTCGTACGCTTCGGTGCACGTTTTGATCATGGCTTTGACCGAGTCAGGGAATGCTTTGGCTTGGGCACATAGCCATGTTTCAGGCTATGTGCCCCCCTTCTAGGGGTGCTTCACTTGGGCGCATAGAGCTTCACAGGGTGGCTTGGGTGCATAGAGCTTCACAGAATGGATTGGGCACACATGTCCTCATTGGCTTGGGTGCATATGTTCTCATTGTCTTGGGCGCATAAGGCTTCATTGCTGAAATTTTCATGCTTCTACATGACCTCCTTCAAAGTTTTCGATACTTGAACGAGTTCGAAATACTTTGAAAGATGCATGGACCGTCTTCTTGTGATACAGTGGGCGCATAGCACGACTCTCTCTTTAGGCGCATAGAGTTTGGCTAGCCTGTCAGAGAGACGGCTGTTGAGATCTTCCTTAAAAATCTGAACTGACAGATTCATCGGGGTGGAATTTGAAGAGGTCCATCCTTTATACGATATCCATGTCGGCAAATGGCAGTCGCATAGTGTGCAAGATGCTGGATCTTCACGTGGGCACATAGGCCATTGTGGGTGCATAGTGCGTAATGGACTCATAGGCGCATAGAAATAGGGGGCGCATAGGGTATGGCCCATGCCTATAAATAGGCTATGAAAGAGAGAGAAAGTTCATTATTCTTCTCTCTTAGAACTTTCAAAAGACTCTTCATCTCCTTTCTTTACGAACCATGTCTCCCAAGGTCACCAAGATATCTGCGAAGGGCAAGGGGCTGCACCGAGTGGCTCTCATCCCGCGGCAGCGTCCTCACCAATCCAGGACCCGATTCTGGGTGAGGCTACGCCTCAAAAAACAAAGTCTCGAGCGTTAATTTACGATGCTCAGACTTTTTTTCTGCCTGGGCGCATGCGCCTAAGGCAACATACTTCTGTGAGCATTCTTTATGCGCCTACAGAAGTCATGCACCAACACTATGGTGTGCTATGCGCCCACATGTTGTCATGTTATGTGCCCACATGCTCTTTGCATGTTATGTGCCTACGTACTGTTGTATGTTATGCGCCCACATGTTTGTCTTGGGCGTGTAGTCCTTTGGGCGTATAGCCCTTTGGGCGCATAAGAGCCCTTCAGCACTTAGTTTTTTTTGTGGATTTCTGAGTCTGACTTTCTCTTCTGTCCTTGCAGTAAACATGTTTGTCCCGAAGCTTAAGGGAATCCCTTTTGGCTCTACCTATCAAGTCCTCGGTACTAGTCTCATAACAAATATAATCAACAAGGTTCAAGCTACGATCAGTTAAAACTAGCCTACAGAACGGATACTCGCCATACTTGAACAGGATAAGACCTTCTAGAGGCAGATGATTAACGATGAGAAGTTCGTGCTTGGCGGAGCATGTCGTTTCAAGAAGCCGTACTTCCTGTTTGGTGATAGTATGGGGTTAAAGATGGCGAGACCATACACTTGAGAAACCCAATGGTGATCTGTCAGAACAATCAAAGGATATGGCTACCGTCGATGGAGCGTCAATATCCTTTGTCTGCTTTTACTGTCTTAGCCGTGCGACGACAGATGAAGTGGGAGCTGACTCCTGAGCTCCCCGGGGTTATCTTCGGAAGAATACAGTTCGACTCAGGCGATCGGAAGGACACTTTCAAGTGTGTCCGGGGCTCTGTATCTTACTCTACGAGGGGACTGCAACCTGGTGCAGTAATGAACGATATTTCGACTAACCTCTATCCTTATGCCGTTGATACGCTTTGTAATTTGATGATGACGGGTGATGTGTTGTATCCCGCAGGGAAGATGCGGATGGAAGGCTGGAGGTATCCATCTTCATTCTCAAGCAACCTTACTGGCTGGGTGCTTTCCACGTATGATGCCACCCTGAAGATTGTCGGCCTTTATTATGCTATTAGGGCCACACAATATGGTGTAAGGGTCAACTGGCCAATGTTTGTCTCTTTGGCAGAGTTATATAACCTTCACACCTGTACCTATTTTACTCCAGGTGGGGAGAGGGGATTGGTTCTCTACGAGATGCAGGAAGTGTCGAAGCTTACCTGGGGCACTGTCATATCCCTGTTTTAGAAATAGGTATATGACTGTATTTTGACCGTATTATTGTATTTGGATGGATTTTAATTTTTGGGGTATTCTTGAAATTTTTATTATTTTCTTGGAGGTAATTTTATCCTCATTATTATTATTTATTCTTAATTTTCTTGTTCCTAATCTACCCTCCCAAAATATCGACTCCCTCTCTCTCTCTTCCCTGGAGAAAACCCTAACCCAAACCCTCACTCCCCTCTCTCACTCAGCCGCCACCACCCCTCACCTTTCTCTCTCACTCCCGATCCCTCTCTCCCACGGATCGGCCTGAGCTCCCCCTCTCTCACTCGCTCTCAGCTCCCCCTCCCTCCAGATCTCCCTCACCTTCTCTCCCTCGACGTCTGGCCCGACCAGCTTCGCCATGGCGGCCCCCTTCAGCCACTGCGACCACCACCATCTTCGCCACGGCCACCGCCGGCCGCCACGACCATCGCCGCCATCATTATCGTCATCTTCTTCACCACCACCATTTCCAGCCACCACTACTTCCATACCTCCGCCACCGACCTCCAGCTCGGCCGCCCGTCACCCCCCCACGACCACCGCCACCCTCGTCGTCGTCTCTCCGGCCAGCGGGCGCAGCACCGCCACCACTTCCATCTCTCCCTCTCCCGCTGTTCCCGGCGCTCGCCACCACCGCGACCGCCCTTGTCTCGGCCACCGCCGCCAACTCCCATCTCTCTCTGCCGCCGGGTGCCCCCGACCCGACCTGGCCGAGTCCCCCTCTGGTGAGCTCCGCCACCCTCTCTCTCCTCCTCGGGCTGTGAGCTCTTCGGGGAGCGAGCCTCTCGATCGGCGCACTTCGGGCAGCGTGCTGCCTCGAGCAGTACGCTGCCTCGTACAGCGTGTTCCTTGGGCAGCGTACCCTCGGTGGGTGTACACCCCTCATTTTTGTGCTATCTCGGGACACGTGTCTCGAGCTTCGTATACACCTCGAACAACGGGACGCTTTGGACCTCGCGTTGTTTGGGTTGCGTGCCATCTCGATTCGCGTGCCTCGGTGTGTAAGCTATTTCAATTTTTGTGCACCCCGATCCACGTGCTGCCTTAGGCAGCGGGACGCCTCGAGCCCCGTGCTGCCTCGGGCACCGTACCCCATTGGTTTGCGTGTTGTCTCGTTTATGTGTCTCGACCTTTGTGCCCATCTTGATTTTCGTGCCGCTCCGATTTACGTGCCGCCTCGGTTGCATACCACTTTGATCTTCGTGTCGCACTGGTTTGCGTGCATGCATCGATTTGTATGCCGTATTGGCATGTGTGCCACCTTGGACTTTGTGCCATCTCGGTTTGCATGTACGTACGGATTTACGTGCCGCCTCGGTTTGTGTATCACTTTGGACTCCGTACCGTATTGATTTGCGTGCTTCCTTGAATCTCGCTCCGTCTCGATTCGCGTGCACATCTTGATTTGCGTATCATGTTGATTCGTGTGCCATTTCGATATTCGTGATTTCCTCGATCTACGTGCACGTCTCGATTTACGTGTACGTTGTCTCCTGTTCATCTCGATTCTCGTGTGCGTTTCGATATATGTACACGTCTCGGTTTGCGTGTCCGCGTCGGTCCGTGTGCCTCGGTTTTCGTACGAGATCCCTGCACTGCTTGCGGGACCCACACGGTATAGCCTTCTGCCATCTCTTGTGATTATTCTATTATTTTATTATTTAATTCTAATGATTTTTTATTGTGTGTTCTGAGGATCTCGATTGGCGTGCTAGCTTGGATCGCGACTGCCGAAGACTTGCTTACCTAGCCGAGCCCTCTAGGCAAGTATCCCTTGCTCATCGACGGCTCTTGTCCTCTCTCCTGGATTTTATGGCATTTAATTAATTTGTACTTGTAAACTGTATAACCATGATTAGTGTAGCCTAGTAGTAGAACTGCCATGATGATAACTTAGGATAGCTTGGTCCGATACCGGGATAGACCGTATCGGACAACTCGGATGGGTCATCCACACCTCCGAGGACACGAGCACGACTCACATGTATGGATCGTCCCCATATGCCCCGTGTCCGACTCGCGGTCGGGTAACGGTTTTGGCTAACTGTTTCTATGACTTTGTTTGTGGCTTGGATATGACTGTGGGTCTTGGTGCGCCCTGCATGGCGATTCTTGCTGCATGTGTTGGTTTGGCGCCCAGTACGCATTGTAGTGCTGCTGGAGGCCGAGACTTAGTGTTCTCGGCTATCGATTTGTTCCCAGTACGCATCGTAGTGCTACTGGTGGCTGAGACTTAGTGTTCTCAGCCCGCGAGTCCGCGATTCCGCGATTCTGCGATTCTGCGATTCTGCGGCTGGTTGTGCCGAGTGGTTTTCACCCCTATTCGTAGGGTGCTTCCATCCAGATTACAAAGGAGACTCTGCCGGATTTTTCCAGAATTCCCAGTTGGGAATTTGGTTCGAAGGATTAGGCTGAACCATTCCTTTGGTTTGCGGGTCTGAACTCATGCATGTTCTTCTTGGTATAGCATCCCTGATCTCATTGCCTGCTAGGTAGACTCCCGACCAGATTAGTCGCCTAGCGTCTTGCCTGTCTTGTCTGCCGGATTGTGTAAGGAGAGCGGTTCTACTCGGGTGAAGGTCTGCAACCCTGGTCCTTGTTTGGTTTAAGGGTTGTGGATCTGATCCAGAGTGGTTCACGCAATCCTTGCCTTTTCGACGGTATCACCAATTGGACTCTTGACCTGTGACCCTTCTTTTTAGATGGTGTTCTAGTTTAGTTGTTATTCCATTATCAGTCCTGTCCGCCGGATTGTGTAAGGAGAGCGGTTCTACTCGGGTGAAGGTCTGCAACCCTGGTCCTTGTTTGGTTTAAGGGTTGTGGATCTGATCCAGAGTGGTTCACGCAATCCTTGTCTTTTCGACGGTATCACCCATTGGACTCTTGACATGTGACCCTTCTTTTTAGATGGTATTCTAGTTTAGTTGTTATTCCATTATCTGTCCTGTCCGCCGGATTGTGTAAGGAGAGCGGTTCTACTCGGGTGAAGGTCTGCAACCCTGGTCCTTGTTTGGTTTAAGGGTTGTGGATCTGATCCAGAGTGGTTCACGCAATCCTTGCCTTTTCGGCGGTATCACCCATTGGACTCTTGACCTGTGACCCTTCTTTTTAGATGGTGTTCTAGTTTAGTTGTTATCCCATTATCTGTCCTGTCCGCCGGATTGTGTAAGGAGAGCGGTTCTACTCGGGTGAAGGTCTGCAACCCTGGTCCTTGTTTGGTTTAAGGGTTGTAGATCTGATCCAGAGTGGTTCACGCAATTCTTGCCATTTTTCGATGACGTTGATTAGTGTTGACCCATGTGTTGGAATTATGATCTTATTCGAGGATTGACTATGAGGAGATATGATATTGAGATAGTGGTTATGGTAGACTAAGTGGATTCTTAGATAGTGTTACTAGTTCTTTGGTGATATTCTAATTTGATCAGATATGTCTTGAGGACTCTTGGATTTTGATACTGGTGCGAGTGTCTCGCGGAACGAGGAGAATATCGAGGGTATTATTATATAATTTTTACTCGACTTCCCAAACGCCCAAATCCGGTACCTTTGTGTATTCCGGTAGTTAGAGAACCTGGTTGATTGCTGTGTCTTGGTAGTTGAGGGGCTTGTTTTCTAGTGGCTTGTGATCATTGACTAGGAGGATTCTTGTGAGTCTGAGGGCCTAGCATTGTTAGGGGGAATGAGATTGGTATTTGGTGGTTGTCTTTATTGACGTGATATTCACTCCCTCATGGATGGGAGGCACTTGATAGATCGATTAGGTGGATAGACCGACTTGATGATTGGAGCTGTAAGCTCCCATATATGCTTGAGATGTTAATTATAGTAGAGGTTCTGATCTTGTACTTGACCTGATATCCATGCCACGATGTGGGCAGATGACCTCTTGTGACTGACAGAGTTGTCCTTGTCCCAGACCTGACTACCTGTATCCGTACTATAAGTCCAGCTTACCCTGTGAGGTACTGGCCCTGACCTTGTACTGTGGTGCCCTTTGTCTATTAGCACTTTGAGGTGCTACTTCCATAATTATATGGCATTGCGATACCATCCTGATATTCTAGCTATATTATATGATTACCTGTACGGGTATCTGGTGGTTGGCCTATAGTCTTAGCGTGGTTAGGATTGCTTGCTTGCTTGTTGCATAACACTAAGGATGGATCACAACTGGGACTATAGGTGCCGAGGCTGATTCTTACTTAGCGTTCTCGTACTGAGGTACGACATCTAGGAGGATGAGCATGTGACCACGGCATGTGATTCCGGATAAATGTAGGGTTAATCTAGGCAACTAAAATGGTAGAAGCATTGGGAGGGAACGGAATCCCGAGATCGTGTATTACCGGCCGCCACAGGCTTGTCCTGGCGCGTCGGGGTTGGCCGCCACGGATATGGCAGTATCCGACTACTATATGTACTCCTGCTTAGCACGGTGGCCTTCCGAGGGACCGTGCATACCTACCTGCTATGCGTTATTTGGCCTCGCTAGCCCTTACGGGATATGGCACGATCTGAGGATTCCTATATTGCATTGTTGGGGTAACCCAACCTCCATATAGACAGCCGTAGGCATTTGAGTGGCCGCTTATTTATATAATTGTTTGGCTTGTTGCTTGCTAAGCTGGCTGGCACGTAACGCTGTCCCGGTGCAGTAATTTATTCCCTTGTTCTTGTTTGATGTAGGGATGGGTTACTGTTCCGAGGACAGACTACGAGTTCCAGTTGGCAATGCAAGCATTAGTGGATGTTAGGATGACTGTGATGATTGTTGGTTACTTACATACTAGTAATTGGATTGCTGCCTTATATTCTGTAATCGTGCGTTGGTACCGCACGATCCCTTACCTTATTTACTGTTTTTAGATGCTATTCCTGTCATATTATATCCTGCTGGTTTTCTTCGCCCGCCCTTGAGCCTTCCTTTCTGGTACTTGCTACGGTTGGCCTGACCAACCCTGGATTGTTCCCAGATTGCCTGTGACCGACCATGTGGATCTTCCAGACTTGACTTGGAGGACGTGCTTCAGTTCCTGACCATGAGGGAACTGTGTGGGAAGGTATTCTTGTCTACATTATTTCTTATTGTAGACTCTCTGATTATCATATGAGTATTTCCTGTTTTTCATATAATTATCTCTCTTGTCGTTATTTCATCGATTTTTGCCTGTGGATATGAGATCAGATTTAGGCCATAGACTGCTTGCATGCTAGGATACCCAGCAAGATTGACAGCCACGATCGTCGTATGACGTTTTATACCTCATACGGAGTAGCTGGCCTAGTCCGTCCCAGTATTTCGGTACTGGGGCGTGACAGGCACAGAGCCCTATGAAGAGTACGTGCTTTATGATGAAGAGCTCCGAGATCTGGAGAATGAAAACTCTGGGATGATTGATGTATACAAAGAATTACTCTGCCACCTGCTTATCTGTCATAGGATAACTAAGAAAGGGAGGACTGAGGGGGCCAATCCCCACACGAGAGCTGGATGGGCTACGTCTTCATTCAAGGAGAGGGGGAAGATCTGGCCTCCTTTTCAATTTTAAAACCTATAACCAAGTCCGATATAGAAGCCCATATGACGGATTATGATACGGCGGATACTGAGGACAGTGATGACCTGAGTCCCCGATTGACCACTATTTCTGTCAAGCCGAATATCCGTTGTCAGAGAAAGCTGTGCTGGCAGCTTTCTTAATGATCTAGCTTCGTGACTGCATAGTCCCTGGAGGTTCGGAAGAGAATAAGCCGGGATATGATACTTTCGGCTGTAAAGCTGGCGTTCAGACACCGTCTTGTATTGCTTCCTGCGATGGTCTGTGCCACTGGACGAGGTCTGCAGGATTTTGTTAGGAATGCGGTGACTCCTGACGGCAGGGCCAACTTTGCCCGGACCGAACTTCCGTATCATTTCCTGATAGGATGGATGCTACTGCATTGTCCTACCCTGATGAATGCTGGGCCGGTTGCGGACTCTTTGGCGGGAGACGCCATTCTTCGTAGATTTCGTGATACAGATTGGACCGTCACCGGTGTACCCGCATGCATAAAGGCTTTAGGCTTTTTACAGAACTATGAGTTCTTCAGGGTATCCCCTCCGTCCGGCAGCAGTAATGCAGGAGATATCTTAGTGGATGAGGGAGTTCATGCCACTAGTTTGACTGCTGGGGCATTTCACTAGCTCCGATCTATTATACCATCGCATCTGGTGCTCCGAATTAGGAATCATGTCTATCTGGAGCCATATTTGTCGAGCCATTTTGCACGGCAGTTTGGCTATAGCCAGCTCCTCTTGGGGAATGCTAGCCCGTACTTGGAGTCGATAGGCAGCTTAGTTGACGGGGCGCGTGCTTGGATGTATTACAATGTCGGGTGCACGGGGGCAGTCTTCACTCTGCCCTTGGATAAGCCTGAGACCCATTTGTGCTATGCTGCCGCCAAAATTTATGTTCAGATCAATAATTTTCATCCCAGGTATGATCGTGAACAGAGCTTGATATTGGGGACTCGGTTTGGCCCCCTTCCTGCGAAAAAGGTACCGAAGGGCCGTAAGAAGGAGAGTGTTGTTCCCACCGTGAAGCCAGCCATATTATCGCAGCCAAAAGCTATCTTTAGGGAGCCAATAGTGTCTCCAAAGGAGGACACGAAAGATGATGATTCTTCTCCTCTTAATCCTCCTCAGAAGAGGAAAGCTTCAACTGAATTGGCCCAAAGCCAACCTTAAAGCGAAAGAAAAAAACTGTCGCCCTGAGGAGAGCCAAGGAAGTGGGTGCTGGCTCGCCTCCCTTGAGGAGGTCGTCCCGGCAAACTGGAAGAGGAGGAACGACGTCACGGGCTATTATTATTCGGGAGGCAGATCCCTTCATAGACTCCATAGCCGTTCTGCTCAAGCCTTTAGAAGCTTTCTCACCTTTGCGTTTGTCCTTTGCACAGGACCCTGAATTTGAATCTGAGGCAGGTGCCTCCTCGTCTGAGGAGGTGGACGTAACAGCAGCGTCCCCTCCTTGTCCTCGACCAGCAGATGATGCTCAGCCTTCCTCAGCCAAGGAGGCTGAATCAAAAGATGATCAGGGCGAATGCCCGAATTATGGTGGTGACCAAAGAACCGGTCCTTCTTTCGATATCTTCCTGGGGGCGATGTCTGAAATTGGGGCCATACTGAAAGAGTTGGACGAGAATCAAGTCCAATCGGCCAATCCTCCTGCGGGTATGTTATCTTTGCGCCTCTCTTCGGATGAAATTTTTCGACTTCGATTTTACGTGCTCCTTGTGAGGCTGACCACGACTGTATGTTTCCTTGTAGACAAGGGGAAGGAACCCTTCGCGAAGATAGTCCCAGGCATTGGGGAAGGGACAAAAGTTGTTCTCGGCTTCTCCTATTTTGCTGGTACGGGGGGTGCTGTTAGTGAGACGGTATCGGCCACAGAAGGAGAGGTTGAACAGCCTGCTGAGGGGGCTGTCGCTGAATCTGCTCCTGGTTCGGCTGGGATTGTGGAAGATATCAGGCCTGATGCCGCTCGGGGCCTTGGTATTGTTCTCCTTGAGCAGTCTGGGCCTGTTCTTAGTTTCCCTGTATCCAAGACTGATGGCGTAGCCCAGGCTGGTGTTGAGCAAGCTGAAGGTACGAAATTACAACTCTTTTGCATTTTTCTCCTCCTTTTTTTGGTTACTGATGTATATATTATTTTTTTTGTCAGGTTCGGCTTCTTGTCAGGTATCCATTCCTGGAGCGGAAGAAACTCTCCAAGATTCATCTCCGATGACTTCTACTGAAGATGACGAGATGGCCCAGGAAGTCGTCAAAGCTTTCTACTCTGTGCTGAAGCTAAAGCTTCCTGGAGTCCTGAATCCGAATGCTGCCTTTGGCCCTATGAAGGCTGTTGCTGAATGCCAAGTGGCAGCCCTCGAGAGCATTGTCGGCTATGTAGAGCGGGCTAATACTCTGAGGAAAGTTTTGAATAACCTGGAGGGTCAGGTAGCCAGATTCCGGGATGCCAAGCAACGGAGCCCGTCATCCCTGTTCCGTGCAGAAGATGAGGCTCTGATCACGTCTCTTACGAAAGAGAAGGCTACTTCCCAAGCGAGGAAGGATGCCCTCGTTCGAGAGATCGGTGAATTGGCTGACCAGTATGGCCATTTCAACGCTGCAAGTGAGGCGCGTGCTGTCTTGAAGAATAAACTGGCTGCACAGATTATCGAAAAGTATAATCATATTGTGCAGATCCAGAATGAGATCACCCAACTGGAAGCCAACTTGAGGACGACAACGTCTGAGTAGGAGGATTATTTGGCTCAGGCTGCCATGACCGTCACCACTTCTGCCCATTTAGAAGTATAGCTGGCTAAGTTGGAGGGAGAGCATCTGAGTCTGATCCTTTTCGAGGATAAAGCTGCTCGTCAAGAAGAGGCGCGTCGTCGAGCTATCACGAAGTCTAAAGCTAAATTCGCGGCTCTAAGGGACAACATCAATCGCCTATGTATCCCTTAGATTCTTTGTTTGTAACAGTATTTTTTTTTCTTTTCAGCCATCGCGGTCTTGTACCTTTTTTTCGTCTCTTGATATACGTTCAAGTAAAGAATAAAGAATCTTTTTGAAATGAATGAGGTTTTGTGAAATATCAGAACTAGAGGTAATATGGACGTAGCAAGGATATTTCTGGTAGGTATTCCGCTGGGGAATTTGATGTGGACTTATTATCCGTTTTATATTCAAGTTTTTTTTGAATATGGATAAAAAGTTGAACGAGGCTGCTAGTAGAGGTAATATGGGCGTAATAGCAGGGGATGTTCTATATCTGACCAGAGGTAATATGGACATGGAAATATATATAACATTAGGTGGGAGTGGATAATTCAGAGGTAATATGGACATGATTATCCTTGATGAAGGCTTTCCTCAGAGGTTATATGGATATGACAAAACATTTCTTAATTATTCCACTGGAAACTAATTATCGAAAAACAATTCAGAGGTAATAGGGACGTGACTTGTTTTCGTCAAACCGAGTTTGGATAGAGTAAAAAAAAGGAATGATTCCACTGGGAAATATTTTAGAGGACCTATTATCCAAGGCGTATTCAAGACTCTTGAAATACGGATAATAGTTAGATAATTTTTTCGAATCACATAAACATCGTACTGTACATTTACATGACTAAACACAAGTGAACATTATGAAAAAAAGGTTACATATAGTATTTCTTTAGGAACTTGCCGTTGATAGGCATCATGAGCAAGTCACCATCAGGCTTGGTTAGTCGGTACACACCGTTAGAATACACTGATTCTATGATGAAAGGACCCTTCCATTTAGGCTGAAAATTTTCTTTTGTTTTGTGCGTCATGACCATTGGTCTTCTCACCGCTAAGACTAGATCACCGACTTGGAAGATTCTTTCCTTCACCTTTTTATTGAAGGCTCTGGAAAGGCGTGCTTGGTATAGCTCAATGCGCTGCTGAGCTAAGAAGCATTTTTCATCTAGTACTTTGAGCTCCTGTAGACGTAGACGATAGCTTTCTTCGGTAGTCAACTCACTGGATAAGGCTACTCGAAGAGAAGGAATCTGGATTTCTAGGGGAAGAACTGCTTCGCTCCCATAAACCAGAGAGAATGGCGTACTGCCTGTTGGAGTCCGGACCGTTGTACGATAGGCCCAGAGATATTCACGAGCTTCTCATTCCAATCGTGCTTGTTTAAAGACATAAACTTTTTTAGAAGTTTTATGATAGTTTTATTGAAGACTTCTGCTAGCCCGTTAGCAGCTAGATTGTAGGCAGTAGAGGCTACGTTCTGGATTCGATTCCTATCGCAGAACCGATAGAATACATGGCTTGCGAATTGTGGACCATTATCATGGATGATCCTGCGAGGTAGGCCAAAGCGGTAGATAACGTGATGTTTGATGAAACTGATCACGTTTGACGTCTTCACTTCGGTGAGCGGTATAGCTTTCGCCCATTTGGAAAAGTAATCGGTTATGGCTAGGATGAACCGATGTCCTCTAGAAGATGGCGGGCTGATTGGTCCTATGACGTCCATGCCCCAGGCTTCAAAAGGCCAAGATGCTGTCGTCGGGTATAGAAACTCCGAAGGTTGATGAATAAAATCGACGTGGAACTGACAGGCTCTACACTTTTTTTGCATATTTAACAGCATATGCTATCTTTGTGGGCCAACAATAACCCATTCGTTTGAGGCAATCTTATAATTTGGGGCCTGGTTGATGTGCACCACAAACTCCGTCGTGAGCCTCCCGGAGTGCATGTTTGGCTTCTGTGTCTGATAAACATCGTAACAGCAGCCCGTCGTAAGAGCGTCGGTACAACATCTTGGTAGCTGTGTCATAGTAAAATTTGAGGGATCGCCTTTGGATAGATACAGCTTCCTTTGGGTCCTCGAGGAGGATTCCATAGACAGCGTAGTCTATGAAAGGAAATCTCCAATCTTTAACATCGACGTTTGCTTCCGTTGTGTAACTGTGATGAATATGCAAGGCATTTTTCATACAGAATAGTTCTCGACCAGACACTGTGATTGACTGCTGAGTATTGGTAGGGACGGTGAAGAAAGCAGCGAGACCGGCTAGAGCATTTGCTTCTATATTCTGTAGTCGAGGCACATGCTCGATGAAGAATCCAGCAAAAGTAGATGCCAAATCGATTGTTGCTCTGTGATAGGGGATGAGATCTTCATAACGAACTTCATAATCCCTTCGGACCTGACTAACTATTAGCTTGGAATTGCCGTAAGCTTCTAGATAGTCAAGTCCTAGTTGTTTTGCCAGTTGTAGGCCGATTAAATAGGGCGTTATATTCGGCCACGTTGTTGGTGCATGGTTCTTCGAGAGAATATGCACAATGTATAACCAGATGATCAGGTGACACGAGCACGACGCCTACTCCAGCCACAATATTTCTTTTAGGTCCTGTTCTTGATGCACCGTCAAAGAACATTCGCCAAATGGAGATTTCTTCAGTTGCAGTGTTAGACTCCACTACTTTATCGGGGATTTCGTCATAGAGTTTGGAAGATTCTGGCACCGGATGAGCTGCTAGAAAATTAGCTAATGCTTGGTCTTTTACTGCCTTCTGAGGAACAAAGAGCATATCATATGGAGTCAACAGCATTGGCCATGTAGCTAAACGGGAATTGAGAGAACCCGATTTAGTCATGAGTATTCTGCAAGGATTGACTTTACATATGATGTTGATAGTCTGCCCAGACACGTAGTGACGTGTCTTCTGGATGACAAATACTAGCACAAGGTATTCCTTCTCCACAGGTGTGTATCTGTGCTCGGCACCCACCATTGTGCGGATGAGGTATTAGATTGCCTGTTCATGGCCGCCTTCATTCTTCTGAGCTAATAGGGTGCCAAAAGAATGGTCCATAGCGCGGACATATAGTAAGAAAGGCTTCCCCATTATTGGAGCTACCAATACTGGGGGGCTTGTAAGATACTTCTTGATGTCGTCGAATGTGCGTTGACATTGTTCAGTCTAGACGAAAGATACACCTTTCTTCATGAGCTGAGTGAATGGTTGACACCTTCTAGAAAGGTTCGAAATGAATCGTCTGCTGTAGGCTAGCCTTCCTTGTAGTCTGCGTAGCTCTTTAAGGTTTCTTGGAGGATGCATATCGAGGATAGCCTTCACCTTCTCTGGGTCAAGATGTATACCTTTTGAAGTGATGACAAAACCAAAGAACTTGCCGTTGGAGACTCCCAGAAAGGACTTAGTTGGATTCATCTTGAGTTGGTGTGCACGCATTAGTTCAAATACCGTTCTCAAGTCTTGGAGGTGGTTGCCCTTGAGACGACTTTTAACTGCAACATCGTATACGTAGCACTCTACAGTTTTGCGCAAATGATCACGAACTCGTGCAAAAAATTGTGTTCATGGCTCGCTAGTACGTAGCTCCTGCATTCTTCAATCCGATGGGCATCACCATAAAGCAGTATACCCCCAACGGTGTTCGAAAATATATGTGCTTCCCATCGTCGGGGAACATCTTGATCTGGTTGTAGCCTGAGAACCCATCCATGAAGGACATCCGCTCGAAGCTGCAAGTATTGTCGATCATTACGTCGGTGATCGGTAGAGAGAACTCATCTTTCGAGCATGCAGAGTTTAAATGACGATAATCGATACAGACTCGAACTTTACCATTTTTTTTATGACTGGAACGATGTTGGCAACCCAGTCAGGGTATTGTTCTTCGTAAATGAATCCACCGGCAATGAGCTTCTTGACTTCATTCTCGATAGCCTCCATGACATCTGGTCGAAATCGTCGTTGTTGCTGCTACACTGGATTAGCTTTAGAGAAAATATTCAGGCGGTGCATGGCGACTTTAGGGTCCAGACTTGGCATGTCTTCATAGCTCCATGCAAAGACATCGATGTATTCTCTTATAAGCTGTATAAGAGATTGACGTTCATCGCCAGACAGACTTTTACTGAAGAAAATTGGTTTTAAAAGATGATTCATCTCCTAAATTGACTTGGATGACTTCGTCTTCGGTAGGTGGTTCACGTTGTTCGAAGTGCAGCTCCCATCTAGTATCCATCTTTTGAGCCTATTATTCAAGCTCGATCGATTGGATATCGTCCGCAATTTGGTCAACTAAAACCATGTTGACGGACAAAGTTACTTTGAACATGTTGCCAATACTGGAGTCTGAGTCCCAGAGGCAGGAATTAGAAGAGTGAGAATAACGATCTGCTTCATCATCTGATCTTTCGGGAGTTGTTGGAGGAGTGACATAACCCAAACTAACACCGTTTCTTTGATAGTAGTTCTCGGGTTTACCGGGAGGAGCGAAGTGTCGTATTGGCAACCGTCGTCCCCGGCCGTAATTTTGCCCCTAGTCGCTTTTAATGTCATATCCCATGTTCTGGATGATATTCTTGGCCTGCCAACTATACCAGAAAAGTTGCATTTTTCCTGAGTCATAATCAGCTTCCGTGTTGTGCTTGGAAGAAGTAGAGTCCGGAACGAATTTTCTCTCCCAATTATTCGACCGAAGATAATTAGCTTTTCATCCTTCTTTCTGGCTGGAACGATGAAATAGTGGATATCTTCTGGGTAAACTTTTTCCTGTAGGTGAGGCGTCGTAACCGGCATACAAAGGTATGGTCCTATGCCGTGCTCTAGAGCGTATATCGTATCTATGTAGTGGTTTACAGATTGATAGACATCGGAGTAATTCAAAGATAAACCTTTACTAAGAAAATACGCAAGTTCTTCTTCAGGGATAACATCATCTGCTGAAGGTACATTATTATAAGTATTGATATACTCATTGAGAGGATCATCATCTGGAAGAGGAGCCACAGTCTTGGCCAAGTTCACCAGGTAGGGTAATTCTTCAGGATTGGGAGGACAGACTTCAGCAGGTTCCACCCGAGGTGTCTTGCGGAGAGTGATGGTCAATGTTTTGACCTTGTCATGGTTCTTCTTTCTCACCCAGATTGTGAGAGGCTTCGAAGTACTTTTTGGAGCAGTACGTCCTTTGACTCGGATAATCAGGGGACCATCATTGGAGGATAAACTTGCTTCAGCTTCATTGTCAGCTTCGTTGCTGTCATCCCTGGGAGGCTGAGATTGGTAAAGTACCGAATCTCCATAGTAGTCTTCGATGCCCTTAAAAGGATCGACATCGGCAAACTCCGTCTTCATGACACCGTCGTTGTTGACGTACTTGATGCACTGGTGAAGTATGAAAGAAACGATCATGTTCTCGTGTATCCATGGACGTCCCAACAAGACGTTGTAGGATACATTGGCATCGATCACATAGCAGGAAACCTCCGTTCGGAGATCACAAATCTGGCACTTGAGACGGATCTTGCCTAGTGGGTGGCTTCGACCAGCATTGAAAGCCATAATAGTTGTATTGGTTGCAGATAGCTTGTGCAGAGGGATTCCTAGAATTTGAAGTAAACTTCTAGGAATGATGCTGAGGGAGGATCCTGGATCGATGTGCATGCGGTCCACCTTGATCGCCCCGATATACCCTGTATAGTACATGGGTCTATCATGACGATTATTTTTGAGTAGCATGTCCTCCTGTAAAATGGTGATATTGGGCACCACTTCCATAGTACTATGGTAGTGGGGACAGGAGACAAGGTCTTCAGCGGAGGCTTTGACTTCAGCGAGATAAGAGTCGGCATGTAGTAATGCCTCACTTAAGGCCTTTCATGTTTCTTTGGAGAGTCGCAATAGATCGAACAGAGATAACCTGGCAGGTGTATTGTCCAGCTGTACCAGTTTGTCAAAGTTGTAGGGCTGATCCATGCCTTCGAAAGCTGGCACCTTCAGAGACTTGTCAAACCATGTCTCCTTCTGCTTGGCTTTGTCGGTAGTTGAAGGCTTAGACGGGCCGGCTTTTGAGCTTGTGGGGGCAGCATGAGATTGAGAAGGTACTGCTTCTTCTTATACGGGATCGTACGTCCGAAGATAAGTCTTCCCCGATCGCGTCTCGCAAGATAGACCTCGTAGATGGAAGAAGACACCATATGACATGACTTATATTTCTTGCCCCCTTTTGCTTTAGAAGATACCACTGTCACTACCACATTTCTAGTTTGAGGGTATTTTTGACATTTTTGGGGTAATTTGAATTTATTAGAATTTATTTGAATTTATGGAAATTTTTAGGATTTAATTTGGAATTGTTTGGATGAGTGTTGACTAGGTTGACTTTGACTAGTTTTGACCCTTGTAGACCAACCTAGAAGCTAACCCTAGTTAGTATGGACTTGGTTAGGTTATATAACTCTAGTCTAACCTAAGCTAACCCTTGGTTTGGTCAATAGACTCTAGTTAGCAATAGGAATTAGAAAGTCATAAGTCATGACTTATGATTTAGAACCTTTGATAAATAAATTCAAGTCATAGCCTTGTAGGTTGGCCCAAAGCCCAAGACATTACAAAAAACCCTAGCCTAGACTTAAGTGGCCGGCCACCATATCATCCTTGGGAACACCACCCTATAAATGCTCTCTTAATTTTAGGGTTGCCTCTTTTTAGGAAAGCTCAAGTTTAGGAAAAAGGTTTGTTCCTACTTCATTTAATCCCTAGAATTCCATTCCATTTCCTTTTTCATTCAAATCTCTTCCATTAGGTTTTAATATACCTATTTGTCATGCCCCAGAACTAGAATACTGAAGAGCGGGGGTGCACATAGCCAGCTACGTATATCGAAATGGCATCCCCCTCGCTATACGGTCACGGCTGTCTAGATATGAGGGTTTACTACAAGCCAACAGTCTCTTAAGGTCAAGCCTATTGTCTCAATCTCAAGCAAGTAATATAGTCATAAGATGTTTGACCACCAAATATACAATAAAAGGCATCCCAAATATTACATATCAGCTGACCATGAAGCTAGTCGTACAAAATGTTAGAACTAGCAAGAGTTTAAGTCATACATGATCAACCCTAGGATTTGTTAATCATGTTTACAGCCCGTAGGCAGACAGTAAGTAAAAGTGCATCGAGCTAACATGTGCTCGTCGGCTAAACGCCTCAAAAGAATAATTTTATAATAGAGTGAGCGAAACAAAATAGAAAACCCACTCGTAGCCCGGGTTCCTTCTAGTTGCCACCATCGGGCTGGAGGTTCGGTAGATCCTCGGGTGCTGCTCTGAAATCTGGCCACACAAAACCAGCTGGGTCAAACCCCAGAAAGAGCAAGTGCCACAAAGAAGGCCACAAAATAAGAACAAAAGCCAGCATATCAGATCATAAGAAACTAATTACATAATAAAGATAATTATTAAGAAGAAACCTGGCAGGTGATATACGATGAGATAACCATGGGACTCTTCAGATAACCAGGTTATAACCCGTAAACCAAACAAGGACCGGGGTTGTAACCCTTCGTCTGAACGGAACTTGGTTTCTCCCATCATTTATCGGCAAGATAAAATACAAGAAATCAGGACCTGTAATTAATCATGATTAAGGTAAAGCACGAGTAGTCATGTCATGTCATAACCTTGTACAGGATCAGGACAGGACAAGCGGGACTAGACTCCATCCAATCAATCACGGCCAAGCAAGTACTACGGCTTACTACTTAACTAACTAGGGTTATCACAAGCCTAATTACTAACAAGATGCAAGTGAGAATTTCCCAGTCCCAAGCCCTGCAGACTATCCAGTTATCCTTCCGCGGGTTGAGAGTTATAGGTGGGTACATCGCTCGGGAGACAAATGTACCCTTAGGTGACTTAGAGGGTGCAACACGCGACGGTGTGCTGGAAATGTGCTCTACTCGTCGGCAAGCTACAAGTCCAATTAAAGCGCCCAGATAACGAGATTGCCTGTGACTGAAAATTCTCTATGAACTACACTTTGATCTAGTCATTAGCCTGATCCATATTCAGTGTGAATCCCTGACCGTGGGAACCAGGGAGTCACGTCCTAGACATGATACAAGACAAGACAAGTGGATTACACAAGCAAGCAAGCAGGAACACCCACGGTGTCAAGTTGATTATACAAGTCAAGTTAGCCGTCGCAACATCATCAAGTCAAGTCAAGTTACAAGTTACAAGTTACAAGTCAAGTCAGGTACAAGTCAAGAGTGCGCCGTCACGGGCCATTATCAAGTTATCAAGTATCAAGATTAATCATGTCAGGATACTTGTCAGGAGTGTGCCACGATGGGCCACTATCAGGTCAGGTTGGTCATGTCAGGAGTGCACCACTACGGGTCACTGTCGTGTTATGCTAGTTCTTGTCATACCATGCCATGTACAATAGTCATTCCAAACATATTAAGTAAAATCAAGTTCATGACAAAAGGTGTAAAGATATAAAATGGGCGTAAAATATCTAATAAAATATCAATATACAGGGCTATAGAAGAGCCAAGCTTAGAGAAATAAAACCAAAACTCCAAGAGCCAATGGATTGTGCAAGGGGTCAGGGGGTTGGATTGCGCAGGTGTCAGCTGCGTAGGGTGCCAAGTGCGCAGGGGCACAGGGCGCAGGGGCAGATGGCGCATGGGTCAGATTGCGCAGGAGTGAACTGCGCAGGGTTGGATTGCGCAGGAGCAGACTGCGCAGGAGCAGACTGCGCAGGAGTGAACTGCGCAGGATGAAGTGCGCAGGAATGGTTGGCGCATGGGGCTGAGCACAGTTCACTATAGGGCAAGCTGCGTGGTCGGCACTGCGCTAAAGAGCGCAGGCCGAGAGGGGCTGCGCAGTCCAGCACTGCTCTAAAGAGCGCAGGCTGCAGGCTGCTACTCCAGGCCGAGAAGAACACCAAGAACACCAAGAAATCAAATTTTCATATCTTTGCCAAATCAAAGCCAAATCTAGATTTTCAAAGTTCTAACTTGAGTAAAATTGAATTCTCTTCCACATGGAAGCATCAAAATCCACAAAAACACAACTTAAATAGATCAAAACAATGTAAATCCGAAAATGGGGAAAACTTAGATCTAGAACAATGGAAACTCCAAATCACAAAATGTCAAGTTCTAATGTTGTTCACCATGGCCTAATCTAGCTAATAGACAAATAAAAAGTGGTTCTTATGTGGTGGCAAGGTGCACTTGCCTATAGGTGATGGTGTTTGTGTAGAAGAAGGAAGAAGAAGAAGAAATAAATGAAAATAATGAGGAGAGAGAAAAGTAGGTAGGGATTTATGATGGTGGGTTGTGGTGGAATGAGGGTAGAGAATAGGTTAAGGTGTTCCTCTCATGATAAACCAAACCAAACCAAACCCTCTCCGCAAAATAAACCAAGCCATGTAAAAACCCAATTATGAGAACCAAAATCCGCAAGTCAAGTCAATTACAAGTACATGCCAAAATCCAAGAAAATAAAATACAGGTCCGAAATACGTATAAGCCTGATAAAATACGTATTCCAAATATGGATGTTACAACTCTACCCACCTTAAAAGAATTCCGTCCTCGGAATTTAATCAAGGAGCTAGAGATGTAAAAGCCAGCTATACTATCCACAAGGCTACACTAAGCAAACAATCAAACAATCATACATGCAAGCAAGGGATGGAAAAGCATAAGGTATAAGGAAGACATCATACCTTACGAGTCAAACAGGTAGGGATAACGTGATCGGATATCATCCTCACACTCCCACGTTTGACTTTCTCAAGGAGCGATGAACTCAAGCAACACGAACTAAACTGATAGTCTTGCGCTTGAGGTCTCTCTCTTTGGTCAAACATGGACACGGGCCTTTCCTCATACGAAAAGGTTGGTACTAATAACCGTTTTCGAATGATCTAGGACATGGCTCGGGCCCGGGATATACCGTTGTAATTAGGACACATAAAACAATGACACGTGTCCCGCATAACAATGGCGGAAAGCAAGATAATAGGACACAGATACCTCTCTGCCGAGTCGGGATCTGGGCTTGGGCCAGGGCGAACTGCTGAGGCCTCTGTTGCTGGAAGACTTGAGCCTGACGCGGCAATGGCCTCGGAGGCTGGTACTGCTGCTGAAACACTTGGGCCTGAGGCAGCAATGGCCTCGGCAATGGATACTGCTGCTGCTGCTGGACTGGTGCTGGTGCTGGTCCCCTTACCGAGGGACTAGTCTGGACTGATGAGGAGGGACCGGCTCTATTCAGACAAGACCCTATCTTGTGGTCCGGTGCTCCACAAGCCAAACACAATCCCTGAGCTCTGCGACACTCTGAAACAACGTGTCCTGGCTTTCCACAATGAGTGCAGCCCATTACGGAAGACTGCTTCTGCTTCTGTTGCTGAGGGAACGTGACCGACGTCACTGAGGCCGCCTGCCTCGGAGTTCCAATTGTCAAGGCCCTAACTGCTGGGGCTGGTGCTGTCGACTGGGTCATCTGGCCGTGAGATCGCTTCCGACCTCCGGTCCTGTCCACGATCCTGTGGGAGGTATACTCGTGCCTCCTGGCTGCCCTCAACACTGCATCAAAAGTCTGATGCTCAAACTGTTCCACTACTAACAAAATCTCGAGGTGGAGCCCTTGCTGGAACCGCTGGGCTCTATCAAACTCGGTCGCCACCAAAGTGGAAGCAAACCGACTAAGCCTGGAGAACTCGGCCGCATATCCATTGACCGTCCTGCCTCCTTGCTTCAGATTGGTGAACTTGGTCTGTAGATCGTACCGAGCCACCGCATCAAAGTACTTAGTCTGGAATCTCTCTCTGAATAGTGCCCATGGAATAGGGGCCACTAATCCCATGGCCTGTGCTGTCCACCAGCTGCGGGCAAGATCCAGTAACTGTAGACGCACTACGGCCACCTTCTCGTCCTCCGGGGTTTTGGCTGCCTCTAGAATGACTTCAGTATCCTGGAGCCATGCATCAGCAGCAACAGCATCTTCGCTACCGTCGAAGAAAGGAGGGTTCAGGCGCTTAAAACTGTTCGCTACACTGTTCCTTGGATTACCGCCTCTGTTCAGAGCATCTTCCACTGCCTGGTGCAAGGCATCTCCTCTGCGATCTTGAGAAGTTATCAAGGCCCTGATGAGACCTACCAAGGTGCCATCATCCGGCTCAGCAGGCTGAACGGGCTGAACTGGCGGCTCTCCTCCAGTAGGTACGACTCGGGAGGTAACTCCGAAATGCTGGACTTGATCTCCAGGTTGCTGGTCCACGGGAGGTGCTCCTACTTGCTGATCGACGGGGTCAGGTACAGTGCCGCTGAAGAAGACGACACAGGGAAAACAATAAGGAAGGACCAGGACAGATCAACGATACAAGCATGTGATCAGGTCAAGATTCTCAGGGATTCGGAGGATATAAACGGAGATCAAGGACGAATAATGATCGAGACATCTATCGGTAAACCCTCACATTTCTTGATTGACAAGACCTGCATGGGCCACCACTTAAACCATGTCATGCCCCAGAACCAGAATACTGAAGAGCGGGGGTGCACATAGCCAGCTACGTATATCGAAATGGCATCCACCTCGCTATACGGTCACGGCTGTCTAGATATGAGGGTTTACTACAAGCCAACCGTCTCTTAAGTTCAAGCCTATTGTCTCAATCTCAAGCAAGTAATATAGTCACAAGATGTTTGACCACCAAATATACAATAAAAGGCGTCCCAAATATTATATATCAGCTGATCATGAAGCTAGTCGTACAAAATGTTAGGACTAGCAAGAGTTTAAGTCATACATGATCAACCCTAGGATTTGTTAATCATGTTTACAGCCCATAGGCAGACAGTAAGTAAAAGTGCATCGAGCTAACAGGTGCTCGTCGGCTAAACGCCTCAAAAGAATAATTTTACAATAGAGTGAGCGAAACAAAATAGAAAACCCACTCGTAGCCCGGGTTCCTTCTAGTTGCCACCATCGGGCTGGAGGTTCGGTAGATCCTCGGGTGCTCCTCTGAAATCTGGCCACACAAAACCAGCTGGGTCAAACCCCAGAAAGAGCAAGTGCCACAAAGAAGACCACAAAATAAGAACAAAAGCCAGCATATCAGATCATAAGAAACTAATTACATAATAAAGACAATTATTAAGAAGAAACCTGGCAGGTGATATATGATGAGATAACCATGGGACGCTTCAGATAACCAGGTTACAACCCGTAAACCAAACAAGGACCGGGGTTGTAACCCTTCGTCTGAACGGAACTTGGTTTCTCCCACCATTTATCGGCAAGATAAAATATAAGAAATCAGGACCTATAATAAATCATGATTAAGGTAAAGCACGAGTAGTCATGTCAAGTCATAACCTTGTACAGGATCAGGACAGGACAAGCGGGACTAGACTCCATCCAATCAATCACGGCCAAGCAAGTACTACGGCTTACTACTTAACTAACTAGGGTTATCACAAGCCTAATTACTAACAAGATGCAAGTGAGAATTTCCCAGTCCCAAGCCCTGCAGACTATCCAGTTATCCTTCCGCGGGTTGAGAGTTATAGGTGGGTACATCGCTCGGGAGACAAATGTACCCTTAGGTGACTTAGAGGGTGCAACACGCGACGGTGTGCTAGAAATGTGCTCTACTCGTCGGCAAGCTACAAGTCCAATTAAAGCGCCCAGATAACGAGATTGCCTGTGACTGAAAATTCTCTATGAACTACACTTTGATCTAGTCATTAGCCTGATCCATATTCAGTGTGAATCCCTGACCGTGGGAACCAGGGAGTCACGTCCTAGACATGATGCAAGACAAGACAAGTAGATTGCACAAGCAAGCAAGCAGGAACACCCACGGTGTCAAGTTGATTATACAAGTCAAGTTAGCCGTCGTAACAGCATCAAGTCAAGTCAAGTTACAAGTTACAAGTTACAAGTCAAGTCAGGTACAAGTCAAGAGTGCGCCGCCACGGGCCACTATCAAGTTATCAAGTATCAAGATTAATCATGTCAGGGTACTTGTCAGGAGTGTGCCACGATGGGCCACTATCAGGTCAGGTTGGTCATGTCAGGAGTGCACCACTACGGGTCACTGTCGTGTTATGCTAGTTCTTGTCATACCATGCCATGTACAATAGTTATTCCAAACATATTAAGTAAAATCAAGTTCATGACAAAAGGTGTAAGGATATAAAATGGGCGTAAAATATCTAATAAAATATCAATATACAGGGCTATAGAAGAGCCAAGCTTAGAGAAATAAAACCAAAACTCCAAGAGCCAATAGATTGTGCAAGGGGTCAGGGGGTTGGATTGTGCAGGTGTCAGCTGCACAGGGTGCCAAGTGCGCAGGGGCACAGGACGCAGGGGCAGATGGCGCATGGATCAGATTGCGCAGGAGTGAACTGCGCAAGGGAGGATTGCGCAGGAGCAGACTGCGCAAGAGTGAACTGCGCAGGATGAAGTACGCAGGAATGGTTGGCTGTCATGACCCGCACCCACTGTGAGGGTACGAGTACGTAACAGCGCCCAGCCTACGCCGCAGTGTCGACGGTAGAACGCTGTCCTAGGTTACTATCTAATCAATAACTCACGCAATTATATAATGTACTTATCATAATCTCAACACCGAACAGAGGACAAGTATAGATATAATGAAATCACAGTTTAAGCACGATAAGATAACAAAGAAGTTTATAACTAAAGACTAACAACAACATTTAAAAACTACTAAATAATAATATCTCAAACAAACTGAAATACAAACTCGTATCTCAAGTTATTACAATTCAAATTCTAAAACCTGAAAACTAAACCAAGTCTACTAGCTAGTCTTCCGATCACTCCTGAGTGTCGGGGCCAAAGGTAGCTAAGCCATCTCCTGCTCCAAGGCAAGTAGGGCAAACGTCCTCAGGGCAGTCATCTGTAATATTTTCAACAGGTCCAGTCAGGACAAGAATGAGCACAATCTCATCTAGAAAACCCAAGTAAATGACAGAGAACTATAAAGCAGTTATAGACAGTTGTATTGATGAATATGGCAGTTTATATTCAGGTGATGGTAAGAAAGACAAATAAAGTGCAAGAAAAGAAAATAACTAAACAAGAGAAGAATCGTAGCAACGAAGACGATAAAATAAGATCTAGCTGAACTAGAGTAACATAATGAGTTCAGATAGTAAAATATAAGTCTAGTGTAATTCAAATGTGAGTCTAATATAAGATGAGTCGAATGTGATTCTAATCATTGTTCTAATAAGGTGAATCGAATAAGGTGATACGAATAGTGATTCACAATGTTCTAACAACGATTCGAATAAATTCTCCAAGTGTGTTTTAAAATACTTAGTTAGACATGTAAAAGGCTAAGGGTAAATCCGGCACATCACACACCTGGCCGGGTGTGGAATGGCTATCGTTCGAATATATTCACAGGGGGTGGTTCGAATAGTGGGAATGTTCATATGTCTAATCAAGTATTTCCCCGCCCATCTAATACAAATGAATCCAAAATCCGACACATCAATCGAATAAAAGTCCAACCAATATATGAAGATACGAATAGGGTGATTCGAATAGTGATTCGTATGGTGATTCGTATGGTAATTCGAATAATAGAGGTAAGACAAGTAAGTATGTGTGTCGCATACATGGATTCAGAAATAAAAAATACATGTTTGTAACAGAGAATCACATACAGCTAACTAGAACTGAAGTACAGTAATTGACAAATAAATGAGAGAACTATCAGAGAATGTACTCGCATGCTACTCTGAAAAGAGTAGTGTAATATCAGATGCCTGCACCAGAGTCACAATGTCCTAAATAGAGTAATATGAGTCAAGATATGTAAAATATAAGAGAATTGAAAGCTACAATGCAAACTACATGAATCTAGGTCAAACTAGGCCAAAGTCAACCCTTGGTCAACTCTGGTCAACTGCACTAGTCAACTAGGTCAAACTAGGTCATGTCCTAATCCAGCAAGTCTTACTAGGCCTAACCAAGACTATCCTAGCAAGCACACATCAATATAAGGCTATACAAGCCAACATACACCCAACTCTATATAGCATGCAATTATTCAATACTCAAATAGGCAAGAATTCACATTGGATATACACTAGGTAATCTATTACTTTAAGATATATATATGTCTACACATATATACACATGCATATATTGGTATTCAACATTAGGTCTATAATCATGGCATTTCAAATGGTTATGTAAACTTATATATTACAACACAATATGCTAACATATATATAATATACATACATAGCTAAGTTAACTGTATTCATAGATACTTATTTAAGAGGCTATGTGTGTGTATGTGAACATGGCAAAGGGGCAAGTGAGGGTTAAATGGGCATACATAGTGTATACATATCAAAGAGTGTCGAAGTGTAAGTGAACAATGTGTCAAGTGTGATAGTGTCAACATAGTGTAAGGGGGGTACATGAGGTAATATAGGATTTGTGTTAACATAGAATATTATATCTCATTAACTTGTATATTGCATACATTACATCTATTATTATATTACATTCATGCTTGTATTCATTCATCATTCATTTATTCTCTTGCACTACTATATACACTATACATTACATACTATGGAACCTACATATTCATTACAAGCCATACTTATACATGCTTACATTAGATATGATACTTACACCTCATACATTATTTATTTAAACATTTACTCATGCTTGTATTCTCTATTTAATTACATAATATATATACATTAACATGGGTTAAAATCAAATAGAACATTGTATTACACACAAGGGTGCACAAAATACATATACCGAATAGTAACTCCTACTAATAATCAATATTGTACCATCTCAGCATGAATTAAAATCTTGGAGTAAAGTATGTTATAGATCTATGTGTTAGCTTTCCGAAACTTCAAACGGATCGCGTTTTCGTTTCCGGAAACTCCCGAAATCGCGAAAACACCGAGAACGCGTTTGTCTTTCATACAGCTGACACTCAAATAATTCTCCAGAAAGTTACAGAAATAATTAGACCTATTAATTACATGTTTTTCGAAAGCTAACTTCAATACGCTTCTTTTAAAAAAAACGGAAGATTAAACCGAGCTTTGAGCTAGAAGTTATATCATTTCTAAGTTAGGGCTGAAATTAAAAACGTGGATAAAAAATCATGACGGATTTGGGTAGTTTGAAACAAAAGAACACAAGTATATAACATAATATATCAAGAACTCACTCTCTACACTAATATATATATATGAGACACTATAGAACACATCTCCAATACAAAAATATGAGATTAAACATGTAATAATTCATTCATACATAACAACAACACATAGTGTGTCCAAATTTGGGGTTTTCCTACATGGACACAACCACAACACAAAGGACGCTCCTATGACCCCCAAATGGATACGAAATGGACACAAATGGAGATACAACCATGGGGATCATTCCTATGGGTTCAAAATAGACCTATATGCATGAGAAAATGAAAAGTAGAAGGGATTTATACCTCCCGATAGATCAAATCGTAGAAAAGCCTTCCCGGAGCGACATCGACACGTAGAGATTCCAAAAGGACACGAACGAGCTCCAAATCCTCCCAAACTTGGGTAGCTTCCTCCTTGGCTAGAATGGAGAAGGAAAGAAGAAGATTTGGTGGCGAAATGGAAGGATTTGGTGGAGAAATTGCTAGGAATTGCTCTTTAGGAATTTGGAGAAGAACAAGAGAGAGAGTGTGGATGAGAATAATAAAATGAACTTGAGCCTATCCTCTCCCAAAGTGGCTGGCCATATGGGGCTATTTGTCCTATTATGGTAAGGTCCAAAATGCCCCCACTAACCTATTCTATGAGTATTAGGAAAGGGCTAATTGGTTGGGGCTAAATTAGTCATTCTAAAGTCTCTAATCACACTAACCTTATCCATAATAATTAGTCTAATCTCTAACTAAAATATTTCTATCATGTGGACTAAAATTAATACCATGTGGGCCATGCCTAACTAGTGTGTGGGTCCTACTAGAGTCAAACTACCTCCGAGTCCCCGTTACAAGTCAGATTGAGATTAAATTCGAACCCGACTCAAATAATCCCAAAACAATATCATAAATAATAAAATAATATCAAAATAATTTAAAGAGGTCAAATGCAAAAATATCCTTAGGCCAAAAATGACATTAAAATATCATAATCACATGGTTAGGCTCTAGGTCAAACAGTCTTTAGGGTTTCACTAGCAAAACGTCAAAACCACAAGTCATTGATTTAAATAATTTTAAAATGATGTAAAATCACCAAAAAATCATATCATGAATTAAATATCATTATTAAAATAATTATAAATACGAAATTTCAAAATTACCCTTATTTGGAAAATTGGGTGCTACAACTCTACCCACCTTAGAAAAATTTCGTCCTCGAAATTTAAGATCGATAATACTCATTCTAAAGCCTCTAACCTACCCAATATCTAAGGTAACACTTCCTAACACTGGAATAATAAACAAACATCTAAATAGTGTCAATCTAGGAATACCTCCAACACTGCTCTGCTGTACGGCGGTAATGAAACTTCAATAAAATATGGACTGGAACCTATATCCAAGGGACTGGACCTATTTTAAAGTGGTCTTAACTAAGGATGAAAAGGAACTGATCATAGGCTATTGGTATGCTCAAACTATTATCTTCCTATTAACCATCTATTAATACATTCTATTACCATAGGAACGATGCATTACTAAGACATATAGGCCCCTATCTCTCATAACACATTTATACTCACCAAAAGACTAGTACATCCTATCAAGGCTAATACTATAATCTCTCATAAATCTCATAAGCAACATGTTTATAGACACACATCCCCACATCAAGGACTAACCTATATATATCTACAACTGATACTAATGGGGTGACGTCCCTATTTCCCAACAATCAAGGTCTAAATTTTTTTTATCTAAATCATACAATTTGAAGGAATAGTATACAAGGTCAGGGCATACCGTAGCAGTTGGAAGTCTCACCTAGGTACACTAATCATTCTAGGTCAAAACAGTACTATGGTATCAACACACAAACAATCTAGGGTGTCCTAATTGGGAAGGTAAGGGAACAACAATCATCAAGGTTGTAGGGCTGTCTACCATCCTATATAAAAATTGGTCAGGACAACTAGGAATTAATTATGAATGGTTACCATTCCAAGATGATCAAAATCGAAAGTTTAAGGCACGAGTGTCAATAGCATTGAAATCCAACAATACAGTATAAGACAATTTCTTCCTTTGGATAGGGAAACTAAACATGATACCTTGGGTTGATCTATCAAGTACAGTGCCTTTTCTATCTGAAATATGTGAAAGGCAAAACAATAATGAGTTCAAAGGCGATGTTATTAAGTACAATACGTGGTTCATAGGCGATGGAAATAATTCAAAAGAGAATTGCCAAAGCTGTCGTGGATGAGACTCTGGGGCAATTTTAACTATGTCTCCTTCAATGTAGAATAATATATGAAAAGCGAAACAAAGTACAATAGGATGATCAGACCATCATACACCGGTTCTGATTAGACAATATGTTAGTGGGTGCCAGCCCCAATAAAATATGTCATGATCAAGCTCGAATAAGATAAGCTTGCAAAACTGGTGCTAAATTAGCAACATAAGATAGACAAAATATAAGTAAGGATAACGATGAAGAAAGTTAATAGTCTAAGATTCTTTAAACATCAAGGAGAGAGGGTGAATCAAAACAAGAGGAAAAGGATTTTCAAATCGAAGTTCATAATGAGATTCTCAAGGGTCATCCCAGGAATCTTCTCAAGTAGTCCTAACTGTGATTAAGTACCTCTCCGTTAAAGCCTATCTCTCAATCCTATCGCAGGCTCGCAGCAGTACAACTAAGTCGCCGTACTACCACGATATCGCACTAATGCGACTCTCGACCTGCATGGGCCACCACTAAAAATGTGTCACGACCCGCACCCACTGTGAGGGTACGAGTACGTAACAGCGCCCAGCCTACGCCGCAGTGTCGGCGGTAGAACGCTATCCTAGGTTACTATCTAATCAACAACTCACGCAATTATATAATGTACTTGTCATAATCTCAACTCTGAACGGAGGACAAGTATAGATATAATGAAATCACAGTCTAAGCACGATAAGATAACACAGAAGTTTATAACTAAAGACTAACAACAATATTTAAAAACTACTAAATAATAATATCTCAAACAAACTCAAATACAAACTCGTATCTCAAGTTATTACAATTCAAATTCTAAAACCTGAAAACTAAACCAAGTCTACTAGCTAGTCTCCCGATCACTCCTGAGTGTCGGGACCAAAGGTAGCTAAGCCATCTCCTGCTCCAAGGCAAGTAGGGCAAACATCCTCAGGGCAGTCATCTGTAATATTTTCAACAGGTCCAGTCAGGACAGGAACGAGCACAATCTCATCTAGAAAACCCAAGTAAATGACAGAGAACTATAAAGCAGTTATAGACAGTTGTATTGATGAATATGGCAGTTTATATTCAGGTGATGGTAAGAAAGACAAATAAAGTGCAAGGAAAGAAAATAACTAAACAAGAGAAGAATCGTAGCAACGAAGACGGTAAAATAAGATCTAGCTGAACTAGAGTAACATAATAAGTTTAGATGGTAAAATATAAGTCTAGTGTAATTCCAATGTGAGTCTAATATAAGATGAGTCGAATGTGATTCTAATCATTGTTCTAATAAGGTGAATCGAATAAGGTGATACGAATAAGGTGATACGAATAGTGATTCACAATGTTCTAACAACGATTCGAATAAATTCTCTAAGTGTGTTTTAAAATACTTAGTTAGACATGTAAACGGCTAAGGATAAATTCGGCACATCATACACCTGGCCGGGTGTGGAATGGCTATCGTTCGAATATATTCACAGGGGGTGGTTCGAATAGTGGGAATATTCACATGTCTAATCAAGTATTTTCCCGCCCATCTAATACAAATAAATCCAAAATCCGACACATCAATCGAATAAAAGTCCAACCAAAATATGAAGATACGAATAGGGTGATTCGAATAGTGATTTGTATGGTGATTCGTATGGTGATTCGAATAATAGAGGTAAGACAAGTAAGTATGTGTGTCGCATACATGGATTCAGAAATAAAAAATACATGTTTGTAACAGAGAATCACATACAGCTAACTAGAACTGAAGTACGGTAATTGACAAATAAATGAGAGAACTATCAGAGAATGTACTCGCATGCTACTCTGAAAAGAGTAGTATAATATCAGATGCCTGCACCAGAGTCACAATGTCCTAAACAGAGTAATATGAGTCAAGATATGTAAAATACAAGAGAATTGAAAGCTACAATGCAAACTACATAAATCTAGGTCAAACTAGGCCAAAGTCAACCCTTGGTCAACTCTGGTCAACTGCACTAGTCAACTAGGTCAAACTAGGTCATGTCCTAACCCAGCAAGTCTTACTAGGCCTAACCAAGACTATCCTAGCAAGCACACATCAATACAAGGCTATACAAGCCAACATACACCCAACTCTATATAGCATGCAATTATTCAATACTCAAATAGGCAAGAATTCACATTGGATATACACTAGGTAATCTATTACTTTAAGATATATATGTCTACACATATATACACATGCATATATTGGTATTCAACATTAGGTCTATAATCATGGCATTTCAAATGGTTATATAAACTTATATATTACAACACAATATGCTAACATATATATAATATACATACATAGCTAAGTTAACTGTATTCATAAATACTTATTTAAGAGGCTATGTGTGTGTATGTGAACATGGCAAAGGGGAAAGTGAGGGTTAAATGGGCATACATAGTGTATACATATCAAAGAGTGTCAAAGTGTAAGTGAACAATGTGTCAAGTGTGATAGTGTCAACATAGTGTAAGGGGGGTACATGAGGTAATATAGGATTTGTGTTAACATAGAACATTATATCTCATTAACTTGTATATTGCATACATTATATCTATTATTACATTACATTCATGCTTGTATTCATTTATCATTCATTTATTCTCTTGCACTACTATATGCACTATACATTACATACTATGGAACCTACATATTCATTACAAGCCATACTTATACATGCTTACATTAGATAGGATACTTACACCTCATACATTATTTATTTAAACATTTACTCATGCTTGTATTCTCTATTTAATTACATAATGTATATACATTAACATGGGTTAAAATCAAATAGAACATTATATTACACACAAGGGTGCACAAAATACATATACCGAATAGTAACTCCTACTAATAATCAATACTGTACCATCACAGCATGAATTAAAATCTAGGATTAAAGTATGTTATAGATCTATGTGTTAGCTTTCCGAAACTTCAAACGGATCGCATTTTCGTTTCCGGAAACTCCCGAAATCGCGAAAACACCGAGAACGCGTTTGTCTTTCGTACAGCTGACACTCAAATAATTATCCAGAAAGTTACAGAAAGAATTAGACCTATTAATACATGTTTTTGGAAAGCTAACTTCAATACGCTTCTTTTAAAAAAAACGGGAGATTAAACCGAGCTTTGAGCTAGAAGTTATATCATTTCTAAGTTAGGGCTGAAATTAAAAACGTGGATAAAAAATCATGACGGATTTGGGTAGTTTGAAACAAAAGAACACAAGTATATAACATAATATATCAAGAACTCACTCTCTACACTAATATATATATATATGAGACACTATAGAACACATCTCCAATACAAAAATATGAGATTAAACATGTAATAATTCATTCATACATAACAACAACACATAGTGTGTCCAAATTTGGGGTTTTCCCACATGGACACAACCACAACACAAAGGACGCTCCTATGACCTCCAAATGGACACGAAATGGACACAAATGGAGATACAACCATGGGGGTCATTCCTATGGGTTCAAAATAGACCTATATGCATGAGGAAATGAAAAGTAGAAGGGATTTATACCTCTCGGTAGATCGAATCGAAGAAAAGCCTTCTCGGAGCGACACCGACACGTAGAGATTCCAAAAGGACACGAACGAGCTCCAAATTCTCCCAAACTTCGGTAGCTTCCTCCTTGGCTATAATGGAGAAGGAAAGAAGAAGATTTGGTGGCGAAATGGAAGGATTTGGTGGAGAAATTGCTAGAAATTGCTCTTTAGGAATTTGGGGAAGAACAAGAGAGAGAGTGTGGATGAGAATAATGAAATGAACTTGAGCCTATCCTCTCCCAATGTGGCTGGCCATATGGGGCTATTTGTCCTATTATGGTAAGGTCTAAAATGCCCCCACTAACCTATTCTATGAGTATTAGGAAAGGGCTAATTGGTTGGGGCTAAATCATTCATTCTAAAGTCTCTAATCACACTAACCTTATCCATAATAATTAGTCTAATCTCTAACTAAAATATTTCTATCATATGGACTAAAATTAATACCATGTGGGCTATGCCTAACTAGTGTGTGGGTCCCACTAGAGTCAAACTACCTCCGAGTCCCCGTTACAAGTCAGATTGAGATAAAATTCGAATCCGACTCAAATAATCCCAAAACAATATCATAAATAATAAAATAATATCAAAATAATTCAAAGAGGTCAAATGCAAAAATATCCTTAGGCCAAAAATGATATTAAAATATCATAATCACATGGTTAGGCTCTAGGTCAAACAGTCTTTAGGGTTTCACTAGCAAAACGTCAAAACCACAAGTCATTGATTTAAATAATTTTAAAATGATTTAAAATCACCAAAAAATCATATCATGAATTAAATATCATTATTAAAATAATTATAAACATGAAATTTCAAAATTATCCTTATTTGGAAAACTGGGTGCTACATTGGCGCATGGGGCTGAGCGCAGTTCACTATAGGGCAAGCTGCGCGGTCGGCACTGTGCTAAAGAGCGCAGGCCGAGAGGGGCTGCGCAGTCCAGCACTGTGCTAAAGAGTGCAGGCTGCAGCCTGCTACTCCAGGCCGAGAAGAACACCAAGAACACCAAGAAATCAAATTTTCATATCTTTGCCAAATCAAAGCCAAATCTAGATTTTCAAAGTTCTAACTTGAGTAAAATTGAATTCTCTTCCACATGGAAGCATCAAAATCCACAAAAACACAACTTAAATAGATCAAAACCATGTAAATCCGAAAATGGGGAAAACTTAGATCTAGAACAATGGAAACTCCAAATCATAAAATGTCAAGTTCTAATGTTGTTCACCATGGCCTAATCTAGCTAATGGACAAATAAAAAGTGGTTCTCATGTGGTGGCAAGGTGCACTTGCCTATAGGTGATGGTGTTTGTATAGAGGAAGGAAGAACAAGAAGAAATAAATGAAAATAATGAGGAGAGAGAAAAGTAGGTGGGAATTTATGATGGTGGATTGTGGTGGAATGAGGGTGGAGAATAGGTTAAGGTGTTCCTCTCATGATAAACCAAACCAAACCAAACCCTCTCCACAAAATAAACCAAGCCATGTAAAAACCCAATTACGAGAACCAAAATCCGCAAGTCAAGTCAATTACAAGTACATGCCAAAATCCAAGAAATAAAATACAAGTCCGAAATACGTATAAGCCTGATAAAATATGTATTCCGAATATGGGTGTTACAACCTATTCTTGCTATTATAGGAGTTTTATTTCAGTTTGATATTGATTTGTTGGATTGGGACATCAAGGAGAAGAGCTCTACAAAGGGGGTTTTTCTAGAAAGTGCACCTATAGGTAACTTCCTCATTCCTTAATGAAATTTCGATTTCTTTATATATTCAGGAAGCCCTAGGAGTCCCCTAAGTGTTTGTATTGGTTTCGTGTCGAGTTTCATAAGTTTCGTGTCCGTTTTGGACACGTATCAGGAACTATCCTTAAGTGTTTGTCGAAATACCTCAAAGGGCATTTCGATTCCTTTTGTGCGATGTTTTTGCCTGTGCACGTGTCGTGCACTATGTGTTCCAGTGTTCTGAAATTGTGTTCCTGTGTTAAATTGATTTTAATGCTTTTAAATTGTGTTTTAATTAATTAGATAGATCCTAAATGTGTTGTTAATCTCTGATTATATTAGGTTTACATGTAATTTAGGTTAATGTGGAAATTTGGGTTTCGAATGTTAGAGTAAATGATATGGCTGATACCAATTCCTGATATATTGCCTTTTTCAGCTTTTTTCTAACTCTTAATCTCAATTTTGTGATGATCTTATTGCTAATTAACCCCCACATGTTTTTAGTTAATGTTTAACTCATTGTTAGTTTGATTTTGGGCTTGGGAGTGATAATGAGTATTGGTCAATTGTTATATTTAAATGCTATGGCTGATACATGTGTTACTGTCTAAGTTCCAGTTTTCAAATATGATATTTGCCAGCTAGTTTAACATATTTATTGTTGTTAACATATTGGTTTTAATTCCTATATAGGTTCTCCTATATGTGATCTATTTGTGTGTCAAAAATTAGACTGTTTTGGAGTCTCTTAGATTCAAAATCTGTGAATGCAAGGAAGAGACTGAAAACTGGAATTTATGAGCTGGATAAACTGTTTTCTTTGAGTTTTATTATGAAGCTATGGATGATTTCCAATATTGTATTAACCTGGGAATGGTTAGGACTGAAGTTGGAATCTGGGAATTAGTCCTATAGACTGAAATCTGAGATTAGTATAGGCTGAACTGAGTTTTAAATAAGGTGTATTGATGTTTGCAATGTATTAACTGATTTTGTGTTTTCAAAATGAGTTGAACTCTAAATTCCTGCACTGCCTATTAGTTTCAGCCTTAGTTTTTAATTTCTTGCTACACTATATACACTGTTTTCCCTCTCTCACTCATTGATTTCTCACACACACACACAGCCCCCTCATGTATGTTTCACACCCCTTGTGACTGAACACCATTACACACACATGATATGTTTCACTCACATCACTCTCACTAATACACACACACACACACATACACCCATGTATCACCACACACATGAGCCCCTTTTATACATATGTATATATTTATATGTGTTAGCATAAGATTGTATGGTTTACACATTAGCCTATGGTTATATATGATATATATAATGTATATGTATAGTATAGTGAATATATATATATATATATATATATATATATATATATATATATATATATATATATATATATATATATATATATATATATATATATATTGTGTATGTATTAAGGTAGGTTGGTTTAGAGCCTAAATGCATTATGAGTTTGTGGCTATGTAGCCTATGGTAAATTGAGTGTGATAGTGGATGTTGGCTTGGTATAGTTTGTGTACTTGATATTGGTCTAGTTAGCTAGTGTAGCCTTGTTTAGACCATAGTGACCTAGTTTAGACTTGTTTAACTTAGTTGACCTAGTTTGACTTCTAGGGTTGACCAGAGTTGACCAAGAGTTGACTTTGGCCAAGATTGACCTAGACTCATGTAGAATGCATAGTAGGACTTCATTACACCATTTTGGACTTTTTGTGACTTGTGCTGTTCTGATTAGGAGCCAGACACCACTCCTCGGACAGTACTTTCATATTGGACACTCAGATACCAGGCGAGTACATTCTCTGATCATTTCATATCCTGCTTAGAATTATTTTCTGCATTAAATTACTTTACTTGTACTGTCACGTTGGTCACACGGATTGGTACTATATGGATCCCTTCTTGAGATGGAGCATCGGGTACTACATGTTCTGTGCGTTTCACTTACATGGCGTATCACTATGCTTCACTGGTTCTTTGATCACTTATGACATATACTCTTATGATCACAGAGTCTCCTAGAATCTCTTATCCTATTTACTGGGTATCCTAGAATCTCCTAGAATCCCTATTTATGGGACATCCATGTATCACCCTTCGGGGGCCTTTGTATGGAATCATAACATAACCTGGTCGGCTCCTTGTGTATTGATTGGGGGTACGGGGGAGTAGAAGTAGACATGTGAATAATACCCAAGTAGTATCTTATCAGAATCTCTTCCATAGTGTCTTATCAGAATCTCCTATGTCATTTATATGTCTATATTGTACTCTGACTCACTAGCCATTGTTAGTCTCTATTTATAGTAGATATTTCTATTACAGTTCTCTCTCTGTTTACATACTGCACTTCTTTCAGTACTTGTATCATACTTTACTGCATGATTATATTTTCTAACCTGCTATGAACTGTTGAGATGTACTGTACTCGCTCCTGTCCTGACTGGACCTATTAAAAATATTATAGAGGACGAGGAGGAGGCCTGTCTGGATACTTTCTACGGGGCAGCCTTAGATGACACTTGCGAGCTGGACCTTCAGGAGGACCCAGCTCTAGCTGAGGACATCACCCCCATTGCCTAGACTAGTTTAGTTAGGCTTATCTTAGTTTATGTAGTCTTGAGACATGTTTAGCTAGACTTTATTCTGTTCTGAGTTGTATATATTCTTTTATTCCGTATCTGAGACCATGTACCTCTGGATATTTGCTGGGATTATCGTAGACTACTTTATCATCTATTTTTCCTTGAGTTCTATTTCATATCGTACTATCTCTTCCTTAGTTGTGATTGAGTTTATTTACTGCTATGTCACCCCCATTCGGGGAGTATAAACTGTTTAGAGATATATTTTTAGATGTATGTTGACCTAGGACAGCGTTCTACCGCCGACACTGCGGCGTAGGCTGGACGTACCCACGTCTCGTACCCTTACTCTAGGGTGCGGGTCGTGACACATTTTTAGTGGTGGCCCATGCAGGTCTAGGCTAGAAGTGTAGTGGTATTCGAATTAGAGTATCACTACAGCCTGTAGTAGGATATAGGACATTAATTTTAAGGTACTCAATCACTTTAGGAAAAAATTCTTTTATTTGCCATCTAAATCCTTATTGTCAGCTGATCCTTTAAATTTTTAACCGTCCGCCTTTGTTATTTCGCTTCTTTCTCAGAAATTGATACTCTTGTTTGTCTATCTTCAGGATGGTAGAGACTCGATCGCAGCGTACCATTCATGGGGATGCTATGGAGGGGACTGCTACCTTCCAGCCAGTACAGCGAGGCCAGGGGACTGCAGCTCCTGCCACCTCTGCTCGTTTTGAGACCTCGGCAGTAGCAGCAGGGGGTATGCCTCCACCGGCTCGGAGGCAGGATCCAGACATCACAGAGGAGCCCTTCCAGCAGCCACCGCCTACAGGATAAGTGGATGCAGCGCAGATGTTCGCGTACTTCCAGCAGTTTATGGACCGGCAGCAGGCTCGACAGGACAGGGGCATGGAGCTGGCCCTTACGACGGTTGCAGCTCGACCTGTGGTTCAGCAGTCGAGGATACCGGGGATCGAATAGTTTCAGAAGATGAGCCCCAGAGACTTTCTGGGGACAGAGGGGATCCTATATGCCGATGCGTGGATCGAGCATATAGAGGAGATCTTTCGCCTGGCCCGGATACCAGCAGATCTCCAGATTGAGGCCGCAGCTAGCCGGATGCGAGATCTTGCTCGCACCTGGTATCAGTCAGACCCCAGGGTGGGGGTACCTGGGCAAACTTGGAAGCAGTTCAAGGGCTTCTTCAAGAAGAAGTTCTTCCCAGATTCAGCACTCAGAGCCTTGGAGTCGCAGTTCGAGAGCCTAGTCCAGGGGAGCCTTTCAGTGGAGGAGTACGCAGGGGAGTTTGGCCGCCTCGGCAGGTTTGTAGAGGGCTTGAGAGAGATGGCGAAGGCCCAGAGGTTCCGGAAGGGTCTAGTCAAGGAGGTCAAGTCCTTGACCAAGGGCAACCGGGATGCCACATTCGAGGAGATCTTGACGGGAGCCTTGTTGGCAGATGATGATCTCGAGCTTAGGCTCAAGAGAGGACGAGACCCAGTTGGAGGCAGCAGCAGCAGCGGAGGCCAGGCTAAGAGGCCCCACTTTCAGCACCAACAGCTGAGGCAGTTTCAGCCTCAGCCGATCCAGCAGAGCCCAGTTCATCAGCAGCAGCAGCCGAGACAGCACCAGCAGGGTCAGAGATAGGGTGTCACTTGTGCCTACTGTAAGAAGCCTGGGCATATCTTCAATGAGTGTCGGAAGAGGCTGGGCCAGTGCCTGGTGTGTGGTTCAGCAGACCACCAGATGAGGGAGTGCCGCATAGCACGAGCAGGCCCGGGAGGAGGAGCTAAGGCTCCAGCAGGCCAGCAGAAGGGACCAGCCCTGCCGACACAGCAGCAGAGGTTAGTCCAGCACCAGCAGCAGGCCAGGGGAGGCCAGCAGGGGTGACCTTTCGCCATGGCAGCTGGAGATGCAGAGGTGATAGGAGAGCTAATTGTAGGTTCGATTTTTCTCGACTCCAGTCCTGCTTTTGCATTATTCGATTCCGGTGCTTCGTATAGCTTCATATCAGTATCTTTTACGATTAGACACGGTATCATAGCTGAATCATTGCCTAGGACTTACAAGATCACGACCGGGGGTGGCATTATCCTTGTGAGTGATGTTTGTAAGGGTCGGAGAGTAGTTTTGGGAGGCCGAGAGCTGGAGGTGAGCCTACTCGTAATGCCATTGCCGAACTACGATATAGTACTAGGCATGGATTGATTGAGCAGGCACCACGCCAGCATTGATTGCAGAGGGGGTAGAGTTCTCTTCAGAGCGCCAGGGGAGCCAGAGTTCGAGTACTCCAGACATCAGGCAGAGCAGAGCAGCGGGGTCTTCTGTGGAGTCTCGGTCGAGGAGCAGGCGATTCCACACCCCTTGATAGCAGAGTATATGGATGTTTTTCCAGAGGAGTTGCCGGGATTGCCACCAGACAGAGACATAAAGTTCTCGATAGACTTGGTTCCAGGAGCGGAGCCCATCTCTCAGCATGCCTATCGGGTGAACAACAGCGAGCTGGTGGAGCTGAAGAAGCAGGTGGATGAGCTACAGGACAAGGGCTTCATCTGCTCGAGTTCGTCGCCATGGGGTGCACCTGTGTTGTTTGTGCTGAAGAAGGATGGGTCAGTACTCATGTGTATTGACTATAGGGCACTCAACAACCTCACGATCAAGAACAAATACCCACTGCCGCGGATCGACGATCTTTTTGACCAGTTGAGCGGAGCTCGGGTATTTTCCAAGATTGATCTGAGGTCGGGATATCACCAGGTAAAGGTGAAGAGGGAGAATATTCCCAAGACCGCTTTCAGGACGCGGTACGGGCAGTTTAAGTTTTTGGTTATGCCGTTTGGGCTAACCAATGCACCAACAGTGTTTATGAACCTTATGAACAAGGTGTTCCACCAGTATTTGGATCAGTTTATGGTAGTATTCATTGACGACATCTTAATATATTCCAAGACTGAGGAGGAGCACGAGGAGTATTTGAGGATCGTGCTGGAGACTCTTAGGAAGGAGCAGCTTTACGGGAAGCTCTCCAAGTATGAGTTCTTCTTGGACCGGGTGGACTTCTTAGGGCATGTGGTGACTGGAGATGGTATCTCAGTTGACCCCAAGAAGATTATAGCAGTTGAGACATGGGCAGCGCCGACTTCAGTTGCAGAGATCAGGAGTTTCCTGGTGCTGGCAGGATATTATCGAAGATTTGTACAGGATTTCTCCCAGGTTGCAGAGCCATTGACTCTGCTGACCCGGAAGGATGCTGAGTTTGTTTGGTCAGAGGAGTGTCAAGCAGCTTTTGATGAGTTGAAGAAGCGGCTTACGACAGCTTCGATTCGGACATTGCCTTCAGGATCAGGTGGATTCACTATTTATAGTGATGCTTCAGGGAAGGGGCTAGGTTGCGTCTTGCAGCAGCATGGGAAGGTGATTGCCTATGCTTCCAGGTAATTGCGTCCCCATGAGAAAAACTACCCTACCCACGACCTGGAGCTGGCAGCAGTGATATTTGCTCTGAAGTTGTGGAAGCATTATCTGTATGGTGAAAGGGTGGAGATCTTCACAGATCACAAGAGCTTAAAGTATGTATTCACTCAGAAGGAGTTGAACATGAGACAGCGCATATGGCTAGAGTTGATGAAGGATTTTGACATCCTACTTCAGTATCACCCAGGGAAGGCCAACGTGGTTGTCGATGCCTTGAGTAGGTATCTGACAGCCATGTGTTTGACCATGGATCGACATTTGCTTGCTGACTTGGAGAGCCTTGGGATTGAGGTGATCGTGCGCGGAGTGCAGATGCAGTTATGGGGGATGCAGATTTAGTCAGACTTGGTAGAGAGGATCAAGTTGGCACAGTTTGAGGACGTTGCTCTGCGGTGTCTCCGAGAGCAGGTTTGAGCAGGATTGCTGGAGGACGAGTTTTCTCTTGCAGAGGATGGTGCCTTGAGGCACGGTTCCAGGTTATGTGTGCCCAGCGGAGATCTGAGAGAGCAGGTTATGCAGGAGGCCCACAGATCTCAGTACTCTATACACCCGGGTGCCAACAAGATGTACCGAGATCTGATGGAGCATGTTTGGTGGTCAGGGATGAAGCGGGAGGTGGCTCGCTTCATGGCTAGGTGCTTGGTCTGTCAGCAGGTCAAGGCAGAGAGGCAGAGGCCCGATGGATTGTTGCAGCCGCTGCCCATTCCCGAGTGGAAATGGGAGCATATCACTATTGTCATGACCCGCACCCACTGTGAGGGTACGAATATGTAACAACGCCCAGCCTACGCCGCAGTGTCGATGGTAGAATGCTGTTCCAAGTCTCTAACTAATCATCAACTCATGCAGTATATAATATACTCATCATGATCATCTCCGAACGGAGGACAAGTATAAGATATGGTGTAACTTAATCACAGTCTAAGCACGATAAGATAACACCGAAATATAACTAAGAATTTGAATACCACAAAACTACTAATAAAAATAACAACAAACTCAAACAATCTCAAATACATCTCAAGTCTCAATCTCTATATACAACTCCAGATCTAAACAGGAAAACTAAAGCAAGACAGACTAACTAAACTCATGATCACTCCTGAGTGTCGGGGCTATAGGTAGCTAAGCCATCTCCTGGTCTGTAACTTGTAGGGCATGTGTCCTTAGGGCGATCATCTGTAAAATTTTCAACAGGTCCAGTCAGGACAGGAACGAGTACAATCTCATCTAGAAAACCCAAGTAAATGACAGAGAACTATACAGCAGTTATAGACAGTTATATTGATGAAAATGGCAGTTTATATTCAGGTGATGGTAAGAAAGAGAGATAAAGTGCAAGGAAAGTAAATACTAAACAAGAGAAGAATCATAGCAATGAAGACTGTAAAAATAGAACTAGCTGAACCAGGGTAATATGATATAAAGTCCAGACAAAAAATGTAAACCAGTGTAAAACCTATGTAAATCCAGTACGGGATGAATCTAATATAGGATGAATCCAGTAAGGGACGATTCCAGTTATAGTGATCAACGATTCCAGGGTGAGTCCAGCCTATACTCTAGCAGTGTATTTTAAAATACCGAGTTCGACATGTAAACGGTTGTGGGTAATCAGGCACATCCCTCACTGATCAGGCGAGAGATGGCTATGCTTCCAGTAGATTCCAGTAGGGAGATTCCAGATTGGGGTATGTCTACATGTCTTACTCTAGTATTTCCTCTCCCAGTAAGTGAATCCAGAATTCTGACACAATGATTCAAGATGAGTCCAGCCAAAATATAATGATACCAGTAAATGATTCCAGTAAATGATTTCAGTTAAATGATTCCAGTAGGTGATTCCAGTAATAGAGATGATACCAGTAATAGAGGCCAGAAAATAAAAGTGTGTCGTATACATGAATCCAGAAATATCCACACGTATTGTAACAGAGAATCGCATACAACTAACTAGAACTAAAGTACAGTAATTGACAAGTAAATGAGAGAACTATCAGAGAATGTACTCGCCTGCTACTCCGAAAAGAGTAGTATAATATCAGATGTCTGCACCAGAGTCACAATGTCCTAAACAGAGAAATATAGGTTATAATGTGCTTAAAATAAGACAATGATGTTTATGATGCAATCTACATGATTTCTAGGTCAATCTAGGTTAAAGTCAAACTCTAAGTCAACTCTGGTCAACTCTAGAAGTGAAACTTGGTCAATCAAGTCAAACCTAAGTCAAACTAGTCAAACAAGGCTATTCTAAGTCTAACTAGACTACACAAGTCTAATCTAGGCTCCACACTGACACACAGGCACAACCATAGGCCATAGGCTAAGAGACTAGGCCATGGGCTAAGCAAAACCATATTCAATATCTATATCAAAACCAAACACATGTATACATATCATACAATCTATATAGGATACATATATATATATATATCTATTTATACAAGCTAATTGGAAAAATCACATATTGATGTGTTATACAAAATAACATAGCCTATACAACTATTATGGAAAACACTTATTAGTATATAGGCTCCTATTGAACCATATACAACAATATATGACATTACATATATATATATATATATATATATATATATATATATATATATATATATATATATATAGAGAGAGAGGGGGATCACAAGTACATGTGTCAAGTGATATGTGTGTAAGCTAGGTGTATATATCAATGTGTGTGTGTGTGTGTGTAGAGAGTGGGCAAGTGACAGAAAAACCATGTGTGTGAGGGTGATAGGTGGCATGAAAACAAGTTTGTGTGTGTGTGTCAAAAGGAAATCAGTTTTGTAGAGTGGTGTGTGTATGCTCATAACAGTTGTGACAAGTTAACATGGTGGCAGTGGCAGTGGTGTGTGTGTGTTTATCTGTGACAGGTGAGTGTCCAACTAGTTGGCAAATCTCAGTTTGGTGTGTATACATTGAGTGTGTGCGTGTGATAGTTAGTGTCATGACAGGTTCAGATTTTAGTTGAAAGGAAGTGGGGGTGTGCGTAACATTAGTTTGAAATGTGTGGGTGCACATTAAACCAATGTGATAACAGTGCAATAACACAGTGTTCTCAGGAATTAGCCCCTTGCAAATTCAGAATTTCAGTGAGCAATTCCCAGTTAACCATGTGTCGATAACATTCAAGATCAAAATGAAAACCTCATCTCACATGAATCCATCTCAACTACCAACAATACATGTGTACACTAATCTAACATGTAAACTAACATTCAAAATCAGCTTTAGAAGAAAACCAAATTCAGAAATTAACCATCAGTTAACAGTTCATAAATACCAGTCCAACCCAAAACCCAAATTCGAATCCTAATGTAAAGGCAGTACATGCTAGGGTGCAGGACATAACACAGTTTAGGCTATGATACAATGTTATGCAATGTGTGTGTGTGAATCTATGGATAGGGTGTTCCCAGGATTGTGTCAAGGTGAAACCAGTGAGTGCAAGTGTCAAGAGTGGGTGTCAATGTGTTTCAGTGCTAGGCATGTGTTGATCAACTCATTGTGATACATTAGAACTAAATTCTCGATGACACTAACCCCTCTCTCCCTAACTCTAAATGATACACTATAAAATCGAATATCTGATACTTATAGAACCAATAACTGATACATCTAGGCCCATATTCAACCTCACACACAACAATCAATGGGAGGGGGACAATTGGGCTGCCAAGGGGGTGGCAACCCCGTGCTGCTGCTGCTGCTGATACCCTTTGTTTCTGCTGCTGCTGCAGCTCCTTTCCTTCTACTTCTTCTTGCACTCATTTCTTAATTCACTCATGAATCCACTATACATTCATTCAATCCTTCACCCATCTACTCTTCATAAATTCCATTTCATTCACCTCAAGCCTGAGAATAATTTACAGATTTCAGATTTTCTCCTAATCCCTCAACCTGAGAATCTAATCCTCATACTCTCACCCCTCACAACTATCTACCCATGTATCCATCTCAACTGAATTTCAGGAGGGGATACAGTTATACAAAACCTGAGAGTACATTCAGGATACCTTAAACTGAAACCAAGAATATTCAACCCATTAGAACCCTTTAGTGAAACATAAAATCAGTGGTACATTGAAACCAAGCCCAAAACTTAAATATGAAACTAGCTTTGAAATCCCAGGTTCAATTTAACATTCAAACTAAATTGAAATCCTAAATCTCGAATTTACCTTGAATTAAATTTAAAGCCTACAGCTAACATGTATCAGTCAACAAGATTTGGTCGAACCCCCAAGTTCACTTGAAAGAATCCAACACCCATAAAACCCAGGTTACATATATGTACATTTAAAATAATCATTTGAATCCCAAACAAAACTCAATTTCAACTCATCTTGATTTCTGAAAACCTGGAATAGCACAGTATCAGAGTGTATGTGCTCGACACATTCTCAACCCCAATCGAATCAACACCCCAATCAAACAGCAAAGTTATTAAAGTACAGATGGGAGCTACCATGCATACGTGTCTAGGGTGTCATTTCGTGTCCACATGAGTGGACACGAAGTGTCCAAACAGTGTCTAACCCAAGTGTCAGTGGGTGACTGAACTGCGCATAGGCACAGCCTCGTGCACGTGTGTTGAGTCGAAATAGACTCGACACAGTGTGCGAGACACCATGGACACGTGCACAGGGATAGCAGAGTCATAGGGTTAGGTCCTAGGGTGCCTGAGTCGTGTCCAAGTTGTGTCGTGTCCGAGTTTCGAAGCCGTATCAGTGGCTCGAAATCGTGTGTGCGCGTGTCAGGGCAATTCGATGCGAGCGCGAGAACTTCCTCGACTCGCAACCAAGCACCACGAAACTTGGTGAGGGTCGAGTCAGACATGGGACCCATCTTCTCATCAAATTCCACGTATCCTGGTGGAGTATCGTGTCCTGTGTCAGCCCCAAAATGAAGGGGACACGCACAGCGTGCACGAGCAGGCACGTGACAGTGCAGCCTCATTTTTTTCGTGCACAGACAACGAGAACCCACAAAATTTTGTGGGGGCCCTGTCAGTGGGTGCCCGTACGTGCCCACAAGTTTTCGTGGCAAATAGTGTCGTGTCCTACAGGAGTGTCAGGTAGCAGGGGACTGCACGGGGCCTGTGCTGTGTCCCGTACGTGCGTGTGTGTCCAATTTTTGGACACGAACGTGTCCAGAATTGTGCTCAGTAGGACACGAAATCAATAAACACATATAAAACAATTTTTCCATTCAAATACTTTTCAAAAATAACAATTAAATTCCCTTTGTGACATTTTATCGAACACCTATATGCATACCATGACACGTGTCCGATACGGACACCAAACGGACACGAAATTCACCCAAATTTTAGGGACACCTAGGTGACTCCTAGATCTAGCCCTACATACAAAGAAATCTGAAATTTAAATAAATTTAAAGGGTTTTACCTATAGGTGCAAATTGCATGGAAAGCTCCAAATAGGGGGTGTTCCTCTTGATGGTCAATTGCTCCAAATGGATCCAAAACTGAAATGGCTCTCCACCAACAGTCCATAAACTTAATTTAGAACCCAATGCAAAAGACTAGAATGAAAAAGGAGATCAAATGAATAAAATAGGATTTTTTGGAAGGGGAAACTTACCTTTCTTTTCTCCAAGTGTAGGAATGATAAAAAGAGGTAAGCCCTAATGAACAAGTGTTTAAATAGGGTGGGGATCCCTATGTGGCTGCTCATAGGTTCATTAATTAGGGTTAGGGTTCACTAAATGGCCCATGGGCTTAAGTCATGATCAATTAAACCATTTAGTCATAAGCTATGACTTAAATTCACTAAACCAAATCCCCTCATTCTAAACCTATTCTCTAATGACTAAAATAGGTTAACTCAAGTTAGACTAGGGTCACCATGGCTAGGGTTAGCTTCTAGGCTAGTCCACTAGGTCTCAATAAGTCAAAGTCAAACTAGAATTCACCAATTCAACAAATCACCAAATAATTCCATTAAGTCAAATGACCAAATTACCCCTAGGCTAAAAATAATAATTAATCATCCTAATAACATGGTTAGGCTCTAGGTCATGCAGTCTCTCAGGTTTCACTAGCAGCACATCAAAATCACAAGTCATGACTTAAACCAGTTTTTAAATAATTTAAAAATAATTATAAATCACCAAAAATCATAATGTGAAATAAATATCAATAATTAATAATTATAATTACAAAATTTCAAAATTACCCTCATCTGGAAAACTGGGTGTTACAATCCTACCCACCTTAGAAAAATTTCGTCCTCGAAATTAAAATGATCGCATCCCCACTAGGTCAAACTCCCAGCAAATCAAAGTCGAAGCAACACAATCCTACTGGTCGTGATTTTACGGTCTCAAACAGGGTAGCTATGCTATCTAGGCAATCACAAGCAATATCCTGGCAGGTACTAATATAATCACACAACAAGATGGAAAGAAGAACAGGAAGACAGACATGCTAACCCGTCACCCGTAGCGTCGGTCTACTCGACTGTCAGCACAGAAGCCCTGCCCCTCTGGGGTGTATCCCTCTGTTGGTGCGGGGTACGGTACTGCGCTACAGGTGGCCTAGCTCCCTCTATCTAATCCTTAACACTCAAGTAATATTCACCCTGATATTCTACTCAATTTCTCTAGGGCACCATCTATATGGTATCTATCCTGCAATCTAATAATCATACCCGTCTATCCAGAACCATGTCACCAGAATCCTTGTCACACCAGTAAGTATGGCTGCGATAATCCATAGAGTCCACAACTAATGTACATACATCTAGAATAATGGTATTTAAAATTTTCGCATTGCCGCTAGCTTGGCTGCGAAAACTTTAAATTCCCACACCCGAGAAATACATCCAAAATCAGACTCTATCTCATCGCCCAACCAATTGATATGGCCGTAGAAGACTCTAGATTCCATGACTGAGGCAACCTAGCCCATAATGTTATCTTAGTAGAAAATCAAGTCAAATATGAATACAAAGAATCAATTTCAACGATGAACAAGGAAGATAGACAGATACTGTCAGAATCAAATTTCGAGATAGTTTATAACGAGATTCTCAAGGGTCATCCCAGGAATCTTCTCAAGTAGTCGTAACTGTGATTGAGTGCCTCTCCGATAAAGCCTATCTCTCAATCCTATCGCAGGCTCGCAGCAATACAACTAAGTCGTCGTACTACCACGATATCGCACTAATGTGACTCTCGACCTGCATGGGCCACCACTAAAAACGTGTTACGACCCGCACCCACTGTGAGGGTACGAATACGTAACAACGCCCAGCCTACGCCGTAGTGTCGGCGGTAGAACGCTGTTCTAAGTCTCTAACTAATCATCAACTCATGCAGTATATAATGTACTCATCATGATCATCTCCGAACGGAGGACAAGTATAAGATATGGTGTAACTCAATCACAGTCTAAGCACGATAAGATAACACCGAAATATAACTAAGAATTTGAGGACCACAAAACTACTAATAAAAATAACAACTAACTCAAACAATCTCAAACACATCGCAAGTCTCAATCTCTATATACAACTCCAGATCTAAACAGGAAAACTAAAACAAGATAGACTAACTAAACTCCTGATCACTCCTGAGTATCGGGGCTATAGGTAGCTAAGCCATCTCCTGGTCTGTAACTTGTAGGGCATGTGTCCTCAGGACGATCATCTGTAAAATTTTCAACAGGTCCAGTCAGGACAGGAACGAGTACAATCTTATCTAGAAAACCCAAGTAAATGACAGAGAACTATACAGCAGTTATAGACAGTTATATTGATGAAAATGGCAGTTTATATTCAGGTGATGGTAAGAAAGAGAGATAAAGTGCAAGAAAAGTAAATACTAAACAAGAGAAGAATCATAGCAATGAAGACTGTAAAAAGAGAACTAGCTGAACCAGGGTAATATGATATAAAGTCCAGACAGAAAATGTAAACCAGTGTAAAACCTATATAAATCCAGTACGGGATGAATCTAATACAAGATGAATCCAGTAAGGGACGATTCCAGTTATAGTGATCAACGATTCCAGGGTGAGTCCAGCCTATACTCCAGCAGTGTGTTTTAAAATACCGAGTTCGACATGTAAACGGCTGTGGGTAATCAGGCACATCCCTCACTGATCAGGCGAGAGATGGCTATGCTTCCAGTAGATTCCAGTAGGGAGATTCCAGATTGGGGTATGTCTACATGTCTTACTCTAGTATTTCCTCTCCCAGTAAGTGAATCCAGAATTCTGACACAATGATTCAAGATGAGTCCAGCCAAAATATAATGATACCAGTAAATGATTCCAGTAAATGATTTCAGTTAAATGATTCCAGTAGGTGATTCCAGTAATAGAGATGATACCAGTAATAGAGGCCAGAAAATAAAAGTGTGTCGTATACATGAATCCAGAAATATCCACACGTGTTGTAACAGAGAATCGCATACAACTAACTAGAACTAAAGTACAGTAATTGACAAGTAAATGAGAGAACTATCAGAGAATGTACTCGCCTGCTACTCTGAAAAGAGTAGTATAATATCAGATGTCTGCACCAGAGTCACAATATCCTAAACAGAGAAATATAGGTTATAATGTGCTTAAAATAAGACAATGATGTTTATGATGCAATCTACATGATTTCTAGGTCAATCTAGGTTAAAGTCAAACTCTAAGTCAACTCTGGTCAACTCTAGAAGTGAAACTTGGTCAATCAAGTCAAACCTAAGTCAAACTAGTCAAACAAGGCTATTCTAAGTCTAACTAGACTACACAAGTCTAATCTAGGCTCCACACTGACACACAGGCACAACCATAGGCCATAGGCTAAGAGACTAGGCCATGGGCTAAGCAAAACCATATTCAATATCTATATCAAAACCAAACACATGTATACATATCATACAATCTATATAGGATACATATATATATATATATATATATATATATATATATATATATATATATATATATATATATATATATATATATATATATATATATACAAGCTAATAGGAAAAATCACATATTGATGTGTTATACAAAATAACATTGCCTACACAACTATTATGGAAAACACTTATTAGTATATAGGCTCCTATTGAACCATATACAACAATATATGACATTACATATATATATATACATATGTATATAGAGAGGGGGATCACAAGTACATGTGTCAAGTGATATGTATGTAAGCTAGGTGTATATATCAATGTGTGTGTGTGTGTGTGTGTGTGTGTGTGTGTGTAGAGAGTGGGCAAGTGACAGGAAAACCATGTGTGTGAGGGTGATAGGTGGCATGAAAAAAAATTTATGTGTGTGTGTCAAAAGGAAATCAGTTTTGTAGAGTGGTGTGTGTATGCTTAAAACAGTTGTGACAAGTTAACATGGTGGCAGTGGCAGTGGTGTGTGTGTGTGTTTATTTGTGACAGGTGAGTGTCCAACTAGTTGGCAAATCTCAGTTTGGTGTGTATACATTGAGTGTGTGTGTGTGTGATAGTTAGTGTCATGACAGGTTCAGATTTTAGTTGAAAGGAAGTGGAGGTGTGTGTAACATTAGTTTGAAATGTGTGGGTGCACATTGAACCAATGTGATAACAGTGCAATAACACAGTGTTCTCAGGAATTAGCCCCTTGCAAATTCAGAATTTCAGTGAGCAATTCCCAGTTAACCATGTGTCGATAACATTCAAGATCAAAATGAAAACCTCATCTCACATGAATCCATCTCAACTACCAACAATACATGTGTACACTAATCTAATATGTAAACTAACATTCAAAATCAGCTTTAGAAGAAAACCAAATTCAGAAATTAACCATCAGTTGACAGTTCATAAATACCAGTCCAACCCAAAACCCAAATTCGAATCCTAATGTAAAGGCAGTACATGCTAGGGTGCAGGACATAACACAGTTTAGTCTATGATACAATGTTATGCAATGTGTGTGTGTGAATCTATGGATAGGGTGTTCCCAGGATTGTGTCAAGGTGAAACCAGCGAGTGCAAGTGTCAAGAGTGGGTGTCAATGTGTTTCAGTGCTAGGCACGTGTTGATCAACTCATTGTGATACATTAGAACTAAATTCTCGATGACACTAACCCCTCTCTCCCTAACTCTAAATGATACACTATAAAATCGAATATCTGATACTTATAGAACCAATAACTGATACATCTAAGCCCATATTCAACCTCACACACAACAATCAATAGGAGGGGGACAATTGGGCTGCCAAGGGGGTGGCAACCCCCTGCTGCTGCTGCTGATACCCTTTGTTTCTGCTGCTGCTGCAGCTCCTTTCCTTCTACTTCTTCTTGCACTCATTTCTTAATTCACTCATGAATCCACTATACATTCATTCAATCCTTCACCCATCCACTCTTCATAAATTCTATTTCATTCACCTCAAGCCTGGGAATAATTTACAGATTTTAGATTTTCTCCTAATCCCTCAACCTGAGAATCTAATCCTCATACTCTCAGCCCTCACAACTATCTACCCATGTATCCATCTCAACTGAATTTCAGGGGGGGGATACATGTATACAAAACCTGAGAGTACATTCAGGATACCTTAAACTGAAACCAAGAATATTCAACCCATTAGAACCCTTTAGTGAAACATGAAATCAGTGGTACATTGAAACCGAGCCCAAAACTTAAATATGAAACTAGCTTTGAAATCCCAGGTTCAATTCAATATTCAAACTAAATTGAAATCCTAAATCTCGAATTTACCTTGAATTAAATTAAAAGCCTACAGCTAACATGTATCAGTCAACAAGATTTGGTCGAACCCCCAAGTTCACTTGAAAGAATCCAACACCCATAAAACCTAGGTTACATATATGCACATTTAAAATAATTATTTGAATCCCAAACAAAACTAAATTTCAACTCATCTTGATTTCTGAAAACCTGGAATAGCACAGTATCAGAGTGCATGTGCTCGACACATTCTCAACCCCAATCGAATCAACACCCCAATCAAACAGCAAAATTATTAAAGTACAGATGGGAGCTACCATGCATACGTGTCTAGGGTGTCATTTCGTGTCCACATGAATGGATACGAAGTATCCAAACAGTGTCTAACCCAAGTGTCAGTGGGTGACTGAACTGTGCATAGGCACAGCCTCGTGCACGTGTGTTGAGTCGAAATGGACTCGACACAGTATGCGAGACACCATGGGCATATGTACAGGGATAGAGGAGTTATAGGGCTAGGTCCTAGGGTGCATGAGTCGTATCCAAGTTGTGTTGTGTCCGAGTTTCGAAGCCGTATCAATGGCTCGAAATCGTGTGTGCGCGTGTCAGGGCAATTCGATGCGAGCGCGAGAACTTCCTCGACTCGCAACCAAGTGCCACGAAACTTGGTGAGGGTCGAGTCAGACATGGGACCCATCTCCTCATCAAATTCTATGTGTCCTGGTGGAGTATCGTGTCCTGTGTCAGCCCCGAAATGAAGGGGACACGCACAGCGTGTATGAGCAGGCATGGGACAGTGCAGCCTCGTTTTCTTCGTGCACAGACAACGAGAACCCACAAAATTTTATGGGGGCCCTGTCAGTGGGTGCCCGTACATGCCCACAAGTTTTCATGGCAAATAGTATCGTGTCGTGTCCTACAGGAGTGTCGGGTAGCAGGGGACTGCACGGGGCCTGTGCTGTGTCCCGTGCGTGCGTGTGTGTCTAATTTTTGGACACGAATGTATCCAGAATTGTGCTCAGTAGGACACGAAATCAATAAACACATATAAAACAATTTTTCCATTCAAATACTTTTCAAAAATAATAATTAAATTCCCTTTGTGATATTTCATCGAACACCTATATGCATACCATGACACGTGTCCGATACGGACACCAAACGGACACGAAATTCACCCAAATTTCAGGGACACCTAGGTGACTCCTAGATCTAGCCCTACATGCAAAGAAAACTGAAATTTAAATAAATTTAAAGGGTTTTACCTATAGATGCAAATTGCATGGTAAGCTCCAAATAGGGGGTGTTCCTCTTGATGGTCAATTGCTCCAAATGGATCCAAAACTGAAATGGCTCTCTACCAACAGTCCATAAACTTAATTTAGAACCCAATGCAAAAGACTAGGATGAAAAAGGAGATCAAATGAATAAAATGGGATTTTTTGGAAGGGGAAACTTACCTTTCTTTTCTCCAAGTGTAGGAATGATAAAAAAAGGCAAGTCCTAATGAACAAGTGTTTAAATAGGGTGGGGATCCCTATGTGGCTGCTCATAGGTTCATTAATTAGGGTTAGGGTTCACTAAATGGCCCATAGGCTTAAGTCATGATCAATTAAACCATTTAGTCATAAGCCATGACTTAAATTCACTAAACCAAATCCCCTCATTCTAAACCTATTCTCTAATGACTAAAATAGGTTAACTCAAGTTATACTAGGGTCACCATGGCTAGGGTTAGCTTCTAGGCTAGTCTACTAGGTCTCAACAAGTCAAAGTCAAACTAGAATTCACCAATTCAACAAATCACCAAATAATTCCATTAAGTCAAATGACCAAATTACCCCTAGGCTAAAAATGATAATTAATCATCCTAATGATATGGTTAGGCTCTAGGTCATGCAGTCTCTCAGGTTTCACTAGCAGCACATCAAAATTATAAGTCATGACTTAAACCAGTTTTTAAATAATTTAAAAATAATTAAAAATCACCAAAAATCATAATGTAAAATAAATATCAATAATTAATAATTATAATTACAAAATTTCAAAATTACCCTCATCTGGAAAACTGGGTGTTACAACTATGGACTTTGTTTCAGGATTGCCGCGTACTCCAAGAGGGAAAGACGCGATTTGGGTCATCGTTGACAGGTTGACCAAATCGGCCCACTTCTTGCCATTCAAGGTGGGTACGTCTACAGAGAGGCTGGCGGAGATGTATATGCGGCAGATAGTCAGGATTCATGGAGTTCCAATCAGCATCGTCTCAGATCGGGATAGCCGTTTTACTTTCCATTTCTGGAGGAGTCTGCAGACTAGCTTGGGCACTCAGCTCAAGTTTAGTACTGCATACCACCCCCAGACGGACGGACAGTCAGAGCAGACTATTCAGACTCTTGAAGATATGCTGCGGACGTGCGTCCTGGACTTTGGAGGTTCCTGGGAGGATCATCTTCATTTGGTGGAGTTTGCTTACAACAATAGTTTCTAGGCCAGCATTGAGATGTCACCTTTCGAGGCTCTGTACGGGCATAGGTGTCGTACACCCTTATCTTGGGATGATGTTGGTGAACGAGCATTACTGAGGCCAGAGATAGTTGTTGACGCAGCCGAGAAGGTGAAGCTCATCAGGGACAGACTTCGCGTGGCACAGGACAGACATCGGCACTGGGCCAATAGCCACCGGAGGCCGTTGGAGTTTGAGGTACAGATTAGAGTAGGATTAGATTTAGGTTTGTTTGTTTGTGATTTTTGATCATGTTTGTTTATTATAATTAATTGAGACCTTGTTTGTGATTAGGTAGAAGACCAGGTTGTCTTGAGGATATCTCTGACTCGTGGTACGATACATTTTGGTGGAGGCGGGAAGCTTAGCCCGCGCTTCCTCGGTCCTCTCGTTATCAGCGGGAGAGTCAGTGACGTTGCATACAGGCTAGACTTACCGCCTGTGCTAGTTGGGGTCCACAACGTATTCCATGTATCACAGTTGAGACGGTACGTGGCTGACCCTAGCCATGTGCTCGATCATTCAGAGATTGAGGTTGGGCCTTCTCTCAGCTATCCAGAGCAGCCAGTAGAGATTCTGGATCGACGGGAGAAGGTTCTGAGAAACCAGGTGATACCTTTGGTACGCGTCTCATGGAGGCATCATTCTCCAGGAGATTCTACCTGGGAGCGGGAGGATGAGATGCGCGAGCGCTACCCATATCTTTTTGGACCGTGAGGTATACTTTCTATCCTTTTCATCAATTGTATTTCGCCTTTCAATTTTGAGAACGAAATTCTTTTAAGGAGGGTAGATTTGTCACTACCATATTTCTAGTTTGTGGGTATTTTTGACATTTTTGGGGTAATTTGAATTTATTAGAATTTATTTGAATTTATGGGAATTTTTAGGATTTAATTTGGAATTGTTTGGATAAGGGTTGACTAGGTTGACTTTGACTAGTTTTGACCCTTGTAGACCAACCTAGAAGTTAACCCTAGTTAGTATGGACTTGGTTAGGTTATATGACTCTAGTCTAACCTAAGCTAATCCTTGGTTTGGTCAATAGACTCTAGTTAGCAATAGGAATTAGAAAGTCATAAGTCATGGCTTATGTTTTAGAACCTTTGATAAATCAATTCAAGCCATAGCCTTGTAGGTTGGCCCAAAGCCCAAGACATTACAAAAAACCCTAGCCTAGACTTAAGTGGCCGGCTACCATATCATCCTTGGGAACCCCACCCTATAAATGCTCTCTTAATTTTAGGGTTGCCTCTTTTTAGGAAAGCTCAAGTTTAGGAAAAAGGTTTGTTCTTACTTCATTTAATCCCTAGAATTCCATTCCATTTCCTTTTTCATTCAAATCTCTTCCATTAGGTTTTAATATACCTATTCTTACTGTTATAGGAGTTTCATTTCAGTTTGGTATTGATTTGTTGGATTGGGACATCAAGGAGAAGAGCTCTACAAAGGGGTTTTTTCTAGAAAGTGCACCTATAGGTAACTTCCTCATTCCTTAATGAAATTTTGATTTCTTTACATATTCAAGAAGCCTAGGAGTCCCCTAAGTGTTTGCATTGGTTTCGTGTCGAGTTTCATAAGTTTCGTGTCCGTTTTGGACATGTATCAAGAACTGTCCTTAAGTGTTTGTCGAAATACCTCAAAGGGCATTTCGATTCCTTTCATGCAATATTTTTGAATAAGAATCTAGGTATTGATATTGCTTATGGATTTCTGTTCCTCTGAGGTGGTGATTGTTGGCCCATTCCACGGTCACACCCGATTTCGATAATCAACATATACTTTAGTCAATACACAAAATATAGAAAATGCTGCTAACTATTTCAGGATGCATGAAATCATATTCAACGGACGATGTACTGCATAAATGAAAGCGTCAAAGTCATCAAAATCTTCTGAAGACTCTTTTCTACTTTTATTCTGTATTTTACATTTTATTGAGTCTAGGAATTACTTTGTAAAATCAATTATGGTAATACTGGCTTAGGGTTAAAATTGTTCTCCTTTCTAGAATCCTTTTTTTTACCCTTTCATATTTTCGGTTACAAATATTTCAAAAACATATTTCGAAAATATTCTTTTCAAATAATTTTACAAATAACCAAAAACAAGTTTGAAAACTGTTTTTACAAAAGATTTTTTAATATCTCCTGACAGAACTCCAAGCCGAGTTCGGCCCGAGTTCGGTCCGAACTCTGACCGAGTTCGGTCAGTATGTATTCAAACTTCAGTTGCCTCCAAATCTGCGAGCAACGTCTATTTTGCGAGATATTTGCACCCGAACTCTGCCCGAGTTTTGTCCGAGTTCGGTTGGTGAAAACACCTATAAATAGAGAAGAACTTTTCACTTCAAATCATCAATTAATTCTTCATCTTCTCTTCTCTACTATTCAAGTATTTTCTAAACGATCTAAGATTTTCAAATCTCACCTACACATCTCTTAGCCAAAAGCCAGTACTATCAGAGTTGATTTAGAGTCTTTTGGTTACTCAAGAGTTGTAAGAGGTCGTTCAAGTTTCAACAACTTTCCTGTTGTAGAGCTGGTCGTGCGCTCGCCTCCAAGCACGGTGTTGTGAAGTCGGTCGTGCGCTTGTCACCAAGCACGGTGTTGTAAGAGATTGCAAGCTCTCAGTTAAAGCTTGTGCCATAGTGGATTAACATCGAGCAAGAGTACTCGAGACTGGATTAGTCCTCTCAGAGGGATACCAGTATACATCGCTGTGTCACTGAGTTTGATTCTCCTATCCTTATTTACTTTCTCTTACATATCTGCCATAGTTTAATTTTTTAATTGGTGATTATTTTCCGCTGCACACACGCACTTTATTCACCCCCCCTCTAGAGGTGCTCAACGATCCTACAATTGGTATCAAAGCAGGTTATATTCTTATATAACATACCCTAGAGAGTATATATATGGCAGCCGTGAAATCTATATTCAACGGTGAAGGGCAATCCACAAATAGACCTCCCCTATTTGATGGAACAAATTACACTTACTGGAAAACACGTATGACTTTCTTTCTTAAGTCTCTAGATTTTGATCTTTGGTCAATAGTCATTGATGGGTATAAGAAACCACCACCTATAGTGGTTGAAGGTATTCTTATGGAAAAGCCGCATGACAAGTACACCGATGTTGAAAAAGCAAAGGCTAGTCTTGATGCTCGAGCCATCAATGCACTATTTTGTGCAATTGACAAAACCGAGTTCAACAGAGTTTCAACCTGCAAGACGTCTCACGAAATTTGGAAACTTCTTGAGGTAACCCATGAAGGGACTTCCCAAGTAAAAGAATCCAAAATTAGTAGACTGACTCAGGAATATAAATCTTTTAAGATGAAACCCGGTGAGTCAATTACACAGATGTTTACTCGTTTCCTTGATATAACTAATCCTCTGCAATCTCTTGGTAAAGATTACAGCAATCACGAGAAGATTAGAAAGGTGCTGCGGGCTCTAACAAAGAATTGGAATCCAAAGGCCACAACAATTATTGAAGGAAACGACCTCACCACAATGTCGTTGGAAACTTTGATGGGCAAGCTCATGACCCATGAACTCGACTTGCAAGATTTTGAAGAAGCAACACCAAAAAAGAAAACTATTGCCTTCAAAGCTCATGCAAGAAAGCCGACATACAATGATTCCGATGAAGAATCCTCAAGTGGTGATGAACAAGCCCTACTTGTGAAGAACTTCAGAAAGTACCTAAAGTTTACAAGCAGAAAGAAGAAAGACGTCCAAGAAAGCAATGAAGATGAAACCATATGCTTTGGATGTAAGAAGTCAGGGCACATGAAGAAGGACTGTCCAGCTACCAAGAAGAGCAGTCCATATGACAGATCAAGATCAAGCAGAAAAGCTACAACTGGTCGAAAGTATGCCAACACAAGTATCTGGCATGAAAGCGACGCCAGTGATTCTGAAGAAGAGGATAGACCCTGCAGAAATGCAAATGTTTGTCTTATGGCATTTGACAAGGTATCTTCAAACCCTCTATATGATGAATTTACTTTCGATGAGTTAGAAAATGCCTTTAGCGATTTACTTGAAGAACACAAAAATGTGCTTGACAAGTATAAGCAATCTCGAAAAGAGATTAAGGCATACACAACCGAGTTAGCTAGACTGTCTAATCTTATTCAAGATATTAAAGAGACGTCTACTACCGGTAACACGGAAGAGATAGCCAAACTCAAGGTAGACTATCATGAGGCTATCCTCACTATTCAAAAGAAAGAAAGAGATTATGGTATGATGGAAAAACTGTATGACACAGAGAAGAGGATGCACTTAGTAACAGAACAGAGACTCTCAGTTATGACTGCTAAATATGAAGAGTTTATTACGATTTCTAAAAAGTTAGAAATCAAGTTAGGCAAACAGGAAATGCCTGTGACACAGCCTAATTTTAGTCCTAATACAAAGCATACACCTAAGAGGACTAAAAACAAGAAAGCACAGAAGAAACACGAGTATCATCATGCTTTCACTTATAGGTTCTCCAAGAAACCAAACAAGTATGTGAACACAGTTTCAACCACATCTGGTTCTAAACTGACTTGTACTTATTGTGGTACACACGGACACATATCACAGTATTGTCTTGCAAGAAAGCTTGTTGATAATCATACTTTAGTCTGGAGACCTAAAGCTAATCAGCATGGACCCTTCAGAAAATGGGTACCAAAGGATTCATCTACTTGTTTTGTAGGTGGACCATCAACCCTCTTATGCTAGAAGCAAATGGATCCTCGATAGCGGATGTTCGCGACACATGACTGGTGATGCATCTTTATTCGCTACGTTATCGATGAAGAAAGAAGGATATGTCTCCTTCGGAAATAACATGAGAGGTGATATTATAGGTAATGGTACTGTAGGTATTTCTCCTTATCCAATAATAAAGGATGTTTGTCTAGTAACTGAATTGAAACATAACCTATTGAGCATAAGTCATTTGGCAGATAATGGTTATGGTATCAATTTTATGAAAGATAAATGTACCATATATGATATGTCATCTGGTGATCCCATATATAAAGGGATTAGAGAAGACAATATTTATGTTTTCTTTTTGGAGAATACTAATAATGCAGGAAGGTGCCTAGTAGCCAATCAAGATGAAAGCTGGCTATGGCACATGAGACTAGGACATGCAAACATGGATACTATCTCACGTCTGAACACAAAGAAGTTGGTAAAAGGACTTCCAGAAATTCCATTCAAGAGAGACATGGTATGTGCTGACTGTGAAAAGAACAAAGCACATAGATTTTCTTTTAAATCCATCAACGCTGTAAGTACTTTGAGACCTTTGCAGTTGATTCATATGGATTTATTTGGTCCAAGTAGAGTCGCTAGTCTTGGCGGTAAACTCTATGCTTTTGTCATTGTTGATGATTTCTCTCGTTTTACATGGGTTTACTTTTTATCAAACAAAAGTGATGCTATTTTTGAATTTCAGATATTTTGTAAAAAGGTACAAAACGAAAAAGGCTTCATGATCACTCGTATTCAAAGTGATCATGGTGGCGAATTCGAAAATTTTGATTTCAAAAAGTTTTGTGATGATAGTGGATATTACCACAAATTTTCTTGTCCTAGAACTCCCCAACAGAATGGTGTTGTGGCGGAAGAACCGTACTCTAAGCGAAATGGCTAGAGTCATGCTTAATCAGCATAATCTTCCTAAATATTTTTGGGCAGAAGCTGTTAGTACAGCCTGTCATATTTTAAATAGGGTGTTAATTCGATCTATCTCGAAGAAAACACCATATGAGCTTTGGTTTGGAAGAATTCTAAACATTTCTTATTTTAAAGTTTTTGGTTGTCGCTGTTTCATCCTGAACACCAAGGATAACTTGGGTAAGTTCGACTCCAAAGCAGATGACGGAATATTTCTCGGATATGCTGCTAAGAGTAAGGGATATAGAATTTTTAATAAAAGATCTTTGATTGTTGAAGAAAGTATTAATGTTACCTTTGATGAGTTGAATAGTCATAGATCTAGCGACAGTGATGATGAAGATGCACCTACAAAGACAAAGAAGAGTTCTGAGAAAGATCCTACCCAAGAGGCAAGAACTGATAAAAGTTCCGAAGATGCAGGAACTGAGAAGAGCCTTGTGAAAGGTATGGCCCAAAGATTCGAATCATTGAGATTCAAACCAGATCATCCAGAAACTCTCATAATAGGTGAGGTATCCAAAGGCGTAAGTACTCGTTCATCTCTTAGAGATTCTGAAGTAGCAGCTAATGTAGCATTTATTTTACAAATAGAACCTAAGAATGTTGATGAGGCTTTTTCTGATGAATTTTGGATTTCTGCCATGCAAGAGGAACTTAATCAATTTGAGAGAAACCAAGTTTGGGAACTCGTTCCTAAACCTATTGGTCAATTGATAATTGGTACCAAATAGGTGTTCCGAAATAAACTTAGTGAAGATGGACAAGTTCTACGCAACAAAGCACGTCTAGTTACACAAGGTTATAATCAAGAAGAAGGAATTGATTATGATGAGACCTATGCTCCTGTTGCTAGACTAGAAGCCATCCGCATGTTTTGTGCTTTTGCTTGTTTTAATGATTTCAAACTTTTTCAAATGGACGTGAAAATCACATTTTTAAATGGTTATTTGAAAGAAGAGGTTTTTGTGAAACAACCCCCTGGTTTTGAAGATTTTCAAAAACCTGATCATGTTTTCAAGCTTAAGAAAGCACTTTATGGACTCAAACAAGCACCTCGTGCTTGGTATGAACGCCTAAGCGCCTTCTTACTTGATAATGGATTTTCAAAAGGCAAGATTGATACTACTCTTTTTATTAAATCCATGAATAATGATATACTTCTAGTGCAAATTTATGTAGATGACATTATCTTTGGTTCTACTAATGAACAACTCTGTCAAAAATTTGCCAAGTGTATGCAGAGTGAATTTGAGATGAGCATGATGGGAGAGCTGAACTTCTTTCTAGGATTGCAAATCAAACAACACTCGAACGGAACATTCATCAACCAAGCCAAGTATACGAAGGACATACTGAAGAAGTACGACTTCGAGAATGTAAAGCCAATTGGGACTCCTATGGCTACATCTACAAAGCTTGATGCTGATGAAAGTGGCAAACCTGTTGATCAGCGTAAGTATCGAGGTATGATTGGTAGTTTATTATATTTAACTGCTAGTCGCCCTGATATTATGTTTAGTGTTTGCATATGTGCACGATATCAGGCAAACCCTAAGGAATCACATCTTAGTGCCGTTAAGCGTATCTTCCGATACCTTAAAGGAACTTCTACAGTTGGTTTATGGTATCCCAAAACCAAATCCTTTGACCTTATAGGTTACTCGGATGCGAATTTTGCTGGATGCAAAGTGGACCATAAAAGTACCAGTGGCACATGTCATTTCTTAGGAAAGGCCTTAGTCTCTTGGTTTAGCAAGAAACAAAATTCAGTAACATTATCAACAACTGAGGCTGAGTATATCGCCGCAGGACGTTGTTGTGCTCAAATTTTGTGGATGAAGCAAACCTTAGAGGACTACAATCTGCACTATACAAATGTTCCTATTTATTGTGATAACACTAGTGCAATTAATTTGACTAAGAACCCTATCTGTCATTCACGCACAAAGCACATAGAAGTTAGACATCATTTTTTACGTGATCATCAACAACACGGGGATATTTGCTTAGAATTTATTGATACTGAACATCAACTAGCTGATATTTTCACTAAACCATTGGCTGAAGACCGTTTTAACATCTTGAGGCGTGAGCTCGACATTCTTGAATTCTCGGATTCTTAAAACATATGGTAATTAAAACTGCATTTATAACTTGACAATTTATTATTTAATGAAAATTATTTTTGGGGACAAACTTACAAAGGGTATGTCTGTCACCACGGCTACGGTCGAAGCGAAGCGGTACTTAAGAGTTCCCCGGTGAACCACCGTTAGCTGGGACAACCCCTATAGTTGACCCGAAAATAATAGCAGTTATTTAATAAACCAGTCAAATGTTACTTTTTACAGTCTTTATTTGCCTGACTGCTTTGACTGTCTCGGGAATGCAAGTGGCCGAACTCGGCCCGAACTCTGATCGAGTTCGGACCGAATTCGGACCGAGTTCGGTCGGCGCTGTGATGGTTCCAGAACCGAACAGCCGGCCCTAGCACCTATTTAATTCATCCTTTCTTCCACTTTTTCTCCACACCAAAACGTGGAATACTTCCATCTCCTACTAGAAATCCTTCCTCCTCCTTCTTTGCAAGGAATCGACAAAGTTCAAGTGGGCGATCTTCTTCCTCATGGCTCCGAAACGTCAACGAGGAAATTCTTCTCAAGGTGCTTCCTCCTCATCCGACTACACTCCGGCAAGTCTCTTCAGTCCAGCCAAACCTAGAGATCCCGAGGAATATGATAGCACTTTGTTTCCCGACAAAGACTTCTCCGATCTCTGGTTTGATTCTTTCTCTCTTCGTCGTATTTGTGCTGGAGCCTTCGTCAATTTTACAACTTTCTTTGAATATGCTCCTGTTTTTGATCAACTTGGATTCCGTGACTTTTTCGAGGTCCAAGATAGCATTTACGACAATACAGTCCGTATGTTTTACTACAATTTGCAAGTAAAACAAAACGGGAATTTCTATTCCTGTATTGCTGGACAGGAATTAGAATTTAGCGCCACCGATATCAGTGAATATTTTCACATTCCTGATCTTGGTGATGCACTTGTTGACATCCACCATGTTCAATTCCCTGCCGATGTCACTTTAGCTTCCTTTAGGGAATTGATTTGTCACCCTACTCCTCCTCCCCGGAGAATCTTTTCTAGACATCTAAACCAAACTTTTTACGAGCTTCATCGTATGATTTTCTCGGCCCTTCTTCCGAAGAAAGGCTCTACCGATGAAGTTACATTTTTGGAACTTTCTGCTCTTTATCACATTCATTTTGGAATCCCTTTTTCCGTTCCAAAAACCAAGATGTCTTGGATGCTCAGCTGCAAGAATGCAGGTAGGAACTTAGTCTTTCCTATGCACCTTGCTAGTATATTTCGACGTTTTGAGATTGATCTTGAAACGTGTGCCATTTCTTCTCCACATATTGAGTTGACCCACTCTCGTCGGTTTCCTCAACCTCCTGGTGCTGCTCCTGCTGTCCCAGCTGCTGATGCTGAGGCCCCTCCAGCTGATGCTCATCCTGCTCCGGCCCCTGCCCCAGGACTTGATCAGGCATTCTACCAGCGGTTTGATGATTTCGTTGTCGTTTCCACGCAACGTTATCAGGACTCCGAGTTCCGGCACATTTCTCAGGCCCAGGTGCTGAGAAACAGTATTGCCGATCTCCACTACAGCCTGGTTCAGGATCCAGTCCGTCCATTCACTATCCTTCCACACCCGGCTTTCCTTGGTCCTCGTTTTACTGATGAGGTCACTTTTCAGTATTTCGACCCGACCACTGCCTATTTCCCTCATGATCCTCCCGGTGCGGACGACCCAGCGTTGTGATATAGATTCAGCCATGGGATAGTGGATTTAGTTTTCATTAGTTGATGCAGTTTATGTAGTAGTTTTATTTTTATTTCATGTCTAAACTGTTTCAGTTAGACTTTATCAGTTGTACTTTTTGGATTATTAGTGGAACCTCTATGATATTTCAGTTTATTATAGTTCATTTTATTCCAGTTGTCTATGCTGTGATTACTTCTTTTTACTTCACTTTGTCGTGTCTATTCTATTGTTGGCTTCATGATTTACGGGGGAGCCTATTCATTTTACTACTTGACAAAGGGGGAGAAAAAGAGTATACCACACGCATATCCAAAACAAAAACAATTCAATTTTCAGGTATTTTTGTTATTTTGTTCTATTTGATATAAATATATTTTGGTATAGACTCAAGTTTGTCAATTATCAAAATGGGGGAGATTGTTGGCCCATTCCACGGTCACACCCGATTTCGATAATCAACATATACTTTAGTCAATACACAAAATATAGAAAATGCTGCTAACTATTTCAGGATGCATGAAATCATATTCAACGGACGATGAACTGCATAAATCAAAGCGTCAAAGTCATCAAAATCTTCTGAAGACTCTTTTCTACTTTTATTCTGTATTTTACATTTTATTGAGTCTAGGAATTACTTTGTAAAATCAATTATGGTAATACTGGCTTAGGGTTAAAATTGTTCTCCTTTCTAGAATCCTTTTTTTTACCCTTTCATATTTTCGGTTACAAATATTTCAAAAACATATTTCGAAAATATTCTTTTCAAATGATTTTACAAATAACCAAAAACAAGTTTGAAAACTATTTTTACAAAAGATTTTTTAATATCTCCTGACAGAACTCCAAGCCGAGTTCGGCCCTAGTTCGGTCCGAACTCTGACCGAGTTCGGTCAGTATGTATTCAAACTTCAGTTGCCTCCAAATCTGCGAGCAACGTCTATTTTGCGAGATATTTGCACCCGAACTCTGCCCGAGTTCTGCCCGAGTTCGGTTGGTGAAAACACATATAAATAGAGAAGAACTTTTCACTTCAAATCATCAATTAATTCTTCATCTTCTCTTCTCTACTATTCAAGTATTTTCTAAACGATCTAAGATTTTCAAATCTCACCTACACATCTCTTAGCCAAAAGCCAGTACTATCAGAGTTGATTTAGAGTCTTTTGGTTACTCAAGAGTTGTAAGAGGTCGTTCAAGTTTCAACAACTTTTCTGTTGTGGAGCTGGTCGTGCGCTCGCCTCCAAGCACGGTGTTGTGAAGCCGGTCGTGCGCTTGTCACCAAGCACGGTGTTGTAAGAGATTGCAAGCTCTCAGTTAAAGCTTGTGCCATAGTGGATTAACATCGAGCAAGAGTACTCGAGACTGGATTAGTCCTCTCAGAGGGATACCAGTATACATCGCTGTGTCACTGAGTTTGATTCTCCTATCCTTATTTACTGTCTCTTATATATCTGCCATAGTTTAATTTTTTAATTGGTGATTATTTTCCGCTGCACACACGCACTCTATTCACCCCCCCTCTAGAGGTGCTCAACGATCCTACAGTGATTGTGTTGGGTTGTGTCGAAATCGACGCATGGACACGCGCTGCACACGCGCGCGCGCGCTCGTGTTTGATCCCCTGCTACTCGGCTGGTTCCTGAGATGGACACGCCACGTCAACCCACAAAAATTGACACACGTGTCATGTCCGTGACTGACACGGGGTCCCCCAAGTGGTTCAACCCCTCGTGTCGTATCGGACACGCTTTTGCCTGTGTACGTGTCGTGCACTGTGTGTACCAGTGTTCTAAAATTATGTTCTTGTGTTAAATTGATTTTAATGCTTTTAAATTGTGTTTTAATTGACTAGATAGATCCTAAATGTGTTGTTAATCTCTGATTATATTAGGTTTACATGTAATTTAGGTTAATGTGGAAATTTGGGTTTCGAATGTTAGAGTAAATGATATGGCTGATACCAATTCCTGATACATTGCCTTTTTCAGCTTTTTCCTAACTCTTAATCTCAGTTTTGTGATGTTCTTAATGCTAATTAACCCCCCACATGTTTTTAGTTAATGTTTAACTCATTGCTACTTTGATTTTGCGCTTGGGAGTGATAATGAGTATTGGTCAATTTTTAGATTTAGATGCTATGGCTGATACATGTGTTACTGTCTAAGTTCCAGTTTTCAAATATGATATTTGCCAGCTAGTTTAACCTATTTATTGCTGTTAACATATTGGTTTTAATTCCTATATAGGTTCTCCTATATGTGATATATTTGTGTGTCGAAAATTGGACTGTTTTGTAGTCTCTTAGATTCAAAATCTGTGAATGCAAGGAAGAGACTGAAAACTGGAATTTATGAGCTGTATAAACTGTTTTCTTTGAGTTTTATTATGAAGCTATGGATGATTTCCAATATTGTATTAACCTGGGAATGGTTAGGACTGAAGTTGGAATATGGGAATTAGTCCTATAGACTGAAATATGAGATTAGTATAGGCTGACCTGAGTTTTAAATAAGGTGTATTGATGTTTGCAATGTATTAACTGATTTTGTGTTTTCAAAATGAGTTGAACTCTAAATTCCTGCACTGCTTATTAGTTTCAGCCTTAGTTTTTAATTTCCTGTTACACTATATACACTGTTTTCCCTCTCTCACCCATTGATTTCTCTCACACACACACAGCCCCCTCATGTATGTTTCACACCCCCTTGTAACTGAACACCATTACACACACACATGATATGTTTCACTCACATCACTCTCACTAATACACACACACACATACACCCATGTATCACCACACACATGAGCCCCCTTTATACATATGTATATATTTATATGTATTAGCATAAGGTTGTATGGTTTACACATTAGCCTATGGTTATATATGATATATATAATGTATATGTATAGTGTATATGTATATATAATATATGATATATATAATGTATATGTATAGTGTAGGGAATATATATATATTGTGTATGTATTAAGGTAGGTTGGTTTAGAGCCTAAATGCATTATGAGTTTGTGGCTATGTAGCCTATGGTAAATTGAGTGTGATAGTGGATGTTGGCTTGGTATAGTTTGTGTACTTGATATTGGTCTAGTTAGCTAGTGTAGCCTTGTTTTGACCATAGTGTCCTAGTTTAGACTTGTTTAACTTAGTTGACCTAGTTTGACTTCTAGGGTTGACCAGAGTTGACCAAGAGTTGACTTTGGCCAAGATTGACCTAGACTCATGTAGAATGCATAGTAGGACTTCATTATACCATTTTGGACTTGTTGTGACTTGTGCTGTTCTGATTAGGAGCCAGACACCACTCCTCGGACAGTACTTTCATATTGGACACTCAGATACCAGGCGAGTACATTCTCTGATCATTTCATATCCTGCTTAGAATTATTTCCTGCATTAAATTACTTTACTTGTGCTGTCACGTTGGTCATACGGATTGGTACTATATGGATCCCTTCTTGAGATGTTATCCTTAGGGAGCATCAGGTACTACATGTTCTGTGCGTTTCACTTACATGGCGTATCACTATGCTTCACTGGTTATTTGATCACTTGTGACATATACTCTTATGATCACAGAGTCTCCTAGAATCTCTTATCCCATTTACTGGGTATCCTAGAATCTCCTAGAATCCCTATTTATGGGACATCCATGTATCACCCTTCGGGGGCCTTTGCATGGAATCATAATATAACCTGGTTGGATCCTTGTGTATTGATTGGGGGTACCGGGGAGTAGAAGTAGACATGTGAATAATACCCAAGTAGTATCTTATCAGAATCTCTTCCATAGTGTCTTATCAGAATCTTCTATGCCATTTACATGTCTATATTGTACTCTGACTCACTAGCCACTGTTAGTCTCTATTTATAGTAGATATTTCTATTACAGTTCTCTCTCTGTTTACATACTGCACTTCTTTCAGTACTTGTATCTTACTTGTAACACCCACTTTTCCAAAATAAGGGTAAATTTGAACTTTTGTATTTTAAATCATTAAAATATTTGATTTTAGTCATGATATAATTTTTGGTGATTTTTTTAGTTATTTTAAAACTATTTAATTGAGTGAAATGTGAAATTGGTGTTTTGCTAGTGTAACCTTAGTCATACATGACCTAGAAGACTAATCATGACCAATGAGACCTAATCATGTGTTTAGGATTTCAAATTTCTACTTTTAAGCCTAGGGGTATGTTGGTCATTTTGACACTTTTGTGAAATTGTAAATTATATTAATTAAATAAGTGTTAGTTAAATTGTTGAGAATTGACCTAGAAGTTAGCCTAATCTAGATTGTTAATCATAACCCTAGAGACTAAGTTAGAGGATTTCAATTAAGTAATCACATTAGTGTAATATCTAGATATTTTTTTAAAGAGATATTTTAGGCTAAAGGTTAAAGGATGTTACTTTATTTGTGAGCCCTTAGATTGGCTAGAAATTGTTGGAGAAGCCTTGACCACTCATCCTAAACCCTAACCCTAACTTAATAGCAGCCATCACACATCCCCACCCTCTATAAATACATCCCATTAATCATTTGCTTCATTTTTAATTCATTTTAATTGCCTCCTTTAGTGTTCTTCCCCAATTCCTCCCCAAATGCCCAAATCAACTCCAAATTGAGCCTAGTTTCTTGCATTGGGATCCCCTACCATTGAGGGTGCTAAGGGGAGCTAGCTAGCAAGGTTGCACAAGCATTTGGCATCACCAAGTGAAGAGGACACCCCCCTATTCTAGGTTTTTCATTGAGTTTTCACTCAATAGGTAAATGCCCTCATACATAGTTAAATTTCTGTTTTCTCTTCATGAATGCATGCATCTAGGTACCAGGGACCTATAGGCTAAGTTAGGTAGGAATTAGATTGGGTTTGGGGTCCGTATCGGACACGTATCTAGGTTTTAATGTAAGTGTTTGATAAATTGTCTCTACGAATTAAATGTTATTATTTTCGAAAACAAATTACACAATCTTCTAGCCCTATAGGTGTAGATCACAGAACCCTAACAATGAGCTAGGATTCGTGTCGTGTCCGTGTCCAAAACGGACACGAACTACTGTACGATACCCCGTTTACTTCCCCTGCTACTCGACCCAATTTCCGGACACGACACGCCATGAGGACACGTGGAAATTAACACAGAGGTGGGGGCCATCACTGTCAGACCCCTCTTTGAGTTTCATGACACCTCATGTCGTATCGAGGATACGAGGACACGTGCACTGGTTTTATACTGCACAGTGCACACACGCATAGAGCCAACTTCGCGCGCGTCGTATCGCGCGGACACGACACTTGGACACCTCGTGTTTGCACGAGTGTGTAGCCCATCACTGGGCGAATACTAGGACACGAGCATGATATGTGTCGTATCCTGTGTCACGAGCACGAGATACTCGATCGCGTGCACGACGCGGTCTGTAACGCACGATTTGTGACATTGATACGCATGTCGTATCATGTGTAGACACGATGATGACATGTAATAGTGTGTCGATTGTATAGCCCTATATGTGGGCTACACGTGTGTATGACCACGAGACGTGTCGTGTCTCGTGGTGTGTCCACGAAGGTCGTGCACTGGTGCACGACACAGTGCTCTGCACTATGTCCAGATTTACTGTTTTGGGTTTGACACATTAATTGACACTTCGTGTCCACTTTTGTGGACACGAACCACTTCCTAGACACGAGTACATGTACACCTAGTGTCTGCACACACTGCTTTAGGGTTACACCTTGCTATTTTGATTCAATTTGATGTTTGAATGGGTTTTTCTTGATACTCTTTTTCTGTTCATGGTTAATTGAGTTTAAGTAAGTTAGAATGGTTAATTCATGATTAAATTTAATGATGTTAATATACTAGCATGTGTGTTATACTAAGTTTTTGCCTCTAGGTTACTTGTAATGTTGGTTCAATTGTTGTATGGGATTCGAGCATGGGCTTTGGTTGTGATCCTGTTGTGATACTCAATATCAAACCATTCACTGAATTTTAGTTGTATGAATTACCTAGACTAAATACATAACTGAAATCCATTCTATTGTTGGTTGAACCAGTGAACCTGAGAACTCAGGAAATCTGAGATTTTAGGTGTTAATAGGTAAAATGGTTTTGTGGTAACAAGAGTTGAACTTATCATGAAAAAACTGAGAATGTGAAGAAAACCTGAGTTTCATTTCGAAAATTGATTTCTTCCTGAGAATGAATGTAAAGAAAACTGAGAATGTGATAACATGATTAATATGAGAATTTCCTACGTTGTATACTGAGATTCACACATATTCCAGTCTGTCACACTTGATCAAACACACACACACATTGCTAATACATACACTAAAGAAAACTGAGTTTTTTTGGGTTCAATTCAAATATGAAAAATCTGATTTTTAGGTATATATAAAAACTGAGAATCAGATTTACTGAAACTGAGATTTGAAATCTGTGATACACTGATTTCTATATCCACATACACGCATACATTTATATTTAAACCTGAATTTCGATGTGTTGTATATTGGTAATACACTATAGGCTTGTTAGGGATTGAAATTGGGTTTTGAATTTGTGTTGGTTGAATGTATCACTGTCATTTGCTATTTTTTCCTGAGAACTAATTACTGCTCTCTTGAACACACCATGTTCTTGACACACCACATGCCTCTACAAAAACACACACACATGTATCCTAATTCAAACACACACACATATGTATCCTAATTCAAACACACACTTTAACCTATTGTTCCCTCACACCCCACACTATATGCATGTGCACAAACCCCCTCTCTATCTCTCTAAATATATATGAACTTTAATTAAAATGGGGAAATGAATGAGATGCTTAGTTTAACTTAGAATTGAGATTGATACTCTAAAACCCCCTTTTTTCTATGACTATTAACACATGAACCTTGTATTGAACTAACTTATATGCAATGTAGGAAGGATGATGTAATGGGACTAGAATGCAATATATGATATATATATACACATGAGATGTAGAAGGAATGAATGCATATGAAATATGATATGTAATGTATATAACATATTCAGGGTATCTATAGATTTGTATATTGTAGTATGGTATATAGGTATAACTTGTATATGTCAACCTATGTAATGTGTGTTTTGATAGCATAGTTGGCATTGTGTTGTGTTTGTGTGCTAGCCTAGGTTTAGTTAGGGTTGGCTAGACTTGGTTGACTGGTTTAGACTAGGGTTAGACTTAGAATGGCTTGTTTGACCAAGTATGACTAGTGTAGTTGACCAGAGTTGACCAAGAGTTGACTTTGACCTAGTTGACCTAGTTTGACCAGTATGGTCGACTAGAGTTGACTAGATGTTGACTTGGTTTGACCCAGAGTTGACCAAGAGTTGACTTGACCTAGATTGACCTAGAAAATCATATAGATGTATTGTACAAATCAATTTTAACCCCTTGTATACATCATGACTTGTGTTGCTCTGATTAGGAGACAGACACCTCTCCTCAGGCAGTACATCCTCTTCGGACATTCAGTTATCAGGCGAGTACATTCTCTGATCGTTTCATAGTTGTCACGATTTATATTCTCGCTCTAGATTACTTTTACTTGATGCTGTCACGTTATCATCACGGATTGGTACTATATGGATCTCTTCTTGGGATGTTATCCCCCTTAGCGGGCGCATCGGATACTTTATGACATATGTTTCATGTACATCATGTATTTCTTATTTCTGCGTTATTCATGTACACTCATGTTCTCTCATGTTCTTTCATGTACGTTCATGTACTTTCATGTTCTTTTATGTACGCTCATGTTTCCTCATGTGTTTCCTGTATAACCAAAACATCATGTTCGTAACGTAACTTGAACGGATCCTCGTGTATTGATTGTGGGTAGGGGTGAGTATAAATAGTCATGGGATTTACCCATCATGTTCACTCTGTTACTTTTCATGTTTTATCATGTACAACACAGCCTTATTGGCTGATGTCCCATATGTTCACTCATGTACATCATGTACAACCTAAGCCAATTATATGCCATCTCGTACTCTACATCACTAGTCACTTACAGTTCTTACTTATCATGTATATATTTCCAGTTATCAAATATCTCTCCTGTTTTTATGTACATCTTCTTACAGCGTTTCATGTATCTTACTCTATTGCTTGCTTTATATTTCCTGCCATGATATGAACTGCATGAGATGTACTGTGCTCGCTCCCGTCCTGACTGGACCTGTTGAAAATATTACAGATGATACCGAGGACTTCTGCCCTACCTACTATGGAGCCCATCTAGACGATACCTGTGAGTTGGACCCACAGGAGGATCCAGCTCTAGCTGAGGATGTCATTCCTACTGCTTAGACTAGATTAGCTAGGCTTTATCTTATTTCTTATGTCTTTTGTATTGACTTCAGAGTTGTATTATTTTTTGGCTTTTGCTGAGTTGTTATCTTAGACACTTAGACTCTTCTGATTATCTGTATTTCATTTTGAATTCTATATCATACCGTACTTCTTCTTCCTTAGTTGTGATTGAGTTTACATTCTGCTATGTCACCCCCATTCGGGGAGTATAAACTGCTTAGCATTATATTGTTAGATGTTGTGACCTAGGACAGCGTTCTACCGCCGACACTGCGACGTAGGCTGGACGTACCCACTTCTCGTGCCCTTACTCTAGGGTACGGGTCGTGACACATTTTTAGTGGTGGCCCATGCAGGTCGAGATTCGCATTTGTGCGAAGTCATGGTAGTACGACGATTTATTGTACTGCTGCGCACCTGCGATAGAATATAGGAAGTAAGGTATTAGAATGAGAGGATACTCAATCACAGTTAGAATTCCTTGAGAGATTCCTGGGATGCCCCTTGAGAATCTCATTCTGAACTTCAAATTTGAAATCCTTTTCTCTTTTTTTGATTTACCCTTACTCCTTGATATTTGAATTTGATTTTGATGGATCGTTATTGATTTGATTTTTCTTATCGAGATGAATTTTATGACCCAAGTTACGATATCTTCTGATAACATATGTTGACAGAAATAACAGGGATGGTAAAACGTCTACTTTATCATGGAACCTAGAGTTTACCGCAGCTATATTAGCCGGCGTGGCAAGAACATAGGGACCTGACTTCGGATGTACATATCTTGATCAAGAGATTGGAATTTCTCGCAGCTATACTAGTCGGCATAGCGAGGATTCCAGACGACTTGATCATAGAGATGCATACCCCAGTTATGGACTCTACCGTTCATTGCAGCCTTGCTTACTAGCGTGGCGAGGATTCTGGGTATCATAATTTTGGACAGACGTATGTGATTATCAGATTATATCTTGAAGGTTTTTAAATTATCACCTCCATTATTTCTCTTCTGTTAAAAAAATTTGTTTTCTATCAAAAAAAAACTTAGGAGTAGGGATAACTTTAGTTGACTAGTCTAATAACTTGTAGAAATTTATTAGTTATAACTCTTTCTTAGTATGATGATTTGATGAGTTGTGATTAGGCCTTTATCTTAGGAATGATAGTATAGCCCTGGCTTTAGAGTAGGGACCCTTGTAGCTGGTTCTCTGTTGTTTATATTTACCAGTTTTCATATAGAATAATAGACTGCATTACAGCCTTGATGATTTGTTGTTTCTGTAACTTTTCCAGTTTAGCACCCCAGATTGCTTGTATGTTTTGATATCCTATGACCGTTTGGGTTTAGCATGACTAGTATACCTAGATGAGACTTTCAACTGCCACCATATGGCATGACCCTGTATGCCATTCTTTTAAATTGTAGAATTTAGGTAAGTTCTGAGACCACGATTGTTGGGGACGAGACTCTAGGAGGAGTACGACCATCTTAATTTCGAGGACGAAATTCTTTTAAGGAGGGTAGACTTATAATACCCACTTTTCCAAAATAAGGGTAAATTTGAACTTTTGTATTTTAAATCTTTAAAATATTTGATTTTAGTCAAGATATGATTTTTGGTGATTTTTTAGTTATTTTAAAACTATTCAATTGAGTGAAATGTGAAATTGGTGTTTTGCTAGTGTAACCTTAGTCATACATGACCTAGAAGACTAATCATGACCAATGAGACCTAATCATGTGTTTAGGATTTCAAATTTCTACTTTTAAGCCTAGGGGTATTTTGGTCATTTTGACACTTTTGTGAAATTATAAATTATATTAATTAAATAAGTGTTAGTTAAATTGTTGAGAATTGACCTAGAAGTTAGCCTAATCTAGATTGTTAATCATGACCCTAGAGACTAAGTTAGAGGGTTTCAATTAAGTAATCACATTAGTGTAATATCTAGATATTTGTTTAAAGAGATATTTTAGGCTAAAGGTTAAAGGATGTTACTTTAATTGTGAGCCCTTAGATTGGCTAGAAATTTTTGGAGAAGCCTTGAACACTCATCCTAAACCCTAACCCTAACTTAATAGCAGCCATCACACATCCCCACCCTCTATAAATACATCCCATTAATCATTTGCATCATTTTTAATTCATTTTAATTGCCTCCTTTAGTGTTCTTCCTCAATTCCTCTCCAAATGCCCAAATCAACTCCAAATTGAGCCTAGTTTCTTACATTGGGATCCCCTACCATTGAGGGTGCTAAGGGGAGCTAGCTAGCAAGGTTGCACAAGCATTTGGCATCACCAAGTGAAGAGGACACCCCCCCTATTCTAGGTTTTTCATTGAGTTTTCACTCAATAGGTAAATGCCCTCATACATAGTTAAATTTCTGTTTTCTCTTCATGAATGCATGCATCTAGGTACCAGGGACCTATAGGCCAAGTTTGGTAGGAATTAGATTGGGTTTGGTGTCCGTATCGGACACGTATCTAGGTTTTAATGTAAGTATTTGATAAATTGTCTCTACGAATTAAATGTTATTATTTTCGAAAACAAATTGCACAATCTTCTAGCCCTATAGGTGTAGATCACAGAACCCTAACACTGAGCTAGGATTCGTGTCGTGTTCGTGTCCAAAACGGACACAAACTCACTGTACGACACCCGGTTTACTTCCCCTGCTACTCGACCCAATTTCTGGACACGACACGCCATGAGGACACGTGGAAATTGACACAGAGGTGGGGGCCATCACTGTCAGACCCCCCCTCGAGTTTCACGACACCTCGTGTCGTATCGAGGACACGAGGACACGCGTACTGGTTTTACACTGCACAGTGCACACACGCACAGAGCCAACTTTGCGCGCGTCGTGTCGCGCGGACACGACACTTGGACACCTCATGTTTGCACGAGTGTGTAGCCCATCACTGGGCGAATACTAGGACACGAGCACGATATGTGTCGTGTCCTGTGTCACGAGCACGAGACACTCGACCGCGTGCACGACGCGGTCTGTAACGTACGATTTGTGACATTGATACGCGTGTCGTATCACATGTAGACACGATGATGACACGTAACAGTGTGTCGATCGTGTAGCCCTATATGTGGGCTACACGTGTGCATGACCACGAGACATGTCATGTCTCGTGGTGTGTCCACGAAGGTCGTGCACTGGTGCACGATACAGTGCTATGCAGTATGTCCAGATTTACTGTTTTTGGGTTTGACACATTAATTGACACTTCGTGTCCACTTTTGTGGACACGATCCACTTCCTAGATATGAGTACATGTACACCTAGTGTCTGTACACACTTCTTTAGGGTTACACCTTGCTATTTTGATTCTATTTGATGTTTGAATGGGTTTTTCTGATACTCTTTTTCTGTTCATGGTTAATTGAGTTTAAGCAAGTTAGAATGGTTAATTCATGATTAAAGTTAATGATGTTAATATACTAGCATGTGTGTTATACTAAGTTTTTGCCTCTAGGTTACTTGTAATGTTGGTTCAATTGTTGTATGGGATTCGAGCATGGGCTTTGGTTGTCATCCTGTTGTGATACTCAATATCAAACCATTCACTGAATTTTAGTTGTATGAATTACCTAGACTAAATACATAACTGAAATCCATTCCATTGTTGGTTGAACCAGTGAACTTGAGAACTCAAGAAATCTGAGATTTTAGGTGTTAATAGGTAAAATGGTTTTGTGGTAACAAGAGTTGAACTTATCATGAAAAAAATGAGAATGTGAAGAAAACCTGAGTTTCATTTCGAAAATTGATTTCTTCCTGAGAATGAATGTAAAGAAAACTGAGAATGTAATAACATGATTAATATGAGAATTTCCTATGTTGTAAACTGAGATTCACACACATTCCAGTCTGTCACACTTGATCAAACACACACACATTGCTAATACATACACTAAAGAAAACTGAGTTTTTTTGGGTTCAATTCAAATATGAAAATCTGATTTTTAGGTATATATAAAAACTGAGAATCAGATTTACTGAAACTGAGATTTGAAATATGTGATACACTGATTTCTATGTCCACATACACGCACACATTTACATTTAAACCTGAATTTTGATGTGTTGTATATTGGTAATACACTATAGGCTTGTTAGGGATTGAAATTGGGTTTTGAATTTGTGTTGGTTGAATGTATCACTGTCATTTTCTATTTTTTCCTGAGAACTAATTACTGCTCTCTTGAACACACCATGTTCTTGACACACCACAGGCCTCTACAAAAACACACACACATGTATCCTAATTCAAACACACACACACATGTATCCTAATTCAAACACACACACACATGTATCCTAATTCAAACACACACTTTAACCTATGTTGTTCCCTCACACCCCAAACTATATGCATGTGCATAAACCCCCTCTCTATCTCTCTAAATATATATGAACTTGAATTGAAATGGGGAAATGAATGCGATGCTTAGTTTAACTTAGAATTGAGATTGATACTCTAAAACCCCCTTTTTTCTATGACTGTTAACACATGAACCTTGTATTAAACTAACTTATATGCAATGTAGGAAGGATGATATAATGGGACTAGAATGCAATATATGATATATATATATGCACATGAGATGTAGAAGGAATGAATGCATATGAAATATGATATGTAATGTATATAACATATTCAGGGTATCTATAGATTTGTATATTGTAGTATGGTATATAGGTATAATTTGTATATGTCAACCTATGTAATGTGTGTTTTGATAGCATAGTTGGCATTGTGTTGTGTTTGTGTGCTAGCCTAGGTTTAGTTAGGGTTGGCAAGACTTGGTTGACTGGTTTAGACTAGGGTTAGACTTAGAATAGCTTGTTTGACCAAGTATGACTAGTACAGTTGACCAGAGTTGACCAAGAGTTGACTTTGACCTAGTTGACCTAGTTTGACCAGTGTGGTTGACTAGAGTTGACTAGATGTTGACTTGGTTTGACCCAGAGTTGACCAAGAGTTGACTTGACCTAGATTGACCTAGAAAATTATATAGATGTATTGTACAAATCAATTTTAACCCCTTGTATACATCATGACTTGTGTTGCTCTGATTAGGAGACAGACACCTCTCCTCAGGCAGAACATCCTCTTCGGACATTCAGTTATCAGGCGAGTACATTCTCTGATCGTTTCATACTTGTCACGATTTATATTCTCGCTCTAGATTACTTTTACTTGATGCTGTCATGTTATCATCACGGATTGGTACTATATGGATCTCTTCTTGGGATGTTATCCCCCTTAGCGGGCGCATCGGATACTTTATGACATGTGTTTCATGTACATCATGTATTTCTTGTTTCTGCGTTATTCATGTACACTCATGTTCTCTCATGTTCTTTCATGTACGTTCATGTACTTTTATGTTCTTTCATGTACGCTCATGTTTCCTCATGTGTTTCCTGTATAACCAAAACATCATGTTCGTAACGTAACTTGAACGGATCCTTGTGTATTGATTGTGGGTAGGGGTGAGTATAAATGGTCATGTGATTTACCCATCATGTTCACTCTGTTACTTTTCATGTTTTATCATGTACAACACAGCCTTATTGGCTGATGTCCCACATGTTCACTCATGTACATCATGTACAACCTAAGCCAATTATATGCCATCTCGTACTCTACATCACTAGTCACTTACAGTTCTTACTTATCATGTATATATTTCTAGTTATCAAATATCTCTCCTGTTTTCATGTACATCTTCTTACAGCGTTTCATGTATCTTACTCTATTGCTTGCTTTATATTTCCTGCCATGATATGAACTGCATGAGATGTACTGTGCTCGCTCCCGTCCTGACTGGACCTGTTGAAAATATTACAGATGATACCGAGGACTTCTGCCCGACCTACTATGGAGCCCATCTAGACGATACCTGTGAGTTGGACCCACAGGAGGATCCAGCTCTAGCTGAGGATGTCATTCCTACTGCTTAGACTAGATTAGCTAGGCTTTATCTTATTTCTTATGTCTTTTGTATTGACTTCAGAGTTGTATTATTTTTTGGCTTTTGCTGAGTTGTTATCTTAGACACTTAGACTCTTCTGATTATCTGTATTTCGTTTTGAGTTCTATATCATACCGTACTTCTTCTTTCTTAGTTGTGATTGAGTTTACATTCTGCTTTGTCACCCCCATTCGGGGAGTATAAACTGCTTAGCATTATATTGTTAGATGTTGTGACCTAGGACATCGTTCTACCGCCGACACTGCAGCATAGGCTGGACGTACCCACTTCTCGTACCCTTACTCTATGGTGCAGGTCGTGACATTACTTTACTGCATGATTATATTTTCTAACCTGCTATGAACTGTTGAGATGTACTGTACTCGCTCCTGTCCTGACTGGACCTGTTAAAAATATTATAGAGGACGAGAAGGAGGCCTATCTGGATACTTTCTACGGGGCAGCCTTAGCTGACACTTGTGAGCTGGACCCTCAGGAGGACCCAGCTCTAGCTGAGGACATCACCCCCATTGCCTAGACTAGTTTAGTTAGGCTTATCTTAGTTTATGTAGTCTTGAGACATGTTTAGCTATACTTTATTCTGTTCTGAGTTGTATATATTCTTTCATTCAGTATCCGAGACCATGTACCTCTGGATATTTGCTGGGATTATCTTAGACTACTTTATCATCTATTTTTCCTTGAGTTCTATTTCATATCGTGCTATCTCTTTCTTAGTTGTGATTGAGTTTATTTACTGCTATGTCACCCCCATTCGGGGAGTATAAACTGTTTAGAGATATATTGTTAGACGTATGTTGACGTAGGACAGCGTTCTGCCGTCGACATTACGGCGTAGGCTGGACGTACCCACGTCTCGTGCCCTTACTCTAGGGTGCGGGTCGTGACAACCACCCCCTGTGTCATATCTTGCACAAGGTCCGGATGGACCCACATGATCTCACCACGTTCAGTCGTGAGTGGCACCAAGGTTGAGTTGCGAGCTGGTGGTAGGTTGACGACTTCCATTATCGCCTTGGGGATCGGGACCACGCCGTCTGGGACTTCTATGGAAGAAAAGTCACCAAACTGAAGAGAGATCATGTTAGAAGATACGACCTTGTCTTCAGCTTCGAGGTTGATCACTTGGCTGTCGATAAGCTGTTGTATCTTCTTCTTCAGGACGATGCAGTCCTTGGTGGAATGATGCACATACTGATGATAGAGACAGTACTTGGGATCATTGAGTTGGTTCGCCTCTACAGGACATCGTGGTGGAGGAAATGTCAGTTTATTACCCTTCGTCAATGTGTAAAAAATGGTAATGATATCATCTTCATCAAAGGAGAAGGTTTCCTTAGGCTTGTCGGAGGCGCCCTGAGAATTGGAAGCTCCTTTGGAAGTGTCGACCTTCAGGACTTCTTTCCCTTTACCTCCACGGACAGGGATAGTTTGAGGATGTTTGCCCTTGTCTTCAGATTTGGGTGTTTTTATCCCCAGTAATTCTAAATTAGGAACGTCGTTTTCAGCAGCATCGACGGCCCCAATAAAAGTGGGCCATCTATCATGCTTATGTATACCCAGACAAAACTTTGCTGTAGGAAAGAAGTTATGTCGACAAGTATCCATAAGTTCTGAGTCTGGTATGACAAAGGGCATCTTCAGTGCTAGCCGCTGAAGCGTTCGATGAAGGTAATGACAGACTCAGTCCTCTTTTGCTTAGTCTCGATGAGGGTGGACATACTAACATGCATGCCACTCTCGTAAAACCTGTTGAGGAACAAACTTTCCAAGTCTTTAAAAGAATTGATACAGCCGTCAGGCAGACTGCAGAACCATTTGAAAGCTACCCCCTGCAAGGTGCTAATAAATAGCTTTGACAAGAACGGATCGTCCCTGGGTAAGTGTAGAGTCTGTGTGTTGAAGTATGTCATGTGTTGACGAGGAGAAGTCAACCCGTCAAATGAATTTAGCGTCAGCGGCTTGTAGTTAGGAGGGCAAGTAGCATTCTCCCATTCAGGAGGATAAGGTTGAGATATTCCCATCTTTTGAAGCTCATCTTTGTGTGAGATGGTGTCGAGACGGGCGACCAGGGAATCAATTGCATCCTGTTGATTAAGTAGGTATTGGGAAACGGCTGCAGAACGGTTGTCAGGCATCGTTGACGATAGACCACCGCCAGCATTTACAAGATTTGGGGAAGGCACAACGGAATGATACTCCTTTTATAGTGAAGGAGGGTTGTTGCTATGAGCCGGACTAGCATAAGCTGAGGCATTTTGTTGAGGTTGAGGGACTGCCCCGACAGCTTGGACCGCCATGATACTGGTAAGCATATCAGTGATCTTAGCGAATGCCGTTTCAAGACCCTCTAGCCGTTTGCTGGTCTAATCACTGGCTTCTTCAGGTCTTTCTTCGTCTGCCATGTATGTAGAAAACATGCGAGAATGAACAAAGAAAACAATACAACTAGTGCTGATGCTGTCTGTCTTTGAGTTGACAAGCCCCTTATCTTCATGTAAAGGAGGTAGATAGTCACCATCAGACTCGGAGGGATCATCGTCCTCTGGAAGGCTACCCCCAGTATGAAGGTAATCCACTTCAGATTTTGAAGGAATACTACCTCCATCTTAGGAGTCTTCATCATCCATACGGAATCTCACCTTTTACCGAGTACCCATATAGACTCCTTCAGATGTGACAGCCTGCTGGCCATTTGTTGGTAAACTTCTTCTCCTTCTCGCAGAACTGAGAAAGAAAGTTGGATTTGTGGTCCACCGTCTTTGATTGGGGCTTCCATAAGGGGGACCCTATGAAGCCATATTGGATGAGACACACAGCAGCTTTTCATCGTCAAAGAAATGCAGCCGTCGAAACACGTACTGTCTTTGAGGCACTCTTGTTGCTTTGGAGCAGCAACAGTTGATGACAATACTGGTGCACGGACGTGCACCATGAATTGTTATGTCCTCCCTCGCTTTATGCTTATGATTTATCATGTCGCGCAAGTCAGCAGAAGGGAGTTTTGCCTTAAAATCCATGTTGCATTCATCGCTGAGCTTTGCATGTGGGTTTGAAAAGAGAGTTGGCGCATCCAGACTTAGTTCACGTGCAGGGGCAACCCCCACACCTAAGTTCTGTGATGTCCTTGAAGACAGCCCCGTGCTATATGCGTTGGGGCCTGTCTTTTTGCTGTGGGCGCATAGGCCTTGAAGACTGGCTTTGGGCGCATGCTTCTTGGCAGCATGTCTGAGCCTCCTCGATGTGGGAGTATAGTATGGATCAGTCGAGCCTGGGCCCATAGCCTTGGGCGCATGACCCTGGATGCCCAGTCTGTTGAAGACAGAAGCTTTCTGATTTGAGTTATGTGCCCAAACACCCCCTTGGGCGCATAGCTTTTGGCGCATGCTTGGTGGAACATCGCTGTTTTCTTCCAGCTTCGTCTTCTTTATTTGTGAGCCTAGCTGGGTATGCCCAGATTGTCGAACACTCTAATTCTTGGCATTATAGTGCTTTCCTTTGCCAAGTCTCGAGCATCGAACACTCTGTTGTTGGTTGCGCAAGAAAGAAGTCGCTGGGCTAGTAGAGCCCGGAACGGTGTGAGCCTTCTTCATTTGGGGAGCTTCTTTGGCAGAGCCATGTGCCCATGTGACAGAGTCCTCCAGTTGCATATCTGCTATGACACTAGCAGGATATGTATGGCGAGCCTTCGGAAGCCAAGTCTTGCGAGACTTGTTTGGCTTTACTGATTTTGATGGAGTAGAGCCGTCCCTCGAGAGCATCTCTTCGAACGCCTGCTGATCGAACTTTACGATCAGTATCTTCTGAGTGCTCCCTACTTTGTCGGTATCGGATTGCATAACCACCTTCTCGTCAGAGAAAAAAGTAGTCTCCAGCAGAGTCGCCATTTTTGTGGACACACACAAAAAGAAGAAGAAACGCTGTCTTTTCTTTATTGGCGCAAGGCACCACAAATCGAGTACGCCTGAGAGATCCTGCGCTGAGGATCCCCGAGTATAAAAAAAAATTCTAGGAAATGCGACGATGGAGATCGAGCGGCAGTTGCTCCTTTACGCCGTTGACACTCTGATTACAAAAGTGGAAGAAAACCTAAGAAAATTGCTAACTCTCGGCTTACTGGCAAGAAGTGCAGCAATTTGGTTCTTAAAAATGCTCTCCGTTCTGTCTTTTGAAGAGAGATGAGACCCATTTTTATAGTAGTTTCTAAGCTGGAATGATGTTATGTGCCCACATGAGAAAACACACTGGTTTTCATATGGGCGCATGGTCTTGCTTTGGGTGTATAGTGTAGAAGCATAGAAAAGAATAAAGAAAGGCCTATGCGGCTCCGACAGAAGGATCCCCATGCGGCTCAGGATTCCCATGCGGCTCAGAAGTCCATGCGGCTCAGGAGTCCATGCGGCTCAGAAAAGAAGCTACGTGGCCTTCAGCAGTTCTTCTCTATATTCAGCTGCATTTAATGCCCTGACGGCCGCTCTGACAAAAAACAGCTATGACAACTCTGACATAAGGACGTAATTATGACTCTGACATGGTGGCGTGATCCTAGGAAAGAGGAGAAAATCTCCTTACAGCTGGCAAAATCTACCAAGTCCCGAGGCCACTCCATGCGGCTGCCCATCTGCATGCGGCTGCATATTTGCATGCGGCTGCCCATCTCCATGCGGCTGCCCATCTGCATGCGGCTGCCCATCCCCATGCGGCTGCCCATCTGCATGCGGCTGCCCATCCCCATGCGGCTGTCCATCCCCTGCGGCTGCCCATCCTCGTGCGACTGCCTATCCTCATGCTGCTGCATGCTTCATGCAGCCGAAAGGACCACCCATATGCGGCTCTGCCAGGACGGTCCAGTTGAGACACGTGGCGCTTTTCGCGACAATTGAGATACGTGGCAGTCTTATCTTCCCTGGAACTATGGGTGCTAACAAATCCCAACAAAATCAGATTTGTTACGATCGTCATAATTGCCCAGATCAAATCAAATCAAGCAAATTGGACACGTGGCAGGCTATCACAAATCACGAATATTCATGGCAATCAACATTTATTGCCCACAGAGATTTGATGTAATCACATTAATTGCTCAAATTTATTATATTCAAGATGAATGGCCCATATTAAGTGATCCTTAACCGCCGACTTCTGAAGGAGACAATCATTTGGAAACCCTAATGAGCACACCCGATTCCTATAAATAGCAAGGTACCATTCCCTTGCGAGAAGCAGAGGCAGAGAAGAGAGAAAGAGAGAAGAGCAGAGCAAAAAAAAGGAGAGAGCACTACAGAGACATCCAGAGATCTAGCAACCGAAGGCGCAAGGGAGTCTCTCCACACATCCAAGAGCATTTCTTCACCAGAGCCAAGGCTACATCCGATCGTCTAAGGAGTAAGGCAGAGCTGCCGTCGCTTTCCCGAGCCTCTATCGTCACCCCCAGAAAAAACTAAACAATTGTACTTAGATTGCTGTACCTAGGTTTTCGTCCCTAGGCTTTCTTTGTACGAGCGAGTTTGTATTATGAGTTTAAGTTCAGTCCTCCTATATAAATTGTTCTGTACTTTCACAATCAATGGCAAACACGATGGCGACTCTGCTGGGGACAAACTTCTCTACGGCTGAGAAGTTGGTGACACAATCGGATACAGCCAAACTTGGCTCCACACAACAGATGATGGTCGTCCGCTTCGACCAACAGGCGTTTGAAGAAATGCTTTCCGACGGGAGCGCTGACCCGGTCCAAAAGCGAACCCGCATAAAGAAGGCTCGCAGGGAGTGGAGGCCAAAATTATTTGCTCCTTCCCAAGCTCTGGACGGAGTACTCTCTGGTGCCCAAGACGGCGAAGGCAACTCTCATGCGGCCCCACTTCAAGCCATAGAGGACTCTGCTGTCCCCAAGTCCGGCAGAGGAAAGCACTACGATGCTGGACTTGCAGGGGCAAAGAGTGATTCTATGTGCTCCAGGAAGAGGCCGAACAAAGGCACTAGCCGCAGGCAGAACATTCATGAGGCCAAGATTGCCAGCCGCATGCATGATGTTCATACGGCCGAAACTGCCAGCCGGATGCAGAATACCCATACGGCCACGATCTCCAGCCGCATGGAGAAGACTTATGCGGCCGAGACTTCCTGCCGCATGAAGAAAGCCCATGCGGCTACGATTGCCAGCCGCATGAAGACTGTTGATGCCAGCCGCATGCTGTCTGCTCCACGCGGCTCAGGCTCAGTCTTCGATCGCCTCTCCTATGGTCCTGATCTCCCATGCTCCCGAGAAAATATGTCTGACTCTCTGTAACACCATTTAGACTCTTCCTACTATGTGCCCTCACGCACTAAAGTGAAGAAGTCTAGGACAGCGCGAGCCTGGCGAGCTCAGTCCGCTGTCCCGACCTCTGACCATCCGAGCACTCCACATACTGTTATGCGGGCCTCTGATGGGAAGTTGTACAGAACCACTCGAGTCCAGCCCTCGGCGGCAAACGGACAGAGTGGTTCCCAAAAGTCTTCCAAAACCCAGGGAGCAAACATGGTTATTCCAGACCTCTCTGACTTGCGTGAGGTTATCTTCCACAAGCGCAAGGAAATAGAAGAAGCCTCGGTGTGCAAAGAGTCCTCCTACGGACATTACTGCACCCAAATCATTGTCAACTGCTGTTGCAACAACACAATGGTACGAGAAGACCGGCAGTCCATCTTCCAAAGATTACAACAGTCAAGGTCAGGGGATGAGGCGGCTCCCGTCGTCTCTTGCAACTCTATTCAGAAAATCCCCGCCGATGGGAGAGAAAAGAAGATAAACGTCCCCAGTCCAAAGATTTCAACCACTGTGACTAAGAAACTGTCGTCTAAATGGTTGTCCACCACCAGATTTTTCTAAGGTACCCGTTCAAAGACAAAATCTGCTACAGTAGGAGATTCATCATCCACATTACTGGGAGTCGCTGGAACTGGGGGTAGCACTCCTCCGAACATCTACGACAATCCGATGTTCCAAGGAGACGAGCCCGGAGAAACAACTCTCCCATCAGATATAGCAGGTGCCGACGTCCCCGAGGACGTCCACGACTCTCAAGATGAAGCAAGCTCTGAAGCTGGGGGTACTATTCCTTCTGAGTCCGAACCAGAGAAGAATATTCCCACATATCCCGATGACTTTTCGGTACAGGGGTATGATTCGGAGGGCACGTCATCCACCGTCCCATCTACTTCTACTCATGTGAGGATGGCATTCATGACAAAGGACGAACAAGATGGTCCCAGTAATCGCCAACGCATCAATACTCTGGAGGCCATACTGCGTACTTTGGTCAAAACGGTGGATGAGATCAAAGCAGCCCTCCCTACTCTGTAAGGAGGGACGCCTGGCCAAATAAATTTGGGTCCCGCGGTCAATGCGGACTCGAACTCAGCGGCACCAAACCCGGGCAATAATCCTCCTGAAATATTGGCTCCTACCGCTGCAGACGAGGCCAGGGAGGCAAGAAGAGAGGTCCAAGAGCTCCGGGCCATGTTCCATGCCCGAGAAAACGGCCAAGACCTCAGGATACGACAACCGTATACCGCTGCATGGAGAGGTGTTCCCTTTCCATCTAATTATAAACCATTCCACATCAATCCGTATGATGGGAAGACCTTGGCAAGTCGGTACATCACTTACTTCGAGGTCACCACCGACCATCTGCCCATGAAGATGCCATCCTTACACGATTATTCATCGGGGCATTGGAAGGGGTCGCCTTCGACTGGTACCGTAACCTGCCAGACAACTGCATCCACTCCTTCGCCAGCTTCAAGCTCATGTTCTTGGAGAGATTCTACGAAGTAGGACAGGACGTCACGATGTCCACCCTCATGGACGTCGTTCAAGGGAAGAAGGAGCTGACAAGGAACTATATTCAGTGGTTTTGCTAAACCGTAATGAAGTTGCCGTTTGGTAATCCGGATTCCTCCTTAATTAAAATTTGCCAAAAGAGACTGCTCCCAACAATCAGCCTCTAGATGGGCAAAAGTCAATTTAAGGACTGGAAGACATTTATCATCAGTTCAACTAGCGCCGAGAACAGATTGAAGAAGGCTCGCCAACTGGGATTGCACATCTCGGAGGGAGAGGACAAGGGCAAGCGCCCTAATACCAACAACAACAATGGTGGAAACGCCTCCAACAATCGGAACAACAAGGGCAAGCAGGCTATGGTGGCCGACATAGCCCAGAAGCCTGAGTCAAAACCGGCAGACAAGCAATGGCCACAAATGACCTACTCCTTCGAAGACGGCCATGTCAAGCCCATCTTGGACATGCTCATACAAGAAGATAGAATTCAGCTCCCTCCACCAAGACGGGAACCTCGGCCGACAGAAATGGAGAGTCCGAAGTACTGTCATTACCACCGCTACGTCCACCATGCTACACACGACTGCTACCAACTGAAGCGATACATCCAACAGCTCATCGATTCGAAGGCTCTGGCCATTGATTTCGAAGAGGTGACCGTGGCAGCCAATATGGTACCAGTACAATTCGGCAGCTTCCCTCCAACAGAGACTCAAGACGGCGTGATACCCGTCCCTCTGGCGACAATGGAGATTGCTAATCTTCCACCTCCTCGAGAGCAGGCTACTGGTCTAGTACCCCTTACCACGTCATGAGGAGAGGTTATGTGGGTACATCCAGACTTGGTACCTGAAGTGACTCAGTCCACACCACCCTCCATTGGCAAGAAAAAGAATAGGAAAGTCAGATCCTACCACACAATCTCGACAGATGTCGAGGAAGCCGCAGCTGTCGTTACTCGGTCTGGTGCTCAATCCTAACCTACACCAGATAACTCGACTGAAGAACATCAGCCGGCTACTTCTGACGCTCCGGGACCGTCTCAACCTCCGACGACCGACAAGCCTAGGCCGAAGGAGACTCGCTTTGACAAATCCCTCTGAAAAGAGGCATCTCATGGGCTAGAGAGGCCCTACAACTTTGACATCTTGGCACAATTGGCCAACACACCGGCCAAGTTGTCATTATATGAGCTCCTGAGACTCTCCAAGGATGTTCGCGTGGCTTTGAGTGACGCACTCCAGAATGCCGACACATATTGGCTCAGGTCAACCTCACGGGAGAGAGCCCGCCTGCAAATCTCTAAGACAGCGCTTGCACAGGAGCGATGCCCAGCATTGTCTTCACGCCGCAGGATATGCTCATCAAAACCAATCTGCATGATCGTCCGTTATACTACACTGGATACATCGGTGACGTAAAGGTGGATCGGATGCATATTGATCCTGGTTCTTCCATGAGCATCATCCGGAAGGGTCTATTACATCATCTCCGTATTTCTATGCATCGCCTGACGCTAACAAGCACCGCCATCAGCGGTTTCAATTCGAACAGGAGCTACCCGATTGGGAAGATTCGCTTGAAGTGCCAAATTGGCGATCTTCAGTCAGAAGTGACATGTTACGTCATAGATGCAGGCACTTCCTACAATATTCTCCTGGGGTACCCTTGGATACACGATTACATGATCGTGCCTTCCACGTTGCACCAGTGCTTCAAGTATGTCGACAAATACGGCTTCGTGAGGATAGAATTTACCGACATCGATCCCTTTAAAGGGGTCGAATCCAACTACTCAGACTCCTGCTTATACGAGAAATCGAAGAGGCACCTTGGCGAAGGAGAGGTACAAGCTCGAACTGAGACATCCACTGGATCAGAAGAACCTCTAACGATCCACCTCCAAGCTCGTAAACCTGGCAAGTCCGTACCCATTACGGCCGCTCTGCGTAAGGACGCAATCAGCCTCTCGGCACAAGAGGGGCAAATGATAATCCGACTGCCAAGGTCCGGCCAAGCGCTAAGACCTATAATGGAGCCACTGACAATCAGACTGCCTAGAGTCGGCCAGCCACAAACGGAGAAGCTCAATTCCTCCGACAAGCCAATGACGATACGTCTTCCCAAAAAGAATCATCAGCCCGATGTAAAATCTGGGGCTTCTAGCGAGCCAACCACTCCCCATCCAGTATCAAGTACCAAACTGGGGGTCGCTAGTTTGCCAACGACTCCATGTTCTGCTCCACCAGCGGAACCCCTGATGATCAAGTTGCCCAAGTCATCCTCTCAGTCTTTATTTATACAGGGGGTGGCCGAGGAAGAACTAGAACTGGCCAAGTATGTGGCTACTCACACTGATGCTCCATCCGCAGACGATGTAATCCCGTTAGAAAAGATACCTTACTTTATCAATAAAGGGTTATCTTTGAACTAAATCGAGCTTAGTAAGCTTTGTACAATGTATGCTATGGTGCACGGTATAGGCACTCACCAACACACATAGGTGACAAATGTTTACACCGCAAATCAACTCACTCCCGTGGAAGATGCCTACCGCATAATCGAGGGAGGGGATCACCTAATCATCTTCGGCCGAAAGAATAATCTACAGCCCTTCAAGATGGAAGAAGTTAAACTCGAACCCGACACCGGGAGATTGCCCCTTTATCTGTATAGTTCCCAATCCAAGTACCTTATGCAAAAACAAGGATATGATCTGGGAACTACACCAGGCTTGAACTACGGCACTAGACGGCGGTTACCCTTACAATCACTAATCCCGACTGGGAAACCACGAGATTACTATAACAAGACCAGACGTGGGCTAGGTTATGTCACACCCGTGACGACACCCGAAAGCTCAGACGAATAATGCGACTGGCACTCACACTCAACCGGATCACCCACTTCCGATTCGGATATCAGCATCGGGGACATATTCAGGCAAGTCCTGTCTGTCAATATGGCATTCGTCGATGCTTACGAAGAAGATGAAGACTTTCCTGAACTCCTCGAATTAGAGCCGTGGGCCCAACAGCTGGATGCGTAATGGAAGAAGCATTTTGAATAAAGAGAGCCTCCTGCTGAAGATTAGGTCGTACAAGTGGATCTCGGCAGCGATTCTTCTCTAAAACCAATCTTCGTTAGTAAAAGCCTGACAGACGAAGAGCGAAAATCACTACTAGAACTTGTCAAAGAATATATTGATGTGTTCGCTTGGAGCTATAAAGATATGCCAGGGTTAAACCCCGATGTTGCTCTTCACAAGCTCAATATTCGGCCAGATGCAAAATCAGTCAAACAATAGCAACGACGCTTCCGCCCAGGCATCATGAATGCGATCGAAGCTGAAGTCAACAAACTGATAGCCAGCGGCTTCATTCGTGAGGAACAACATCCGGACTGGGTCGCCAACATAGTACCGGTCCTCAAGAAGAATGGAAAGGTTTGAATCTGCATCGACTTTCGTAATATGAACGAGCCATGTCCCAAAGACAAATTTCCCCTCCCTATCACGGACATCATGATTGATAACACCTGCGGCTTCGAACATATGTCGTTCATGAATGGTTTCTCGGGGTACAACCAAATCAAGATGTCTCCCGACGATGAAAAGCATACATCATTCCGAACACCAATAGGCACGTTCTGCTACACAGTCATGCCTTTTGGTTTAAAGAATGCTGATGCCACATATCAAAGAGCCATGAGTATCATCTTCAGGGATCACTTGTGCAAGACCGTGGAGTGCTATGTTGATGACATTGCCATCAAGAGTCGCTATAAGGGAGACCATCTACAGGATCTGAGAATGGTATTCGACCTCATGCGGGCGCACAACTTAAAAATGAATCCTACCAAATCCTTCTTGGGTGTATCCAGTCTAAAATTCTTGGGTTTTATCATTACCGCCCAGGGAATCCATATAGATCCGGAGAAGACAAAGGCAATCATGGAGATGAGTCCCCCGAGGAATCTCCGTGAACTCCGAGGCCTTCAAGGAAGGCTAGCCTACATCAGGAGATTTATCTCTAACCTCTCCAGGCGATGTCAGTCTTTCACCCATCTCATGAAGAAGGGCGTCTCATTCGTATGGGATGAAGAATGCCAGCGTGCCTTCGACAGCATCAAAGAATATTTGTCGAACCCTCCAGTCCTGGTGGTCCTGGTTGCTGGAAAACTATTCCTGCTCTATGTACGAGCAATGGAGCATTCCCTCGGCGCTCTGCTAGCACAAAACAACGATGCAGGCCATGAGTATAGGCCTCAAAAATGAAGTCACGCTGAGTTGATCAGAACAAGTCACGCAGAGTGATCCAAGAAGCAGCACAAAAGATACGCTAAGTTCTGCCTGGCCATCTCCTTTAGAAGTCACGCAGAGACAGCTCAGCCATACGTCAGAATCATAATGACTGACAACACAACAGTCGAGAAACGTCTCCTCATATGCCACGTATGCACAGAACTCGAGAGATCACAGCCGTCTTTTGTGTGATTTTCGAAATCTTCCTTAGCAAGACTCACTCTTCACCAAGTTGGCATGACTTTGGGTCTTATCTTCATTTAATGCGGCTGACAATATAATCAATGTCAGAGATTTTGTATCAGACGAAGCGTGCCAAATCAAGACAGCTGGCGGTTTGCGTGGATTCTGAACCTTCTCCTTCCTCAAAACATTGCGTGACTTTTGAGTTATTCTTCTCAAAGCCTGCGTGAATTCTGAAGTATTCTTCTTCAAAGCTTGCGTAGATTTTGCCTTCAACGAGTCTGCGTCAACGAATCTGCGTGGATTTTTGCCTTCAGCAAGTCAGCGTGGATTTTATTTCAACTGGAGTACGTGGCAGCCATGCCACCGATCTCTCTCTCGCGTGCCCAGTAACTTGCACACGACCCATGCACTGATGCCATGTGTCCAACAGTTACGGGCCACGTCCAGTAACTACTCACTAACCCTGCGTGTATTTAGAGTCTGCGTGACTTTTCAAGTGCACCAGTGGTGAGGTAGTTATCTTTTCAGTTACTGTTTTGACTCTATAAATAGAGTTCTTTTTCTCATTCATTGTACAGATACATTGATATCTACTGTCAAAATTTTGAGAGCTTTTTTTCTTCGCATAGTCCAAGGGATAAAGCGATCGTCTTCTAGATCGGATTCCTAAAGTTGTAATTTTCCCAGAAATACAACAAATAAAGAGAATTTCTTTATGGAAAACAAATTGGCGACTCTGTTGGAGAAAACCATCTCCTCTTCTGAGATGGTAACAACTCAATGCGACACTTCGTCAATCGGCTCGATGAAGAAGGTGATGACGATCAAATTCGATCAACTCACCTATGAAGAAATGCAGCGGGCTAAGGGTGGCAAGCCCACTCCAGCCTCCATCATCACTGCCAAGTCGAAGGGACATTCTGTCTATGTCCCTAAGAATCAGTTGGCAGTCAATGGTGAAGTCTCTGCCACAGTGTCTGCTCCTAACACTGGCAAGAGCTCTACTGCAAGCACGCACACTCTTGTGCACTCGAAGATGACAGCAATCAAAAGTCACGCTAACAGTACTGGCTCCTTAGCCAAATCTGTTCCAGTGTGTATCTCCAAAGTTGAAAGTCACGCTGACAGTACTGGCTCCTTAGCCAAATCTGTTCCAGCGTGCAAATTCAACTCTAAAAGTCATGCTGACAGTACTGGCTCCTTAGCCAAATCTGTTCCAGCGTGCAAATTCAACTCTAAAAGTCACGCTGACAGTACTGGCTCCTTAGCCAAATCTGTTCCAGCGTGCAAATTCAACTCTAAAAGTCACACTGATAGTACTGGCTCCTTAGCCAAATCTATTCCAGTGTGCAATCAAACATTCAAAAGTCACGCTGACAGTACTGGCTCCTTAGCCGAATCTGTTCCAGCGTGTAATTCTAAAATCAAAAGTCACGCTAACAACTCTGGTTCTTTAACCAAGTCTGTTTCAGCGTGTATTTCATCAGAGAAGAATAGCTCCTTAGTTATCTCTTCTTCTTTACCGAGTTCTACTAGAACTGGGGGGGGTCTTCCACACAAAGTCCCTTCGAAAAGGAATAACTCTTTAGTTGTTTCTTCTGCTCCTGTAGTTTTTACTTCAGGAACAGCTTTGACTGATACTTTTGTTAGTCAAAGGAAAGGAGATGGTCTTTTGACTACTCTTCCTTCTGGACATTCTACGTCTCAAAACTTGAATGAGTCTAAGAAGAAACATTCCTTAATGTCTTCTTCTTTGATTTCTTCAAATTGGGCACAGAATCTGTCCCTTAAAGAGGATCTGTTACCAACTCCTAATCAAAGGAGTGGTTCAACTCTTCCTTCTCTGCAAATATCCAGATCAATGGAAGGAAAATTCCATGTTTCCAAAATTAATGTGTTACCTTCCACTGATTTAAGAACAAAACTCAGCACTTCTGGTGTTAAGAAACCATACCAATTGGATATGAAGATAAAAGATCCAGATGCAGAGTATGCAAGAAATTATGTGGCTCACATTAATCACTCTTTGTATAATCAAGAGCCATCAAGACCCAAGAACAGGAAGTATACTCCTCAATCTTCACAAACAGATTTACGGGAATATCTTCAACAGAAGAGAAGGAGTAATTCTATATCAAAGGAACATGCTGAATGTGACTTCTATCCAAGAGTCATAATTCGGTGCAGATGTCAATCAACAGTTCAAAACCATGGTGATCATGAATGTGACTTCCAGCCAAGAGTCACAATGCAATGCAGATGTCAAAATAAACGACAGTCTGTCTTCAATAGGATTCAATATGAACCTATGCCTGATAAAGATGAGCCTTTGTTTGCCTCTGTCAACATGACTTCTCGGGACACCGGGGGTAGAGTTGATAGTCCAGATGGAGTATATAGAAACACCAGAGCAAGAGTCCTGGCTTCTAGTCAAAGAAATTTGATCCCTGAAATTGATTCTGAATTTCTTGGAGAATCTAACTTTCCACCTCTTCCTACTGGGGGTAATTCTCCTGTAGTTGACTTTGATGCACGAAGCAATGATTCAGAGCATACAACATCTACTAGTTCATCAATAATCCGTCATACAGTCACAACTTATATGGTTGATGGGAATACTGATGAACCTTCTTCTTCCTTGACTCCTCAAGATCAAAGAATTGCTTCTTTGGAACAGCAAATGAAGTCTATGACTGACACAATGAAGTCGATGTATGAACTCATGACAGCTCAGTTGTAAAATCGACAGACTGTATCAGATGCCATACCAGTTGATACTGATATAAGTCCAGTACAAGTTCTGCCAGCAGTACAATCCAATACTCCTGGACCAGCTCAACCAAATCCTAGTCTCTCTCGAGCTGGGGGTAGTGCTTACAATGCTGTTCCTCCTCCTAACTATTCTCTACAAGCCACAACTCTACAATCTTCGGGAGTTGTCTCTGAAGAATTGAAGAATCTCAAAACTTAATTCGAGGCATTCAAACAGAAGGATGGTTTACAAAGGTTAGGCATCAAGCAGCCTTATCCGATAGAATGGAAGCAAGTATCATATCCTCCTAAATACAAGCCTCCTACTATCTCATTCTATGATGGAACCACTTCTCCAAGTCAGTTTATTAATCACTTTGAAGTGATGACTGATCAACTGCAACCAAGTGATGCCCTCCTTACTCGGGTATTTATTGGATGTCTCAAGGGAACGGCTTATGAATGGTATAGGAGTCTCCCAGATGGAAGTATTACCTCATTTGCTGGTTTCAAACAGATGTTTCTTGAAAGGTTCTATGAAGGGCTTAATGACATGACTATGTCTGCTCTTATTAGAATCAAGCAGAAAAATAATGAATCTACAGAGGAATACATTGAACGGTTTCGAAGAGAAGCTCTGAAGATGCCTCTTGGAACTCCTGATGCTGTCACCATTGACACATGCAAATCAAACTTGTTGCCAATCATCAGTATGTGGACAGGGTCCACTCAATTTCAAGATTGGCCTTCCTTCATAGTCAGTGCCAAAGCTGCAGAAATCAGTGCTGAAACCTTCAAAGGTTTAGGAGTGCAGATGACTCCTAAAGAAACAGGACACGGTACTAACAATAAAAATAATGCTCGCAAGGGAAAAGAAACTCTTAAAGTTAATCTTCAGAGCAAAGATGCATCAAATGTTCAAACTCCTGCCTCTACAACTCAACAATCAAGAACACCTCGTCCCAAAGAAGAATATTCTTTTGACGACGACGATGTCCTTGGTATCTTTGAATGTCTGCTGAAAGGTAATAAAATACAATTACCAGAGATCAAGAAACCTGATGAAGCTGGTAAGACAGATCATCCCAAATACTGCCCATATCACAGAATGCTGGGTCATACAATTCGTACATATTATGTACTGAAAGGAAAGATCCAAGAAATGATTAAATCTGGAGCTATCTCTCTTACTCCAAAAGAGAAGACCGTCACCTCCAACGTCGTCTCTATGCAATTTGGAGATTTCCCTCCTCAACTCCTTGAAAGTGGGATTGTTCTTATTCCCAAAGCAACTCTTGACATAGTGAATCTTCCTCCTCCACAGTCTGAAGGATTAGTGCCAATCACTTTGGAAACAGGGGAAATCATGTGGATCCATCCTGATCTAGTGGCAGATTTTTGAATCGCCTTCTCCTCAAAAGATTTCTTCTCAAAAATCCAAGAAGGCTGGAAAGATCAAGTCATGTCATATGACTTCTCTTGGGTCTACCTCTGACACAGAGCCAAAAGACAAAGAAGAAGCACTTGTTAGTGCTACTCGAACGGGGAAACCTTACCTAAAGGATTATTCTAAAAATCCTGAAGATCCTACTGATATCCCTTCAGATGCTAAAGATGTTCCTAATGTTCCTCCTGAAGAAGAATCATTTACTGAACCTGTTCCTCCCAAGCCTATGGCTCTGGAGAAAGGCAAACAACAGGCTCGGTTTGATAAGCCAATCAAGAAGTCTTCTCCTCTTGGACTTCAGAAGCCTTACAACTTTGACATTTTGGCTCAACTTGCTAATACTCCAGCTAGAATGTCCCTTTTTGAACTTCTACGTCTTTCTAAAGAAACTCGGAAGACGTTAAGTGAAGCACTTCTACAAGCTGACTCTTGTCTTGCACAATTGAAGAAGCCAGATGCGGAACCTGTACAATCTTCATACTTTTTAGTTCCCAGCAGAAAGCCAGGAGACATTCCAATATTCTTCTATAAAGGGCCTCAAATTCCTTCTGATCTTGAAGATGATGACAAAAATGATGATACTGGAAGATTACAACTACGTCGTTATAGTCAGCAATCTAGAGACATCATCAAAAATATGGGCTATGACTTCAGGACTGGCCTCAATAATGGAAAAAGAAGAAAAATACCTGTTCGGATTCCTCCTTTGAAATATGGAAGGACAAAATACGGATTGGGTTATACTGCTCCTACTCCTTTCATCAATATTATCCATGAAGATCCCGAGTCTGACGAAGATAAGAGATCTGATTCTTCTAGTACCACTTCTTGGGATTCCGATACGAGTATCGGTGACTTCTATTGCAACCTTCTGTCTTCTAATATGGTTTCCATTGACCATTCTGAAGAAAGTGATGAAGACGAAGAAGAGTTTGAAATTTCACCTGAATCAGAACAGTGGGCCCAAAGATTAGATAATCAATGGGAGTTCCGTTTCGAGCAAAAAGAACCTCCGACTGAAGATAAACTTGTTCAAATAGATGTTGGTGAAGAGGGATCTCCCAAACCAATATTCATCAGTGAAAGTCTTTCAGAAACTGATAAGAAAGACATGATCAAACTCATTCGTGATTACATCGATATCTTTGCTTGGAGTTATGAAGATATGCCGGGGCTTGATCCTCAAATTGCAACTCACAAGCTCAATATCTTGCCGAATGCTAAACCGGTCAAACAACAACAGCGACGATTTCGTCCAGACATCATGGATGCAATTGAAGCTGAAGTCAATAAACTCATTACCTCTGGGTTTATTAGAGAGGAACAACATCCCGATTGGGTGGCTAATATTGTTCCTGTTCTTAAAAAGACTGGCAAGATCAGAGTATGCATAGACTTTCGCGATCTCAATGCGGCATGTCCTAAAGACGAATTCCCTCTACCAATCACTGATGTCATGGTTGATAATACCTGTGGATTTGAACGAATGTCATTCATGACGGGTATTCTGGGTACAATCAGATCAAAATGTTTCCAAAGGACGAGAAGCACACTTCTTTCAGAACGTCGATTGGTACATACTGTTATACAGTTATGCCATTCGGTCTCAAGAATGCAGGAGCAACTTATCAACGAGCTATGAGCACTATATTCCGTGAACATTTGCGAAAAATAGTCGAATGCTATGTTGATGATATTGCAGTCAAAAGTCGACAAAAGGAGGATCATATCCAAGATTTGAAGATTATATTTGATCTAATGCGTAAGCATCAATTAAAGATGAACCCTACTAAGTCCTTCTTAGGCGTCTCTAGTGGTAAATTTCTCGGCTTCGTCATTACCTCTAAAGGTATACACGTGGATCCCGAGAAGATCAAAGCCATCCAAGAGATGCGTCCTCCACGCACCTTAAAAGAGCTACGAGGATCTCAAGGAAGAATCGCTTATATCAGGAGATTCATCTCTAATTTATCAGGACGCTGCAGACCATTCAACAAACTTATGAAGAAAGGTGTCTCTTTTATCTGGAATGATGAATGTCAGAAAGCATTCGATGATATAAAGCAATATCTAATGAGCCCTCCAGTATTGGTACCTCCCGTCTCAGGAATACCGTTCCTCCTCTATACTCGAGCAATGAGTCATTCATTGGGTGCATTACTCGCTCAAAAGAATCAAAATGGCCATGAACAAGCCATTTATTATCTCAGCCGTACTATGACCGGAGCTGAACCTCGATATTCACCGGTTGAAAAAGAATGTCTAGCCTTGATGTTTGCTGTCCAAAAGACACGTCATTATATCATTGGCCAGACTATTCATGTCATCTCCAGGATCAATCCTATACGGATCATGATGAAGAAACCCAGTGTTTTGAATTCTCGATTGGCTAACTGGGGAATCCTACTTGCTCAGTATGACATGCACTATATTCCTCAGAAATCAGTCAAAGGATAAGCTTTAGCTGATTTTCTGGCTGCTCACTCAATTCCAAAAAATTCAAAACTCTATGATGAAATCCCAGATGAAGTCCTAGATTCAAATCAAATTGCTGAAGAAGATCCTACTTGGCGTCTATTCTTTGATGGAGCATCAAGAATTGGTCCTAATGGCGATATTGTTGCTGGAGTTGGAATTGTTCTTGTATCGCCAGAAGGTCTTGCCATCCAAAGAGCTTATTCTCTCGATCAGCCGTGTTCAAACAATGTAGCTGAGTACAACGCATTACTTATTGGTCTTCAACTCGCTAAACATCTGAATATTCAACATTTGGAGGCGTATGGAGACTCTAAACTCATTGTCAATCAGATCAGGGGTACTTATGAAGTTCGCCATCAAGATCTGGTTCCTTATCATAAAACAGCTATATCTATGGCTTCTTCGTTTGAAGAATTCTTCATTGAACATGTTAGGCGAGCATGTAACACAGAAGCTGATGCCCTTGCTAATCTTGCAGCGGTGCTGGCTATCCCAATCAGACGGCAACAAATGATTGTTGTTCGTAATCGAGAATTATTTCATCTTGAAAATAACCTGACTCTAGGACTTCCAGTTGACATTGAAGAATCAACATCTCATGACGTCAACACAACAAGAGGATTTGGATTCAGTCGTAAATCGATATCATCTTCATCCGATTCCAGCATGGAATTCATCTTCAGTAACTCGACTGAGAATCAGAATACGGATAAAGATTGGAGACTTCCTTTCTTAGATCTCGTATTATATGATATTCTTCCGGATGATCCGAGTGAGGCAGCATCTATCAGACGACGATCACTCAGATTCTATTACAATCATACAACAAAGACCTTATATCGTCGAGCTTATGATGGTTTACTCCTTCGATGTGTTGTCGGTGGCGAGGCTCAACAAATCATTCGTGAAGCACATGATGGAATTTGTGGAGCACATCAGCCAGGACCAAAACTTCAAGACCGTATTCGACGTATGGGTTATTATTGGCCCACCATGGTATCTGATGCTATCGAATACGCAAAGAAGTGTAAAGCTTGTCAAATTCATACGGATTTTATTCAACCCTCGGAATTTCTACATCCGACGGCAGCATCATGGCCCTTCGAAGCTTGGGGCATGGACATTGTCGGTCCGATCAATCCACCGTCATCTAAAGGTCATCGGTTCATTCTCGCAATAACTGATTACTTCTCCAAATGGGCCGAAGCCATTCCTTTATCTGAAGTTAAGACGTCTAATGTCATCAGCTTTATTAAGCACCATGTCATCTATAGATTTGGTGTCCCTTGGCACATTATTTATGATAATGGACCACAATTCGTCAGTCAGAAATTTATTCGATTCTGTGACGATCACCGGATTGATAATGTGGCTTCTACCGCATATAATCCTGCCGCTAATGGATTAGCAGAAGCTTTCAACAAAACTATCATCAAACTCTTGAAGAAGTTTGTTTCTTCCAATAAACGAAATTGGAGTGAGAAGCTTGGTGAATGCTTGTGGGCTTATCGCACTACAGTCCGTAATGCTACTAAGTGTACACCTTTCTCTCTGGTGTACGGATCTGAGGCTGTTCTTCCATTAGAGATTCAAATTCCTTCTTTAAGGATAGCAATCGCTAATGAACTTACCTCAGAAAATAATGATCATCTTAGACTTCAAGAATTGGAGGCTCTGGATGAAAAGCGGTTATCTGCTCAATAGAATATTGAATTCTATCAAGCTAGAATTTCAAGGGCTTTTAACAAGAAAGTCAGAATTCGAACATTTCAGAAAGGAGAACTTGTGCTTACTGTCAGACGCCCGATGACTATGACACACATGAGTAAGGGCAAGTTTGATGCAAAATGGGAAGGTCCATTCATTGTCAATAAGATCTTTTCTAATGGGGCTTATCAACTCACTACTCTAGATGGTAAAGCCACTATGATGCCCATCAACGGCAAATTCTTGAAGAAGTACTACGTCTAATATTTCTATCAAGATTGTCCTCCCATCATTCTCCAGCTGTTTCATTGTTCTTTTCGAAGAATCATTCTGATATCTATTATCCCCAGTGGAGATAGGTATTCTACTTTGTATCATTTTCTCAACAAATTTGATATCCAGAAAATCATGTCCATATTACCTCTGAATTTTCTATCTCAATATCATATTTATGAAAATGATATTTAGTCTTTCTGATTTCTGAGTCAAAAGATCAATGAATAAAGGCAAAAATATAAAGTAGGAAGGATATATCGTAAACAAAGTTTCCTTAAACGGAGTTTATTTGAGACAAATTCTTCAAGAAAAATAGTACATCATCATGGAAGATCACTGTAATCCCTTTCATATTTGGGACGAGGACCACATACATAATCAGCAAAAGAATTGAGTACATCTTTTCCTGACCGCACCAAGAATTGACAGGCAGCCAGCCTCATTGCTTCTTCTTCTTCGGTTTCTCCTGGTTCGACCAGGAAGTCCAGGATATCTTTCGACGGTTTGGGAGTAGACGAGCTTTCGCCCATTTCCTTCTTCTACGGAGGTGGATGTTCTTTAACACCTTCAGTAGCTTCGGGGGCGACTTCAGCCTTCTTTATATTCTCTTCAGAAGACATTGTGGATAAAATACGATCCTTCTATTCAAATATATGCTCTATTTATAGGCATATGGTTACAAGGATCGAAGGGACGTATTCTTTCCCGATATTCAGTTCATCCATTTATTTCTCACATTCATCCGACGTTTCACATGTTCATTAATACTTGACGGTTCATCCGTTAATTTATTACATTCACTCGACAGTTTATCTGTTCATTATTTCCTAACGGTTCATCCGTTCATAATCTTCTATCAATTTATTAAGTGGGGATTCGTTATTTATCATGTTTTCATAACCTCTGAATCAATTCCGAATCTACTTACTCATTTGTCATGTTTTGACCTCTGCATAGAAATCAATCTATTTTCTTTTGAGTTCCTATATATTATCATGTCCATAATACCTCTGATAATATCATATACTCTAAAACAGAAAAGATGATTTTATTATCTATCATGTCCACAATTCATCCACAAATACAAATCATTGAGCATAGAAGAATTGTCATTTCCATTCCCATTTCACCACAAAAAAGTCTATTACATTTTCTTAGACTTTCTTACAAATCATAATGGAAATCTATTACAAATCTTGGATTTTCATTCTACACCACAACAATAACCTAATAGAGATCTATCTTCTTCTTTGGATCTTCTCCGTCGGACCTTCTCCGTCCGGTTCGTTGTTGGTGGCAATTCCTGACTGTCTGGGTCTCAGTCACGACCAGATCAGCAGGAATCAAACTCTGGTCTTCTCTCTCAGACGAGAGGAGAACCACAGAGTATGGCAGCCCGAAGTCGTGGTGCTGCCAATACAACTGGTGGATTAGGAGCGACCTTTCAGAGGAGACAGGAATGTATCAAACCTTGGGATACAATTCCTAGTTCTCCCGTAAAAGGAACTCTACTACCCGATTTCTCGGTAGTAGAGTTGACTCCACCATCCAACTCTCGTGTATAAAGGCTCTTCCTACCGTCTGAGGAAGGCCCTTCTATCCCACGAAGAGTTCTGAGTTGTCTGATTTACGCGTCAAAAGCGTATGAGCTCCCTGATGTAGATGTCAGCAGGATATTCTCCACAGCATCCACATCCCCAATGCCAGTTCTGAAGAAAATTTTCAGCCAAGTTTCTGCAGAAAGATCAACAGAAATTATTCAGTATGCATTTATCAAACAGAAACAGGCGTGTATTGTTCAAATCAGAAACAAAAAACAGAAAGCCTATCTTCAACAGCAAAAATAAGTACACGTATTACACTGACTTACCTTCAAATTTGGTGCTAAGGATCGGCAAACTCGTGTTTGATACAGTGCGCAGAAGTCGAACATTAGACAACATGGCTTTCCTATTTTCTTCTCACAGAAAATTCATTCTCAAAAGAAAGGAAGAAGAATGGGAAGATGAGTTTGCGTGGAGTTCATCCATCTATTTAAAGTGTCAAGTGCAGGTCTATTCTTGGAAAAGATCCGCATAAATAGCGCTCGTAAATTGTGGAATGAGTGTCACGTGTACTTCGGGAGACAGTGCAACATTGGAAACAGTCAAAGTATGCTAATTAATATTCTTCATTAAAAGGCACGCAGATCAAACACAAAAGTTGTACTTCATTCTTTAAACAGGCACTGATGGCCTTACAAAAAGACAAAACAGAAAAGTGCAACAAAAGCGTAGAAAGTTACGCTCTATTTTCCAGAGCGGCTAAGTTTGATGCCTAACTCCTCTACGCTCTTAACTCCCAGGCGATGCAACAGAGTCTCGAGCATTTCACGCTTCTCCATAAGGCTCCGCCCATCAGAAGAAGACGAGCCATCCAATCCAAAGTAGCTCAAGAGATTCTTGGCTAACTGCGTAGAGTCATCCTTGAGCTCGATGACGACAGGTTCGGGTTCTTTGCCCCTAAAAGTGGGGTCACCATGGTAACAAAAGCCCAACTTTCGTGCTTCCTCTTCGGCTGCTTCCTTTGGGGTCATATTTTCGAGAGATGAATGTCAAAACTGAGAATCTCTTCCTGTTTATATAACAGATCTCGTCGACAGTTCATATTCCACCATAAATTGGACGCAATCAGTCTCGGAGAACGAAGAGTCATTATGACATTTAATAAGTTCATTTGGATGTTTTCAAAGAACTTCGAAGTCTTTTCGACTTCCGAAAAATTTTGGAGTCATCTCAGCGTGACTTTAACTCATTTCATCATCTCTATTTCAAAGTATTTCGAAAATATTTTATCATTTTTCGAAAACTTTGAAGGGGGTTTTGTGGGCCTCAAAAATGAAGTCACGCTGAGTTGATCAGAACAAGTCACGCAGAGTGATCCAAGAAGCAGCACAAAAGATACGCTAAGTTCTGCCTGGCCATCTCTTTTAGAAGTCACGCAGAGACAGCTCAGCCATACGTCAGAATCATAATGACTGACAACACAACAGTCGAGAAACGTCTCCTCATATGCCACGTATGCACAGAACTCGAGAGATCACAGCCGTCTTTTGCGTGATTTTCGAAATCTTCCTTAGCAAGACTCACTCTTCACCAAGTTGGCGTGACTTTGGGTCTTATCTTCATTTAATGCGGCTGACAATATAATCAATGTCAGAGATTTTGTGTCAGACGAAGCGTGCCAAATCAAGACAGCTGGCGGTTTGCGTGGATTCTGAACCTTCTCCTTCCTCAAAACATTGCATGACTTTTGAGTTATTCTTCTCAAAGCCTGCGTGAATTCTGAAGTATTCTTCTTCAAAGCTTGCGTGGATTTCACCTTCAACGAGTCTGCGTCAACGAATCGGCGTGGATTTTTGTCTTCAGCAAGTCAGCATAGATTTTATTTCAACTGGAGTACGTGGCAGCCATGCCACCGATCTCTCTCTCGTGCGCCCAGTAACTTGCACACGACCCATGCACTGATGCCATGTGTCCAACAGTTACGGGCCACGTCCAGTAACTACTCACTAACCCTGCGTGTATTTAGAGTCTGCGTGACTTTTCAAGTGCACCAGTGGTGAGGAAGTTATCTTTTCAGTTACTGTTTTGACTCTATAAATAGAGTTCTTTTTCTCATTCATTGTACAAATACATTGATATCTACTGTCAAAATTTTGAGAGCTTTTCTTCTTCGCATAGTCCAAGGGATAAAGCGATCGTCTTCTAGATCGGATTCCTAAAGTTGTAATTTTCCCAGAAACACAACAAATAAAGAGAATTTCTTTATGGAAAACAAATAAGTAAGCTATATATTACCTCAGCCGAATGATGATCGGGCCAGAGCACCGATATACTACCGTGGAGAAGGAATGCCTCGCCCTGGTGTTCGCCATTCAGAAGACGCGATACTATGTAACGGGGCAAACCATACATGTGATATCACGAGTCAACCCCCTCAGGTTCCTCATGACTAAACCAGGGGCACTCAGCTCTCGCCTCGCTACATGGGCAATATTACTGTCCCCCTACCATATGATCTTCGTCCCGCAAAAGGCTGTTAAAGGTCAAGCTCTGGCAGACTTTTTAGCAGCCCACCCAGGCTCGAAGTCGGCCAGAATATATGAAGAAATCCCAAATGGGACCGTCGACTTGCAAGCGGCCTCTCACGATGATATATGGCGAATGTTCTTCGACGGTGCTTCAAGGATCGGACCCAAGGGCAACATCGTCGTCGGGGTCAGGGTGGTACTGGTTTCTCCTTCTGGACTGGTGATCAATCGTGCTTACTCCCTCATAGAACCCTGCTCTAACAAGGTGGCCGAGTACAACGCTTTAGTCATTGGCCTCCAGCTTACAAGAGAGCTGGGGGTAGAATACCTTGAAGCACACGGCGATTCACAGTTAATCGTCAATCAGATCCGGGGTTCATACGAAGTCCGCCATGAAGACATGATCCCCTATCACCAAATAGCGATCAACATCATCTCGTCATTTGAAGGGTTCTTCATCGAACACATCCCCAGACTCCAAAATATCGAGGCCGATGCCCTAGCTGGCCTTGCCGCTTCCCTAGCTGTGCCAAACAATATTCATCATTTGGTGGACGTGATAGGCCATGAACTGGTCTGTCCCAAGAACAACGTTCAATTCGTGGTGAGTTATTCTGCTCAGACGATCGACAAAGTACCAGACTGGAGACAACCATTCATTGACTTCGTAGTCTATGACATTCTGCCGGAGAATCCGAAGGAAGCCACCTCTATCAGAAGGCATTCTCTTAGATTCTTCTACGATACAGAGACGAAAATGCTGTATCGCCGATCCTACGATGGATTACTGATTCAATTCTGTCAAACGCAGAAGCCAAAGAAGCCGTACGTGCAGCTCATGACGGTGTCTGCGGGGCCCATCAGCCTGGCCCAAAATTGTAAGACCGTCTTCTCCGAATGGGCTACTACTAGCCCACAATGGTAGCAGATACGATAGACTATACAAGAAAGTACAAAGCCCGCCAAGTCCATGCGGACTTCATCCATAAGCCATCCGAATTTCTACATCTGACAGTGGCGTCCTGGCCATTCGAAGCATGGGGAATGGATATCATTGGTCCGATCACTCCACCTTCTTTCCGAGGACATCGCTTCATACTCGCAATCACGGATTACTTCTCCAAATAGGCGGAAGCTGTTCCGCTTGCAGAAGTGAAGACTTTAAACGTGATCAGCTTCCTCAAGCATCACGTCATCTATCGCTTTGGACTGCCCCGAAGGATCATGCACGATAATGGTCCGCAGTTCGCAAGCTACGTCTTCTATCGATTCTGCGACAAACACCAAATTCAGAATATTGCTTCGAAGCCATACAATCCAGCAGTGAATGGGTTGGCAGAAGTATTCAACAAAACCATCATCAAGTTGCTCAAAAAGTTCGTATCATCCAACAAATACGACTGGAACGAGAAGCTTGGTGAATGCTTATAGGCGTACCATACTACAGTCCGAACGGCCACTGGGAACACACTATTCTCCCTAGTGTATAGAAGTGAGGCAGTTCTCCCATTGGAGACACAAATACCCTCGCTCCGCGTCGCTCTCACTTACCAATTGACGACGAACGATAACTACCGTCGCCGGCTACAAGATTTGGAGGCCTTAGATGAAAAGCGTCTCTTGGCTCAGCAACGGGTCGAGTTATATCAAGCACGCATTTCTGGAGCCTTCAATAAGAAGGTCAAAATTAGAACATTCCAAGTGGGCGATCTCATTCTGGCAGTTCGGAGGCCGATGGTTATGACTCACAAAACCGCCAGCAAATTCCAGCCAAAGTGGGAAGGGCCATTTATCATTGAGGCTGTATTCTCCAACGGTGCTTACCGTCTCGCAAAACAAAATGGAGACTTGCTCATGTTGCCAGTCAACGACAAGTTCCTGAAGAAAAATTATATCTAAACGACATTCTCTAAATCCCAGAGTATTGAGTTATGTACCCTCCGGTACCGCTGAACTCATATTCTTCAAATCCCAGATTATCGAGTTATGTACCTGTCGGTACCGCTGAACTCACATTCTCCCAATTCCAGATTATTGAGTTATGTACCTTTCGGTACCGCTGAACTCACAATTCCAGATTATTGAGTTATGTACCTTTCGGTACCGCTGAACTCACAATTCCAGATTGCTGAGTTATGTACCCTCCAGTACCGCTGAACTCACATTCTTCCTCAAAAAATCCCAGATCGCTGAGTTATGTACCCTCCAGTACCGCTGAAACATTCTTCCTCCAAATATCCCAGATTGCTGAGTTATGTACCCGCAGGTGTCTCTGAACTTACATTCCGATCACTCTTTTAGGTAGTAAGTCATGTATAACCATACCTCTGAACTTATTCTTCTGAAAGCGCTCCTCCCTCATGATCCACTACCCGTACTCTCAGTGCACAAAAAGGGTAACAGATCCACAAAATTCTCGAAACGACCACGTCGATGTTACCTCTGAGTCGTCTCACTTCCGCCAAAAACAAATCACTCCTCTACATAGAACTTCCATGTCCTCATTACCTCTGAGTCATTCTATGTACCTCTTCATGGAGCCCACTCCTGCCATGTCCTCATTACCTTTGAGTAGAAAGGCTCCATCGAAGAAACCCTCATATTTACCATGTCCTCATTACCTCTGAGTAAGTATGTTGGTTCTCTCCCAACTTATTATTCGTATCCATAACCAGGGTACGCCAAGGATAATAGGTCCACAAAAAGTCTTCCATTGGGGCAACTACTACAAGCAAAGAACGAAGCGAATGCTTTCTGTTCAAAATCAGTTACAATCACATGACTACATCTCATGAGCAAGCTAGAAAAGTTTTCTACTATTTTATTCAGACGAGAAGGAAAAAAAGATTACATTGATGTCCAAAAAGAAGCAAAACACGAACTGCAGCTAAAAACAGACAGAAATATCAAGACAAAAGATGGACGTTTGTGAGAGCCCACGAGTCCTAGTTGTGGGGGCGCATATACCAATCCCTTAACCATTTTACATATGAAGGATGTACTTGAGCAAAATCCTCGTCCGAAGTAGGAAGGTCAGAACTCCCAGTACTACCGCCGTCAGACTGGGGCTCCTCCTTTACAGTAATGGGCGCCAGCTCTCCTTTGTGTTCCTCTATTTTTGGTATTACCTCCTCCTTAATAAGCGATGACTCTTGTTTGAAAGAGGGCGGCAGTTCTTCCTTCACAATGATCTCAGCCTTCGACAGGGTTTCTGCAAGAATCAAAGATAAAAATAAACAAAGTTAGGAGATGGTCGGAGCCTCATGCAGCCCAATCCAGACGAGCTTATGCGGTCCCGTTTAAATAGGGAGACTCATGTGGCTCTGTTCGAAGGGTCATCATGCGGTCCAGTTTGTGAAGCGTCTAGACAACTCCCATGCGGCTCGGACATGGGATATATCCCCATGCGGCTCGAACGTGGGATGCACATGCGGCCCATACAGCTTGAACAGTTCGGTAAAAGACGCATTAAAGGCTTGTGCATAAAGCATGCAACAGAGCCGTCTTCATTAGGGGTTCGAAGTAGATGATCTTCCCAAGACCTTACCCTTAATGACAGGGTGAGCGCCGGTATGAACCCTAGGCGCCGCAGCCGACGTGGAGGCCACTCCCTTTTCCTTTGCCGCAGTCTTTGCCGCAACCTTGGAGGACTTAGGAGCCATTGCTATCTGATGATCAGACAAGAAAGACGAAGATAAGAAAAGCTAGGGCAAGAAGAATCGAAGACAGAGAGAGAACAAAAAGTCTCTTCGTCCCAAACACGCTTCTATTTATAGGCGGAGCCCGTAGACCGACGCATCGATCCATGTGCAGCGTAACCGACTCCTCGGTTATCAAAGCAATCCGACTATTCAAGGCTAAACCCTTGGGATCCTACCCCAAAAAGCGGGTTTAAATCTGACAGCAAATCAAAGGCAATTAATACAAAGATTTGCACACATGGCATGAAGACGTGGCAAGGGGGCCTATGCGTCCAAGCAGCCTATACGGCTGGAAAGCCCATGCGGCTCAGATGGCCATGCGGCTGAGGAGGCCATGCGGCTGAGACATCCACGCGGCCAGAACATCCTATGCGGCCCGAAGAGTTTTTACATGGCCAAGCTTCTTATTCAAAGTATTTTAATTTTACAAATTGAAAACTTTCAAGGGGGTCTTGTAGAAGCATGGAAAAGAATAAAGAAAGGCCTATGCGGCTCCGACAGAAGGATCCCCATGCGGCTCAGGATTCCCATGCGGCTCAGAAGTCCATGCGGCTCAGGAGTCCATGCGGCTCAAGGATCCATGCGGCTCAGAAAAGAAGCTATGTGGCCTTCAGCAGTTCTTCTCTACATTCAACTACATTTAATGCCCTGACGACCGCTCTGACAAAAAACAGCTCTGACATAAGGACGTAATAATGACTCTGACATGGTGGCGTGATCCTAGGAAAGAGGAGAAAATCTTCTTACAGCTGGCAAAATCCACCAAGTCCCGAGGCCACTCCATGCGGCTGCCCATCTGCATGCGGCTGTCCATCTGCATGCGGCTGCATATTTGCATGCGGCTGCCCATCTCCATGCGGCTGCCCATCTGCATGCGACTGCCCATCCCCATGTGGCTGCCCATCCCCTGCGGCTGCCCATCCTCGTGCGGCTGCCTATCCTTTTGCTGCTGCATGCTTCATGCAGCCGAAAGGACCACCCATATGCGGCTCTGCCAGGACGGTCCAGTTGAGACACGTGGCACTTTTTGCGACAATTGAGATGCGTGGCAGTCTTATCTTCCCTGGAACTATGGGTGCTAACAAATTCCAATAAAATCAGATTTGTTACGATCGTCATAATTGCCCAGATCAAATCAAATCAAGCAAATTGGACACGTGGCAGGCTATCACAAATCACGAATATTCATGGCAATCAACATTTATTGCCCACAGAGATTTGATGCAATCATATTAATTGCTCAAATTTATTATATTCAAGATGAATGGCCCATATTAAGTGATCCTTAACTGCCGACTTCTGAAGGAGACAATCATTTGGAAACCCTAATGAGCACACCCGATTCCTATAAATAGCAAGGTACCATTCCCTTGCGAGAAGCAGAGGCAGAGGAGAGAGAAAGAGAGAAGGGTAGAGCAAAAAAAAGGAGAGAGCACTACAGAGACATCCAGAGATCTAGCAACCGAAGGCGCAAGGGAGTCTCTCCACACATCCAAGAGCATTTCTTCACCAGAGCCAAGGCTACATCCGATCGTCCAAGGAGTAAGGCAGAGCTGCCGTCGCTTTCCCGAGCCTCTATCGTCACCCCCAGAAAAAACTAAACAATTGTACTTAGATTGCTGTACCTAGGTTTTCGTCCCTAGGCTTTCTTTGTACGAGCGAGTTTGTATTGTGAGTTTAAGTTCAGTCCTCCTATATAAATTGTTCTGTACTTTCACAATCAATGGCAAACATATAGGATATAGATGCATACAAGTTGCGTGGTCGTAGGTTAATCGTAGTACTGACGTGACCGTATGCTTTGGTGCATGACTGCTCATGATGACTGACGCAGCCGTACGCTTTGGTGAACATTTTGATCATGGCTTTGATCGAGTCAGGAAATGCTTTGGCTTGGGCGCATAGCCTTGTTTCAGGCTATGCGCCCCCCTTCTAGGGGAGCTTCACTTGGGCGCATAGAGCTTCACAGGGTGGCTTGGGTGCATAGAGCTTCACAGGGTAGCTTGGGCGCATATGTCCTCATTGGCTTGGGTGCATATGTTCTCATTGGCTTGGGCGCATAAGGCTTCATTGCTAAAATTTTTATGCTTCTATAATGTGGTGTGAAGGTGCACAGGGGTGTGCCATGTGGTGGTATTTTTCTAATTGGAAAAAGGCTAAATCAACAATGAAACATTTATGCTTTTTGCTCTTGTAAAATTTATTTCCATTGGAGCTAAGCCCCATAGTGACTCAGAGTCCGTGTCGGACTCGGACTCGGACTCGGGGTTATGTGGCATAATGTGGCATTTTGTTGGCACACTTTGTGCAGGATGCACGCGATGCTCAAGTTGTGCGTATTGCATAGTTTGTGCAGGGTACGCGCGGTGTGCAAGTGGCACACGTTGCGTGAGTAGCATAGTGTGTGCATTACACAACTTGTGCAGGTTGCGCACGGTGTATATGGCACAATGTGGCGCAAGTGGTGCTGTGCGTACTGTGCGCACAGTGTGCTAGTTGCACGGGTGGCCCAAGTTGCGCGCGCTGTGCGCAAGTTGACTCAGATCGTGTCTATACACGATTTGAGCGGTTACAGCACGTTAGTGGCAGTTTTTCCCACGTCCCGAACGTTCTGCTAACTAGGCAGTTACTGCGCGGGCTTATATATGGCTCTCTTCTCTCTCACTGTGGAAACACAAGTAATAGAACATAGAGTACAGAAGTATTTCTTAACACAAGTACAAAGTTCAGAAGGTGGACGCACTGTCCAAACAATTGGCTAACGCCAATCTGGTTCAGACCAGGGAACCAAACGAAAAGCATGCAGCGTCCTACGACAAGAAGAAGGACCCTAACAATCTGAACATGAAGGAGACTTCCTTCAATAAAAAGAAAGCAAAGTCTCAGATGCCTTGTTTCAAGTGTGGCAAGAAGGGCCACTTCAAGAGTGAATGCAAAGCAAAGACCAAATAATCAGAGCAAGGAGAGCCTAGCAAGGTATCTATGATCACTGATGTTGTTGCTATGATTGCGCAGGTCGATGCGGTAGGGACTGACTCTGACTAGTGGGTAGATACTGGAGCCACCTGCCATATCTGCTCCACTAAGGAGTGGTTCACCACCTATACACCAACTTCTGAAGTGGTTATGGTGGCGAACCAGGCACAAGCTGAAGTGCTCGGGATCGGGACGATTGTTTTGAAGCTGACTTCGGGGAAGTCTCTGACGCTTCAAGGTATGAAGCATGTACCTATTATCGCAAAGAACCTAATCTCGAGAGGCCTACTCTGCAATACAGGCCTCACGATGGACATCAATGCTGGCCAGATGGTGATGTCCATAAAGGAAATATATTTCGGGAAAGCTTTTTGTACCGAAAGAATGTTCAAAATTTAAGTTGTAAATCAGTCTAATGTAATTAATGCAATCACTCCTTCTGTTTATACTCTTGAGTTATGGCATAATAGGCTAGGACATGTTCATTGTAAACGAATAAACAAAATGTCTAGTCTAGGACTTATCTTCAAGTATGGGCATAAGGTATAGAAATGTGAAGTTTGTGCTCAAACGAATCACAAGGAAACCTTTACCCCAGATTAATCGAAGTACAGATCTTCTAGAGTTGGTACACTCTGATATCTGTGACTTCAAACAATTCTCTACAAAGGTCGAGATAAAGTATTTCATAACCTTCATCGATGACTTCTCAAAGTATGCGTTTGTCTACTTGCTTAAGGCTAAAGACGAAGCATTCGAGAAGTTCAAGGAGTTCAGAGCCGAAGCTGAGCGGCAGACTGGACAACAACTCAAAAGAATAAGAAGTGATCAAGGTGGGGAGTACAGGTCTCATGAATTCGTATCATTCTGCAAAGAACATGGAATTGTCAATGAGACTACGGCTCCGTACTCTCTTCAATCAAACAGAGTAGCAGAGAGGAAGAACAGAACGTTGACAAAAATGATTAACTCAATGCTGTTGACCGTGGGTCTTCCGAAGTGCTACTGGGGAGAAGCTGCATTGACGACCACTTTTATTCTAAATAGAGTACCTTATGCAACTTCAGACATTACTTCTCATGAACTCTGGTTCAAGGTCAGACCTAACTTGAATGTCATTCGAGTATGGGGGTGTTTGACATATGTCAAGCTTCCAGATCTGAAGATTCAGAAGCTTGGGACAAGGACTACAAAGATGATCTTCTTGGGGGTATGTCGAGAAGAGTGATGCTCGGAGATTTCTTAATATTGAGTCAAATCATATCATTGAATCTCGTAACGTAGAATATTTTGAAGACAAATTTGCAAGGTACAAGAATATTGTTCTTACTTATATTTCGGAGAATAATGAGGGTGTGCAGGAAACTGAAGTCTTCAATAAGGATGTAGTCCAAGAAGATGTTATTGAAACAACAGTTGAACCAAAACTAGCTGAGCCGTCAGCTATGCGTATGAGGAGGCCGAAGGACTTCAGAAGTAACTTTGTCATCTATCATGTGGAAGCAGACCCGCTTACCTATGATGAGGCGATGAAGACCAGAGACACAGTTTTTTGGAAGGAGGCGATAGACAATGAAATTGATTCCATCACCTCAAATAACACTTGGGTATTGGTTGATCTTCCTGAAGGAGCAAAACCCATCGGATGCAAATGGATCTTCAAGAAGAAGATGAAAGCAGACGGAACTATTGACAAGTTCAAGGCTAGGTTGGTAGCCAAGGGGTTTTCTCTTAAAAGCAGGGGATCAACTACTTTGACATGTATGCTCCAGTAGCCCGAATGTCCACCATCAGAACGTTGATTGCTCTCGCAGCAATACATAAGATGGTGATACATCAGATGGATATACAAATGACTTTCCTAAATGGTGAGCTGGCCGAAGAGATTTACAGGCAACAGCCAGAGGGAATTGTCGTCATGGGTCTTAAAGACAAAGTCTGTAAGTTAGTGAAATCCTTGTACGATCTTAAACAGGCTCCCAAGATGTGGAATGAAAAATTTGACAAAGTTATAAGGTCAAATGGCTACATGGTCAGCAAGACGAACATGTGTATTTACACAAAGTTTGCTGATGGAAGAGGTGTGATCGTTTGTCTGTACGTGGACGAGATACTTATCCTAGGTACAAATATGGGCTGTGTCACGGAGACAAAGAAGTTCATCTCGAACAAGTTCAGTATGAAGGACTTGGGGGAAGCTGATATGATCTTAGGGATCAAGATCAACCGGACAGACACTGGACTAGCGCTGTCATATTATCAATATATTGAGAGGATGATCACTCGTTACGGGTATCAGGATCTTCCAGGGATCGATACGCTATACATGTGTGACCTGAAGCTGAAGCCTAATTCAAAGAAAAGTATCAGGCAGCTGGAGTACGCAAGTATAATCGGGAGTTTGATGTATGCTACTACTGCTACAAGGCCTGACATAGCTTTCTTCATGGGAATGCTGAGTTTTTTAGGAGCAACCCAGGTATTGAGCACTGGAAAGCTGTGAAATGGGTTATGAAATATCTCAAGAAGACTCAAACATATGCACTGCACTATAGCAGAGATCCGTCGATAGTGGAAGGCTTCAGTGATGCCAGCTGGTGCTCAAAGGTGGAGAGCGAGAGGTCCACAGGTAGAATCATTTTTACAATGGGTGGAGCTGCTATATCATGGAAGTCGAAGAAGCAGACTATGCTCTCGCGGTTATCCATGGAATCTGAGTTCTTTATACATGATACCGCATCGGAGGAAGCAGAATGGCTTCGGAAGCCCATGTATGATCTTTCAGTGGTTGAGGCACAAATACCGATAATACCGATATACTGCGACAATCAGGTGACTGTGACGGTGGCATCAAATGACCTCTTCAATAGAAAGAAAAGGATTGTACGATTGAAGCACAGGGCAGTACATGATCTCATCAAGAGAGGTGTTATTGCAGTGATTGATGTTAGGAGTCAGGAGAACCTAGCGGATCCGTTCACCAAGGGCCTTAAGCACCAGCTGGTCGATGACACAACAAGTAAAATAGGCTTGAAGGCATTTTGATATTGTATTATTGCAATCCTACCATAATATTTTATGCTATTAGTTAAAAGAAAAATCTACTAGGCATCTAGCTTTTGGTTCAAGGGAGGACCATTAATTGGAAGAATATCAGGACGGTGGGTACATGTCCTAAAGGGCATGGAGTGGTTACGGACCTACAACCACTGTTGTCTACTGTTGTTTTTGTGGAAAATGGATCTTGTGGGAAGGTTGGCTTAAACGCCTTAATGAGTTCTCAGACAGAGTGAATGTCTGGTGTGCTTTACATGAAGCATGGTAGCGCAGCACTACAATAGAGTGAAACTCCATCCTTCTGTAGGGTGACTCCACCATGAGGTTCCTGAAAGGGGTAATGCCTTGGCTATACGAGCCAAGTCACAATAGAGTAGCACCACAAATAGGCAGGTAGCCTAATGTTGTATGTTGAAATAAAAGAGGGTGTAGTCAGCACTACAAAGAGGAGGGGTTCCTCATGTTACAGTAGGATGACACCACATGAGATACCCGGATAGGGGTAAAGCCTCGGTCTTGCAAGCTATGTCGTTGCGGCATAACACCGCAAGGGAGCCTAAGGCTTCATGCTGGGTAGTTTGGCACTAGAAAGAGGCGGTGACCTCATGCTATAATAGTATGACACTACGATGAGGTTCCCGGTAGGGGCAATGTCTCAGCTTTAGGCTATGTCACAGCGGCGTAGCACCGCAAGGGAAGCACAAATCACTTCATATCATGTCTCTTTAACAAAGAACTCACCTATAGTGTATGAAAAGAGATATCAGACCGTCTATTGAGGGTATTGTAGACGCCCAAAATTATATACTGAAACCAGGCTGGCACAGGGCCTTTAATGTGTAGCCAGAAACACATGTAACTACATTATGTGAGTGGAAAAAATTTCAGCTGTGATGCAGAATTTAAGGCTGTTGGCCCATTGGTCATATGGTCAACCTGATTTTAATAATTGATCAAACTCTGTCTCGATATGTGAAGCTAGTCAGGATGTATCGGACTCTTGGACATGAACAAGAACAGCTATCTATACAGTTCAAGACCGAAGCTATGTTTGCCTGTTCGAGTCTGTATTTCCTTTGAGCAATGTATTTTCCATTTTATTGAGTCTATGAATACGTTGTACACCGAGTCGTACTGGCAAATAGGCTATTCTAAAATGTTTTTAAAATACTTTTAAAATATCCTTTGTTTTAAAAACATTCATTTAAACAAAAGTTTTAAAAAGGTTTTCAAAAAGGTTTTCAAAAATCATCAAAAACTAATTTTTAAAACCTAACCTAACCCTGACAAAACTCGGCCGGAGTTTGGCCAGAGTTCGGTTGGTGGTCGTTTGATTTTTGAATTCTTCTGAACTTGGTCCTCCTGCAGTTGCGAATTTGACCGAGATTTGCTCATAGAGTTCTGTCCAAATTCTGCCCGAATTCTGCCAGAATTCTGTCTTTGGAACTCCTATAAATAGAGAAGGATTTTGATCATTTCAACTCACTCATTCACTTTCAATCTTCTCTCTATCTAAAGCTTTCAGTCTTCCAAAGAGTTTTTTGAAGGCTTGATTGAAGAATACCTCTTCATATTTGAAGTTGGACGAGTTCTTCGTATCAAAGCTCGCGTTGTAGAAGTTGCAAGGACTTCGTAAGAAAACTTGCGATTTTGCCAATAGTGGATTCAACTGGTAGCAAGAGTTCTACCGACTGGATTAGTCCTCAACAGAGGGAAACCAGTATACATCGCTGTCTTTGCGTTTGTATTCTTATCTCTGCCTTTACTTTACTTAGTTGTGATTATTATTCTGTGATCTTGCTGCTAACATTTTTTTAATTAGCAATATTCCGCTGCCTACTCTATTCACCCCCCCTCTAGAGTATTGTGCTTTACGATTTTGTTCCTACAATTGGTATCAGAGCGGGTGTTACAGGTAAAGCAAAGGTAACAGTACAATTATTTATTCATTTTAATTAACTGTTATATAGATCACAGCACAACACATGGCAACTGTGAAATTCACAAGTGAAGGCCAGGCTACAAACAGACCTCCACTATTTGATGGTACGAACTATACCTATTGGAAAACACGGATGAGTTTTTTCTTGAAATCTCTTGACTTTGATTTATGGTCTATTGTTATTGATGGCTATCAAAAGTCATCTCGTATAAATGTTGTTAGAGTTTTAGTTGAAAAACCCCATAGCAGATATACAGAGGAGGAAAGAAAAAGGCCAGTCTTGACGCACGTGCTATTAACGCTCTATTTTATGCGTTAGACAGAACTGAATTTAACAGGGTATCTATCTGCACAACGGTTAATAAAGTGTGGAACCTACTTGAAGTCACACATGAAGGCACGACTCAAGTCAAAGAATCTAAAGTCAGCAGACTTACTCAAGAGTATGAGGTGTTCAAGATGAAGCCCAACGAAACAGTTACTCAGATGTTCGAAAGGTTCTTGGATATTGTAAATCCTTTGTCCTCCCTAGGCAAAGAGTACAGTAACCATGAAAAGATTCGCAAACTCCTACGAGCACTTACCAAGAACTGGATTCCAAAGGCTACTGCAATCATTGTAGGGAATGACCTCACAACTATGTCCCTCGAAGTACTCATGGGTAAGCTACTCACTCATGAACTGGAGCTACAAGATTTTGAAGAGCCTGCACCAAAGGAGACGACGATTGCTTTCAAGGCTCAGCACAGAAAAGCTGCTGAAGGTGACTCAGACAGCAGTGAATCTGATGCTGAAGATCAAGCACTCCTAGCAAGGAAATTCAAAAGATTCATGAGATATGAGAAGAGAGCCAAAGAAAACAACAGCAGTAACAACTGGTATCAAGATAATGCTGTCTGCTATGGCTGCAAGAAGAAGGGACACATGAAGAAATATTGTCCTACAAACTCATCATCAAGCACGAAGAGCAACAGGTATAAAAATAGGAACCTGAAGAGATCGACATCACAAAAGTATGCCAATACCAGCATATGGCATAAAAGTGAAGCCAGCGACTCAGAAGACGAACAATCAGAAGACGTTACAAACGTATGCTTTATGGCATCCGATCAGGTACCTACTGAACCTGTAGTTGATACATATGATGACTTCACCTTTGAGCAATTAGAAGATGCCTTCAGTGAACTGATAAGTGATTACAGAAAACTTCGTAGCAAATATCAGACCTCTAAGAAGGTACTCAAAGAGTACAAAGGAGAAATAGGAAGACTTACCGACCAACTAGGTGAGGTTAGAAATAATGTTAGTGAGTCTGGTGAGCTTTCCTCTATCAAGCTCTTATTACACGAGACTACCAAGTCATCTGAAGAGAAAGACAAAGCTATTGACCAACTCAAAGAAGAACTTTCTATAGAGAAAAAAAGTCTTCGATGTGCACAAATCAGAATAGAAATACTCACTTCTGATTATACTAAGTTGTATGACACTTCCAAAAGATTGGAAATTAGGTTAGGAGAACAGCTTGAGACTGCTCCTTCCTTCCCTAACATGTGTCACTTATCGAAAAATCAAAACATTCCCAAGCCAAACACTGTCAGACCTAACCCTATCAAACCTTACCCCAAAAGGTTAAGCCCAAACAGGATTATAGGTATGCTTTCTTCTATACTAGAAAACCCAAACCTACCAACCATGCACACCACTCACCTTTCAACACTCGACATGCACAATGTCATTATTGTGGCCTCATTGGTCATATTTTATCTGCATGTAGAATCAGAAAGCTTGTTGATTTAAATATTTATGCTTGGATACCAAAAGCTAACATTTCAGGACCCTACAAGAAATGGGTACCAAAAGTTTCATCTGTAAACTATTTTATAGGTGGAACACCCTTCACATGCTAAAAGCAAATGGATCCTCGACAGCGATTGTTCACGGCATATGACCGGTGACGCTACATTATTTGCAACACTGTCGAAGAAGAAGAAGGAAGGTTATGTTTCCTTCGGTAATAACTTGAAAGGGTATATTATTGGTATCGGTGATGTTGGTAAGTCTCCATATCCTATAATTAAGGATATTTGTCTGGTTACCGAGTTGAAACAAAATCTACTCAGCCTAAGTCATTTAGCTGATCATGGTTATGGCATCAACTTTGGCAAAGACAAATGTACTATAGTTGATAGCTCAACTGGTACTACTATCTTTGAAGGTATCAGGGAAGACAACATATATATTTTCTATTTGTTGGAAGAAACTAATATTTCAGGTAGATGCTTAATGGCTAAAAGCGATGAGAGTCATCTGTGACATATGAGACTCGGTCACGCAAATATGGACACAATATCAAGATTATCCACAAAGAAGCTAGTACGCAGTTTACCGGATATTACATTCAAGAAGGATTCGGTATGTAGCCAATGTAAAAAGAATAAAGCTACCAGATCCACATTCAAGTCAGTAAACGCAGTACGTACTACTAGACCTCTACAATTGCTTCATATGGACTTATTTGGTCCTAGCAGAGTTGCTAGCCTCGGAGGTAAGCTTTATGCTTTCATAATTGTAGATGATTTCTCTAGATACACGTGGGTATACTTCTTGACACTCAAGAATGATGCATTATTCGAATTTATCGCCTTTTGCAAGAAAGTACATAATAAAAAAGGTTACATGATCACTCGTATTAGAAGCGATCATGGTGGCAAATTCGAAAATACAGAGTTTGAGCAATTCTGTGACACACACGATTTTGTACACGAGTTCTCCTGTCCTAGGACTCCACAACAAAATGGAGTTGTGGAATGTAAGAACAGAACTCTATCCGAAATAGCCAGAGTAATGTTAAATCAGTTTAGTCTACCCAAATATTTCTGGACTGAAGCTGTCAATACAGCTTGTTTTGTTCTCAATAGAGTTCTAATTTGACCCAAATCGAAGAAGACTCCATTTGAGTTATGGTTTGATAGAATTCCATCAGTTTCATATTTTAGAATATTTGGTTGTAAATGCTTTATTCTTAATACAAAAGACAATTTGGAAAAGTTTGACGAAAAGACCGATGAAGGTATATTTTTAGGTTATGCGGCCAAGAGCAAAGGATACAGAGTCTTCAACAAACGAACCATGATCATCGAAGAATCAATCAATGTCACTTTTGATGAACTGAATCAAATGACTATCGATGACAATGACAAAGATCCAACTGTACCAAGCTCAACAACAGCTGATTCTCAACCAAGCTCGGCACTAGCTGATCCTCCTAGAGAAGATCCAGGAACCAGCTACCTTCAGAGTCTGCCGAAAAGATTAAAATTTACGGCTGATCATCCAAAAGATTTGGTAATTGGTGACATTACCAGAGGTGTAAGTACTCGTACATCCAGTAGAGATATTGTTTCTAGTGTTGCTTTTATCTCACAGCTAAAACCCAAAACTATTGATGAAGCATGTAGTGATAGTTTTTGGATAGATGCTATGCAAGAGGAATTAAACCAATTTGAACGAAATCAAGTTTGGGAACTTGTTCCCAAGCCTATTGATCGTCCGGTCATTGGCACCCGTTGGGTATTCCGAAATAAACTGAATGAGAATGGTTTAGTGACTCGTAATAAGGCTCGACTCGTAGCTCAAGGATACAATCAAGAAGAAGGTATCGACTACGATGAGACTTATGCCCCAGTTGCGAGATTAGAATCCATTCGCATGTTATGTACATTTGCATATTTTTATAATTTCAAATTATTTCAAATGGATGTCAAGAGTGTATTTTTAAATGGTTTTATAAAAGAAGAAGTTTTTGTAGCACAACCTCCAGGTTTCACAGATTTTAAAAACCCTGATCATGTTTTCAAGTTGAAAAAAGCTTTGTACGGTTTGAAACAAGCCCCTCGTGCTTGGTATGATCATCTAAGCTCTTTCCTACTTGATAACGGTTTTTCAAAAGGCAAGGTTGACACTACACTTTTTATTAAGTCCTTTAATGGTAAGCTTCTTTTAATACAAGTCTATGTAGATGATATCATATTTGGATCTACTGATGAATCTCTGTGTCAAGAATTTTCTAAGTGTATACAAAATGAGTTTGAGATGAGCATGATGGGAGAGCTGAAATTCTTTCTCGGACTGCAAATCAAACAAACTGACAATGGGACGTTCATAAATCAAGCCAAGTACATAAAAGATTTGCTAAAGAAGTTCGATCTAGACAATGTCAAACCTATTGGCACTCCGATGGCAACTTCAACAAAGCTTGATATTGATGAACAAGGCAAACTGATCGACACACATAAATATCGAGGTATGATCGGTAGTTTATTTTATTTAACTGCTAGTCGTCCAGATATTATGTTTAGTGTTTGCCTGTGTACACGTTTTCAAGCTAATCCAAAGGAATCACATCTGTGCGCAGTTAAGCGTATCTTTTGATACCTTAAGGACACTTCTTCTGTTGGCTTGTGGTATCCCAAAACTAAGTCCTTTGACCTTACTGGTTATTCGGATGCAGATTTTGCTAGATGCAAAGTTGATAGAAAAAGTACCAGTGGCACATGTCATTTCTTAGGCAAGGCTTTAGTCTCATGGTTTAGTAAAAAGCAAAATTCTGTAGCCCTATCAACAACAGAGGCTGAGTATATCGCCGCAGGACGTTGTTGTGCTCAGATTTTATGGATGAAACAAACCTTGGAAGACTATGATTCATTTTATACACACATTTCTATTTTCTGTGATAACACGAGCACTATTAATTTGACTAAGAATCCTGTATGTCATTCTCGTACAAAACATATCGAGATTAGACATCATTTTGTTGGAGATCATCATCAAAATGGAGATATTGACCTTGTATACATAGATACTGAGAATCAATTAGCTGACATTTTCATAAAACCTCTAGCAGAAGATCGTTTCAATTATTTACGTCGAGAATTAGGAATTTTGGACGTCAATAATATTAATTAATTTTATTTTATGATTATATTTCAATACGTAAAAACTGTGTTAGAGACAAGCCAATAAAAAGTTTGTCTGTCACCACAACTACGGTTGAAGCGAAGCGGTACTTAAGAGTTCCCCGGTGAACCTCCGCCAGCTGGGACAGTACTCCTACAGCTAATCTGAAATAGTCGCTGTGTAATAATATTTAATCTATAAAATAATATTAATTATGTTAATTGAAGGTTGAAATTACTAATCTTTGAATTAAATATTTAAAATGAGCCAATGAAAAAGAAAGTGTTCCAAACCAACCCCAGGCGAATTCAGCCAGAATTCGGCCAGAATTCGGCCCGAGTTTGGTTGAGGGTGTCAGGTTATATAACCAGAACCCGAGAGCCTTTCTTTCTCATTGCTTCCAAACCACATCAACAGCAGCAAGCAACCACGCGAGGAGAACCCCAAACCCTAGTTCTTCATCACTCCCTCTCTTCCAATCCAAGTGGTGAAATCAATCCAAACTTTGGATTCGTACGGAGTTCTTCATTCTCTACAACATACTCCAATCTCGGGAGGTATAACTCCTTGTTTCCTCTCCGTTGAATTTCGTGCTATTTCCTTTTATTTGTACAAATGGCACCTAAGGGATTCAACCCCTTTAAGAGGAAGAAGACAACCAACCCAAGTGAGGAAGGTTCATCTTCGGATCCACCCACTAATTCCCTATTTTTGCCAGTCCAATCTAGCGACGGCGCGTTCGACGGGTTTTACTTTCAAACCCTAGACCAAGCCTTACTGTGGTATGGAGACTTCTCTATGAGATCCATATGCACAGGTGCACCCATCAAGTGGACTGTATTTCCTGATCATCGCCATTTCTTTGAGGCATTAGGGTTACAGCATTTTGTTAAACTCTGTTTTCCCGTAGCAACTAATGCCATTAGACTGTTTTACTGTAATATCATATAAACACTTTTGATGTAAGCACACGTGTTGGAGGATTAGATATCAATTTCAATGATGTTCTCTTAGCGGAGATCCTTGGTATTTCCAACGAAGGTGAACCGCTTGTTGACATCACTGAGTTTGATTTCCCCGAAGGCACGACACTTACCAGTTTCAAAGCTGAACTTTGTGCACCTGATAGAGTTCGCTCTGAAAAGTTCAAGGCAAACAACTTGAACTTGCTTAATTATGAATTGCACAGTATCATTTATTCCACTCTCCTTCCGAAATCTACTTCGAAGGATGATGTCACGTCTCTTGAATAATCTGCTATGTATCACATTCTTAAGGGGATTCCATTTTCTGCCCCTAAGACCATTATTCAGATGATAGGACGTTGTCGTACAAGAGATAGAAATCTCTCTTATGCGATGATTCTCCAACGCATCTTCTAGCGTTTCGACATTGACTTATCTACTTGTGCTCAAGACCCTGAGCCCAAGGTTCTCAAGTTATCTCATCGCAGTATGACTGCATCTGCTCCTCCTACTGCTCCTGCTACTGCTCCACCTCCTCCACCTTCTCAGCAGTATGCTATGACATTTGAGGGCATACACCAGCACATTTCAGATTTGTACGTCTCGATGACGGACATGGCTTGCGAACGTGAGTTTCGCGACGTCACCCGTTATCAGGCGATTGCAAATTCATTAGCTGATCTTCGTTTTGCCCAGACTGGACATTCAGCCGGTTCCATCCCTAGAGATCCAGCTTTCTCTAGTTACTGCTGTGAGGATGAGGCTGTTCATGCCTACTTCCAGCCCGGTAACGCATATGATTGGTACCGTTCTGACCGTGCTCCTTCTCGTGACTATGTTGGTGAGTTTTACACTGGCGCTCCTCCTCACCCTTCTGGCGTGGGTACCTCTGGAGTTGGTCCTTCTGGACATGCTGGTCATCATACTGATGATGATGATGATGAGGAGGAGGAGTTATGATATGTTAGTTGATATGAGACTTAGATATTATCTCCTGTATACTTGAAAATGCTCCGACATTCCAAGTTTTTCTATTTTCAGACTTTATTATCAGTATTATTTTTGAGGACTTGTACTGGATTTATTTTATTTGATGTCATCTGAACATATTTTCATCTTTATGAGATTCGTAGTTTATGATTCACATCAGTTTATTTACTTAGCATTTCTTTATCTGCTTCTCTACTATAAACTGTCTGTGATATAATTCTTTGTTTATTATAAACTGCCTGAGTATAAATACATGCCTGTGATGTTATTCAAATGCTTTATTATTTTTATCATTTATCATGATTGTTTTTTTTTGTATTTCATCACTGTTTGTTATTTATGCATTGATTGCGGGAGAGTTTATACTCTTTTGCAATTATTTTGCTAAGTGACAACGGGAGAGAAAAATAAAGATCTAATATTCTTTTAAGAAAATGCAGGACATGAACAATTTTTGATTTTATTTCAAGCTTAAAATGTTATATCATTCATAGTTTGTCAATCATCAAAATGGGGGAGATTGTTGGCCCATTGGTCATATGGTCAACCTGATTTTAATAATTGATCAAATTCTGTCTCGATATGTGAAGCTAGTCAGGATGTATCGAACTCTTGGACATGAACAAGAACATCTATCTACACAGTTCAAGACCGAAGCTATGTTTGCCTGTTCGAGTCTGTATTTCCTTTGAGCAATATATTTTCCATTTTATTGAGTCTAGGAATACGTTGTACACCGAGTCGTACTGGCAAATATGCTATTCCAAAATATTTTTAAAATACTTTTAAAATATCCTTTGTTTTGAAAAATATTCATTTAAACAAAAGTTTTAAAAAGGTTTTCAAAAAGGTTTTCAAAAATCATCAAAAACTAATTTTTAAAACCTAACCTAACCCTGACAGAACTCGGCCAGAGTTCGGTTGGTGGTCGTTTGATTTTTGAATTCTTCTGAACTTGGTCCTCCTGCAGTTACGAATTTGACCGAGATTTGCTCATAGAGTTCTGTCCGAATTCTGCCCGAATTCTGCCAGAATTCTGTCTTTGGAACTCCTATAAATAGAGAAGGATTTCGATCATTTCAACTCACTCATTCACTTTCAATCTTCTCTCTATCTAAAGCTTTCAGTCTTTCAAAGAGTTTTCTTGAGCTTTAAATTTCAGATCCCAAGCCAATTACAATCCTCTAGTCGATTTGCCAGTACGGTACGGTCTAGAAGTTTCTGAGAGATTGTAATCAGAAGGCTTGATTGAAGAATACCTCTTCACATTTGAAGTTGGACGAGTTCTTCGTATCAAAGCTCGCGTTGTAGAAGTTGCAAGGACTTCGTAAGAAAACTTACGGATTTGCCAATAGTGGATTCAACTGGTAGCAAGAGTTCTACCGACTGGATTAGTCCTCAACAAAGGAAAACCAGTATACATCGCTATCTTTGCGTTTACATTCTTATCTCTGCCTTTACTTTACTTAGTTGTGATTATTATTCTGTGATCTTGCTGCTAACATTTTTTCAATTAGCAATATTTCGCTGCCTACTCTATTCACCCCCCCTCTAGAGTATTGTGCTTTACGATTTCGTTCCTACAAAGGCTTAGTCCATTCTTGTATTATAGTCTGTTATTTGACCCATACGGAAAGATTCAAGTCATCAATGACTTCTCTCCTAATGCATGATAGACAGTTACTGTAGGGAACACTCAAATCCATATATAGAGATATGTGGGAGATTGTTGAAGTTTAGCCTTTTGTTTTGGAATTTTAGACCTACATCGGCTAGGACAAAGTAGTTGTATCTCTATATATTAGCTATTCTCTTTTAGAGATGCACATGTGGTGTGAAGGTGCACATGGGTGTACCATATGGGGGTATTTTTCTAATAGAAAAAAGGCTAAATCAACAATAAAGCATTCATGCTTTTTGCTCTTAGAAAATTTATTTCCATTGGAGCTATGCCTCGTAGGGGCTTAGCGACTCGGACTCGGGCTCATGGGCTCATGAGGCGTAATGTGGCATTTTGTTGGCGCACTTTGCACTTAGCACGTCAGCATCGTCGCTAGACGCATAATGCGCTTTAGTTGCGCTCGTTGCATGAGCCTTTTACACAGTCGATTGCGCGCGTTATGCGGTGCGAAAGTTGTACGCGTTACGCAGTTTATACAGGGTGCACGCGGTGCTCGCGGTACGCAAGTGGCACAAGTGGCACACGTTGCGCGAGTAGCACATTGTGTGCATTGTACGGCTTGTACAGGTTGTGCACGGTACGTGTAGTACAGTATGTCACAAGTGGCGCAAGTGGTGCTGTGCGCGCAGTATGCTAGTGGCGCAAGTTACACGGGCTGTGCGCAAGTTGACCCAGATCGTGTCTATACATGATTTGAGCGGTTACAGCATGTTCGGGACAGTTTTTCCCACGTCCCAACCGTTCTGCTAACTGGATAGTCACTGCGCGGGCTTATATAAGGCTCTCTTCTCTCTCACAATGGAAACACAAGTAATAGAACATAGAAAATAGAAGTGTTTCCTAACACAAGTACAGAGTTCAGAATTCCTTATAAATTCCCACAAACTTTGAGAGAGAAGAGTAGCATTGCACCAGTGTCACTTAGCACCGCAGGAGTCTGCTGCCATCTGAGGAGTCAGAAGAGCAGAGTGTTCCAGAGTTCTCCGACGAACTTGCTGGTTCCTGGAAGCTATTCGTGTGGGGCGAATTAAGCTTTGAGCAACGATGATCATTCACCCTAGCAGGCCATCTTCTATCTTTTATCTGTCATCGTTGCTACTATTAGCCTTTCGATTCGTACCTTCTATTTGGAAGTGCTACTGCCATTTTCTACTATTACAAAATCTTTTTAGATTATCGTAATCCAGAATCCTCCTAGAATCTCTGTTGTGCACCTTCTTTGAAGTGTTGCGTTGAAGCGTTATTTTTACAATTATTTTATTTTCTCAGTTTTCTATTGAAAATTGTGCCCCGGCACTAACAAAAGATAGTGCGGCTAGTACCGATGGGTTTCTTGGGTTTTTTTTTCCAGAAAATGCTGGCATATCATCAAACAATATATGGTGGATGTTGCGTCGGCTTTCCTTGAGGGTCTTCAGTATCCAAAGCAATTTCGAGTATGCTTATTGCCCTCATTCCAAAAACCCTCAATCCTGTTTCATTTATGGATTACCGACCTATAAGTCTTTGTAATTTTGTTAACAAAATGATTTCTAAGATTATTGCTAACATGACGGAGACTCTATTTCCGAAGTTGATATCCTTGGAGCAAAGTGGCTTCGTGTACGGGAGAGAGATTGTGGACAACATCGTGCTTGCCGAGGAGTTCACTTCAAACATGAATGGCCCCAACCAGGGTGGCAACATAGCTATTAAACTTGATATGGAGAAGGCATATGACAGGATCGACTGACAACATTGATCTGGGTCCTTAGGAAGTTTTGATTCTTGAAAGAATGGATCGATGTTATTTGGCGTTCGATAGGGACCGTCTGGTCCCTCCCATCATCAACGACTCTTCCTTTTCCTTCTTCAAATCGCAAAGGGGCGTGCGCCTGTGAGATTTACTATCTCCAACTTTGTTCTTTGTTTCTGTAGAACTTCTTAGCCGTAATCTCATTTCGGTGGGGGTCGGGTATCCTGCACAGCGCTATAGAACGACTAGTGGTTCCCCACTCGTTACCCACCTCTCTTTTGTGGACGATATTCTTGTCTTCTTCTCCGGCCATAAAGCGGCGATGAGTGGGATGGAGGAGGTTCTTCGCCGGTATGAGCGGTGTTCAGGGCCGAAGATTAACATGGCAAAGAGTTGCTACTACGTTCATGAGTCTTTCCCTACGGCTCGTAAACTGGAGTTAACGACCTCCTCTGGCATCCGGGTAAACTCCCCGCCATTCACTACTTGGGCAGCCCATTGGGATATGGGGAAAAATGCAATGCTATATGGTCCACTTATATGCAAAATTCGTAAATACATTGACGGGTGGCATAATAACCTTCTATCTTATTGGGGTAAACTTGTCCTTATCAGGCATGTCCTGAGTTCTGTCCCCATCTATACATTGGCTGTTTGTGATCCTCTGAAGAAAGTTATTTCCGTCATCGAAAAGCTTTTCAACAGATTCTTTTGGGGAAAGAAGTCGGGGGGCTGCGTAGGATTTGGGCGAGCTGGTATTCGATTGCTAACCCTACTACGGAGGGTAGCATGGGAGTTAGGCATCTAGAAGATATTATGAATGCTTTATCGATAAAACTATGGTAGAAGATGAGAACTATGTACTCTCTTTGGAACAGGTACATGAAAGCTAAATATTTCTCATTCATTCACCCATCATGTGCTACTGCAAACATCTCTGCCTCCCACTCTTGGCGCAGCCTGCTATACGGTAGGTAATTAGGTGAATGTTTCATTCAATTGGAGGTTTATAATGGAGAATCTGTTGCTGTATATGAAGACTGGACGGGGAGTAGCCGTGACACCCACAAACCCGACGGTAAATGGCTGTTCGATCAAACAGCTATGGAACGATAACCGGTGGGACCTGCAATGCATCAGGGACATGTTCGGTCACTGGGCCGCCGATATTGTCTAGCTGTCCTCGTGCTGCTTTACGATGGGGGAGGATATCCTGAAGTGTAGGCTAGACTGGGGGGGAGGGGGGTGTTCTCCGTCCGCATGGGAAGCGATGAGGCAGGTTCTTCCCGGGTTGCCCCCCATGAAGTTTATTTGGAGTAGAGATATCGTCATCAAGTGGTCTATTTTGACCTGAAGGGTCACCCGGGGCAAAGTCCCCACTGACGAAATTCTCAAAACTTTGGGATTCCAGTTTGCATCTAAATGCTGCTGCTGTGTTCAACCGGAGGAGGAGACTCGTGACCACATTCTATCTGAAGGCCCCTGCGCCCACTCGAGTTGGGCGTTTGTACATCACAGGTTTGGCAGCATCGACCTGCCAGGTATGCTTGTCCATCGCCTTTAATGGTGGAGTGCTGCTCATGCTCATACTCTGCATTCAAGAGTTGGATTTTCGGCTGTGGTGTGGATATTGTTGAAGAATAGAAACAAGAACATGTATGAAGAGAAAGATTTTAGCACCGATCAGTTGATCAGGGAAGTTGAAATGCAGATTGATAAGAGAATCAACATTAGGGGCCAGGCTAAGGGGATTGGATGTTGAGGTTTTTTTGGTATAGTTGATGGTGGTGTACGTTTTATTTTGGGTACGAAAATTTTCATTCAGAGCATCCAAACCTTGATAAATTTTATCCAAAGCATCAAATTTTACTAAATTCTTAAAAAGCACCAAAACGCCCTTAGCAAGGGCGTTTTCTATTTTTTAATATTTTTCCTTTTATTTTCCGTTTTTTTCTGTTACCAACGTTAAACCCAAAAAAAAATAAAAATAAAAAATAGAAGGGCGTTTTCCTTTAGATTTTTTTTGTTAAATGACAAATAGAAAGTAACACAAAAAATAAAAAAAAAGTAAAAATAAGAAAGGAAAGAAATAATGCAAATATGTCAACCATTATTTGCAGACGAGTGTAATTAATACTTTCTTTTTTCTTCTGTTTCTTTCTTTGCTCTCCCTCTAATTTAGTTATATTAATAACAATGGAATGGTTATATTATTGACATATTTGCAGCCGAGTGTAATTAATGCTTCCTTTTTTATATTTCCTTCTTTATGATACCTCTAATTTAGTTATATTATAATAATAGAATGGTTGTTTTATTAACATATTTGCAGCCGAGTCTAATTAACGCTTCCTTTCTTTTCTATTTCCTTCTTTGCTCTCCCTCTACTTTAGTTATATTACTAATAATGGAATTGTTGCATTATTGACATATTTGCAGTCGAGTGTAATTAATGCTTCCTTTTTTTTCCTTCTTTGCTCTCCCTTTAATTTAGTTATATTAATAATAATGGAATGGTTGCATTACTGATATATTTGCATTCGTTCTTTTCTTTTTGCTTTTTTTTTTACTTTCAGTTTCTTTCGTTTAACCAACAAAAATAAAAATAATCCCTTAGGAAAACGCCCTTCGTAAGGGTGTTTTCTATTTTTTATTATTTTTTTGGATTTAACGGAGTTAATAGAGAAATAAAAAATATTAAAAAAAGAAAACGCTCTTCCTAAGTGCGTTTTGGTATTTTTTTTAGAATTTCGTAAAATTTGATGCTTTATTGGAATTTACCAAAGTTTGGATGCTTTGAGTGAAAATTTCTGTTTTCGGTATACATGCGGAATTGGCTTCCATTTTGTTTAAGTCTTTGTTGAATATGGGGGTAGCATTCAATTTGTAGGCTCTGTGCTTTGTGGGGTGGGATTTCTGAGGGTGTGCCCCTTATAACCTGCCTTTGTAACCATTTATTCTCCTTTCATACATATATATATATATATATATATATATATATATATATATATATATATATATATATGATATATATATATATATATATATATGATATATATATATATATATATATATATATATATATATATATATATATATATATATATATATATATATATGTATTTAAATATGATATATATATATATATATTTAAATATGATATATATATATATATATATATATATATATATATATATATATATATATATATATATATATCATATTTAAATACATATATATATATATATATATATATATATATAAATATATATATATATATATATATATATATATATATATATATATATATATATATATATATTGAGTGAAAATTTCTGTTTTCGGTATACATGTGGAATTGGCTTCCATTTTGTTTAAGTCTTTGTTGAAAATGGGGGGTAGCATTCAATTTTTAGGCCTCTGTGCTTTGTGGGGTGGGATTTCTGAGGGTGTGCCCCTTATAACCTGCCTTTGTAACCATTTATTCTCCTTTCATATATATATATATATATATATATATATATATATATATATATATATATATATATATATTTTATATATATATATATATATATATATATATATATATATATATTATATATATATATATATATATATTTATATCATATTTAATTTTATATGGAGAAATAAATGTGAGTGCGGACCGAATGCGGTGAGATACAAGTGTCGGTGCGGGCCTTCGGGCCAAGTTTGTAGGCCATTGGGCCAGGAGTCTGTAACATAATTACCTGTTCAAAAAATTATATATATATATATATATATATATATATATATATATATATATATATATATATATATATATAGGATGAGGGAGGTGAGGTGCCACCCTATGGAGGGTGTCTACTTGTCACCTCCCACATGCTATCATCATGCACCCATGTGCATGATGATAGCATGGGGGTGCATGATGATAGCATGGGGGGGGTGACAAGTAGACACCCTCCCGTGAGGTGACACCCTACCTCCCTTATTATATATATATATATATATATATATATATATATATATATATATATATATATATATATATATATATATATAACGTATTCGATATTTAGATTATATTTAAACTAACTACATAGTATTATCTAAGCATGTATATGAAGATCTCCAAAGAACAAATTTTAATTAAAATATATTCAATATTTAAACTATAGTTAAACTAACATATTGTTACATAAATATTTAAAGTTGTTATGTATAATATAGTTTAAATATTGAATATATTTTAAAATTTGTTCTTTGTAGAACTTTGTATATATGTTTAGATAATATCATGTAGTTAGTTTAAAAATAGTTTAAATATTGAATATATTTTTATTTGAATTTGTTATATATATGTTTATAGGATTTTGGATATATGTTTAAACAGTTGTAAGAATTTTAAGTTACTTTTATAGATAGTCATAAGGAATTTAAATTATTTTACGTGTGGATATACATAAGGCACATATTGGTGGTAGTTGATTATAAGAACTAGTAAATCCACGTGCATGGCACGTTTTTCTTTATTTTTGATATGGGCAAATTGCGTTAACTACACCTATGTTTTACACTTATTAATAAATCATCTCTACTTTGAAACTAATTGCACGGCCCACCCTTATAGCTTATATTTTCTACAGAAACTTATAACATGGACCACCTCTATGCTTTATAAAATTTATAAAGGAGGGGTATGATTAATATAAATTTTTTCGAAATAGGGATAGTCCCTGTTATGTATATTAATATTTTAATTAAGTTTTGTTAAATATTTAATTAATTTTAATTATAATTTGTTATGGATATATGTGAATAAAAGAGAGAGTATTTGGTTATGCAGAAGAAAAAAAGATAAGCTTTAAAATTGTAATCTTTTGTAATTTTTTAAGAGAAATTTCGACTTGTCCCCAATTTTGTTTACCATATTTCAAGGTGCACCCCACTGTTTTGCAAAAATGTAAAGTCCCCCTCATTTTGGACGAAATTCGTCAAGAATATTTTTTTGGACCAAAATGCCTGTCTTCTTCCCCTTTCCTCTTTCTGCTCCCCGGCCGCCACCGCCTCCACTCCCCCTCCACGCCACCGCCTCCCCTCCTCCATCCCTCCGCTCTCCCTCCCTGCCACCGCCCCCTCCTTCTCCGGCGGCTGCAAGCAGCGGCGGCAACAGTCACCCCTCCCTGCCACCGCCTCCCCCTTTCCCCCTCCACTCCCCCTCCCTGCTACCACCCCTCCTCCTCCTCCGGTGGTGGCAAGCAGCGGCAACAGCGGTGACATGGGCGATGGCCGGAGGCGCGGCGGCGACATCCTACCTGCGGGGGGGGGGGGAGGGGTAAGAGGAAAGTGGAAGAAGAAAAAGGGAGGGGCATTTTGGTCAATTGTTTTTTGTCAAGATAGTTGACGTCAATTTCTAACGGATTCAGTCCAAAGTGGGGGAGGGGGGGAGGACTGTACATTTTTACAAAACAATGGGGTACACCTTAAAATGTGGTAAACAATCTTGACTATTTAAAGGTGCCTAAATGATTTTGAAGGTGCACCGTCAAGTTCTACCATGACTATTTAAAGGTGCCTAAATGATCTCAATCTTGGCCTTATCAAAACGATTTTGATCATGATCGTGTTTATACGATTATATTTCTTATGCCTAAAATATTAACCGGATGATTTTGATTTCCATTAGCTATTATTAGATTTTGATCCTTGGTCATGCTTACTCGTGCCAAATCATTCCAAATTATTTTTATTATCGTACCAAATTGTGTCATTTCTTAAATTTTGAGGACAAATTTTTTCTTGGGTGGTAGATTTGTAACCTCACTGTTCCTAAATAAAGGTTGATCTCAATATTTTTACTATATTTTAATATTTTTCTATTAATTTTTGAAATACTTTATTCAAAAAATATTTAATTAAAGTATAATTTTTATTATGGAATTTATTTGCTAATCAATTATAATAAGAATATTTTATTAATTAATTATAGTTTCCTTTATTGGAATGACATGTTTGTAATTACTCCTAAGTGGGTTGTCTATATTAGGAAATCCACTATGGAATGCCTAGTCACAAGACTTAGTAGAAATATCCTAGAATTATCTGATTAATCAGGATTAGTCTGGAATATTTTAGGAATATTCCTTCAGTCTATGTGCCTAAAGATTCTAGGATTTTCCTAATGAGGCTATAAATAGCCATCATTAATTGCTGGATTAATTATTTCTAACTAATCCTATGGTCCTAATGATTGTGTCCCTACGTATCTATTTTATTACTTCTATTTTTTTACATTTATATTTCTTATTTTAGACATGGACACTCCTATATCGACTCCATCCCTACCATGTCCTGTGTCCCGTGACATAGGATTACATCCAGATCTCAGCCTGTCACATCCATTTTCTGATTAAGGGTATTTTGGTAATTTTACTTTCTTTTGATTATTTTAATATTATATTATTGGAGTTGTGAATTTGGTCTTTTGATAGTATAGCCTTGGTGCAACCTAGCCTAGTGTCTCATCATGACTTAGTGACTTAGTAGCATGATTTGTTAGGGTTAGTAATCCTATTCTAGTTAGTTTCAGGTTAGAAGCTAATTAGCAAGTTGAATAGAGGCTAGTTAGAAACCATTGAATTAATGAGTCATTTTAACCATAGGAAGAAGCCCAAGCCCAACTGATAGGAAACCCTAGCCCACCGATGATGTGGCCGGCCATAATAGGTTCCCACAGCCCTATTTAATATCTTATTATGAGAATTGTTTGTTCTTTCCATTCCTCCTCCTTCTAGCAAAACTCTAGGTATGTTTTCTTCCTATTTTCTTCATTTCTTCTCCTTTTAAACCCTAGTCTCTTGCATTGGGTTCTGATCTATGTATATGGATTGTTGATGGTGAGAAAACTCAAATTTGGAGAGCATCGGAGATTTGGAGTCGCAAGAAGGATCGTCACTATTGGAGCTTTCTATAGGAATTCACCCTCAATAGGTAATCTCTCCAAAACCCTTTAATTTCATGAATTTTTCCTGTAGATGCATCCATCTAGGTGTCCCCTAGCTGTAGGATGAGTTTTGTAGGAATTGATATTGGTTTGGTGTCCGTATCGGACACGTATCAGTGTCTTTATGAACGTGTTTGATGAAATGCCTAAAAGAAATTTTTATTACTATTTTTCAAATATTTTTGAATATAAATGTAGATCTATACATTGCATATGGATTTGTGTCACACTGAGGGGAAATTCGTGCTGTGTCCGTGTCCAAATTGGGCACGAACCTACTCGCACACGAGCCGCACGCGTGTCCGGGTGCTCGGGCACTGTAGCGGACACGATAGGACACTTCGGGACCCTAAAATTGGTGGACACGTAGGGCGCATCACTGACACGAGGCTGATCAAGTTTTATGAGATTTCATCGAGTAGATCTCGAGAAATCTCATGCGCATTGATTTCAGCCGCACTGTGTGCACGCGAGAAATCGTGTCTGATACGCGCGTAAATCGCCGACACATGGACACGTGATCATGTGGAAGGGTGTTGGACACCTAGACCTATGCTAGGTTGACCCTCATGCATGATCACGAGATACGACATGACCTGTGTCGTGTCCACGAGACACGAACACGCCTGCACGACGTGGTCTGTGCAGACTGTGTCTGTGCGTGTATTTTACTATTTTTGATGGTTTGGACACTTCGTGTTCTATTGTATGGACATGATACACCCTGTGGGACACGCACAAATGTACACGACATGTTCTCGACCCTTAATTTGGTGTTTAATTAGTTTTTGTGATGGTTTAACTTAGGGTTTACTCATGTTACTGATACTATGTTCTAATAATCGTATTTCAGGGTTTTTAAAACTGAATTAATTGCTAATTTATGATTAATTGTTAATGATTAACACAAATACATGTTTGGAATGATGTTTGCATAGCTGGCTTTCATATGTATTTATGTTTAGGCTTGTATTTTGGATTTTGAATATGTGGGATACTCGATACACGACTGAAAACTGATTTTCAGAAATTTTTATGGTTTTAACTGCTAATTCATGGTTTTTTTGATTATGATTAACATGTATACATATCTGAGATATAATTTTCATAGCCAAGTTCATAGTGTTAAGCAAGTTTGGGTTGTTAATTGGATTTTTTGAAGTATCAATACTCTCAAATGTTAACGACTGAACATAGGTTTCACCTGAACATAGGTTCAGTTAAATCCTGTCATTTCCTGAGATTTCAATGGTATTTTGTTAATTTTTAACATGAGTTTATGTCAGAGGTTATGTTTACATATATGTGATCATTGGGAATATTCAATTTGGGTTGTTATGGTTTTCTTTTTAAAACTAAATAGCTGGTATAGGAATTCTCATTTATTGATTCTTGAAAACTGAATTTTGACACAAATTGGCTTGGGTTCAATCTGGAATTTGGGTTGAATGTTATTTGTTAGCAGTTAACTGAGATTTACCTCACACACTTCATTCATACTCTCTCTCTATGTCTATATACATATGTGTGTGAATGACTATATATATGTATGTGTGTGAATCCTTTTCTTTTAATTCTGAATTTTGTTTGATTGAGTAGAATCTCAGATTTTCTGAGATTGGGTGGTTTCCCTTTAACACAGTACACACACACACACACATGCTTCTTGCTACCTTGTACTATACACACACACACACACACACACACACACACACACACACACACACACGCACACACACACGCAAACACACGCACACACACACACACACACACACACACACACACATATATATATATATATATATATATATATATATATATATGTCACGACCCGCACCCTAGAGTTAGGGCACGAGAACGTAACAACGCCCAGCCTACGCCGCAGTGTCGGCAGTAGAACGCTGTCCTAGGTCTCAATGCATCTAACAGTATAAGACTAAACAGTTTATACTCCCCGAATGGGGGTGACATAGCAGATACAGACTCAATCACATCTAAGGTAGAGCATGATAATGATAGATAAAACATGAAATCCAAAAGAGATACAGGAGATAGAAGTCTAAGTGTCTAAGATACATAAACCCAGAAATACATCTCAAAACTCAAATACAGATACAGTAATCCACAAAGTAAATACAACTCCAGACAAAATGAAATAACTACCTAAACAACCTCTACTGTGTCTCCTCTAGGCTAGCAGGCAATCCCAGGCTATCTGTAAAATTTATCAACAGGTCCAGTCAGGACTGGAGCGAGCACAATACATCTCAACAGTTCATAGCAGGTCAGAAATATAGTCATGCAGTAAAGTAAGATACAGGTACTGAAAGAAATGCTGTAAGTAAACAGAGAGAGAGCTGTAATAGAAATATCTACTATAAGTAAAGAGCTACCAGTGACTAGTGATTTAGAGCACAAAGTCGACATGTGAACGGCTTGATTGTACATGGCTATACTAAAGAGGCGTACATGGCTATTCTACTTTGGAATTGTTCACATGGCTATTTATACTCCCCCGTACCCCCAATTAATACACAAGGATCCAACCAGGTTATGTTATATGATGCTATGTAACAGCCCCCGAAGGGTGGTAGACCCCGAAGGTGATAGACCCCGAAGGTGATAGACCCCGAAGGTAATAGACCCCGAAGGTGATACATAGTAGTCCCATAAATGGGATAAGGATTCTAGAAAGACTCTACGATCATAAGAGTATATGTCGTAAGTGATCAAAGAACCAATGAAGCATATGATACGTCATATAAGTGAAACGCACAGAATATGTAGTACTCGATGCTCCCTAAGGATAACATCTCAAGAAGGGATCCATATAGTACCAATCCGTGTGACCAACGTGACAGTACAAGTAAAGTAATCTACTGCAGGAAATAATTCTAAGCAGGATATGAAATGATCAGAGAATGTACTCGTCTCGATAACCTGAACAGCTGATAAGTATAGGGGGGTCCCACTGAAGCCACAGAGTCCTATTTAAAGCAACACAGGTTACAAGGTGTTCAAGTTGTAATAAATGAATCACTATAATTAATCTACATTATTCTAGGTTCTTCTAAGTCAAAACAACTCTAGGTCGACTCCGGTCAATAATCTAGTCAAACTAGGTCAAGTGTTGACTTACAGTTGACTTTGGGTCAACTGGTCAACTCTGGTCAAACAGGGTCAATTCTAGTCTAATATAAAGTGTACTTCGTTATTTGTACGTCGAAACTTACGACACGCAAATCGAGATAAGGAGATTATCGGTAAGGTTGATAATCTTATTATAGTGATCTACGTGTCCAACTTGTCAATTTCAGCGATGTGAGATCACTGGAATTGGCTGATCTCAGTTTCGTTGTACTAATCCCGAAATACGAACATTATATGAATTAATTATTAATTAATTATAGAAAGGTCTAACTCAGAGAAATTATCAGCAAACATTGTCGGACGATGAAATGAACATCGCCAACGTGTCCAGAATGGTCAAATTAGCTAGGATAGCCTGTCCAACGGTCCAATTTGGACACAAGGGCAAAAAGGTAATTTTGGGTCAAAACGATATCAATGTCGGAGCCGTTTTGCACCGAAAAACGTGCAAGAAAATAAATCTATAAAATATAATAAATTATATGTCCACGAAACCAGAATGACGATACGAACCCAACGGTATCTCCAGAATTGGATTCCGTTGACCCGATCTCAATTTGGTCCGTTGACCAGAACTTAGAATTCCGGTTTGCACGGAAATGCGTACCGGAGCCAAATTTCTCAAAACTTAGCAAACTACCGGTCAACGAGTCCAGAATGATGATACGAACTCAACGGTATCTCCGGAATTGGATTCCGATGAGCCGATCTCAAAATGACCCGTTGACCCGGATATTGGTATCCGACTTGCATCGAAATGCGTGCCAGACCCAATGTCCACCAAAACCTAGCAAATTATATGTCAACGAGTCCAGAATGACGATACAAACTCAACGGTATATCCGGAATTGGATTTCGATGAGCTAGCGTCAAAAAGTCCCGTTGACCCAGAAAGTGGGACCCGCTTTGCACCGAAAAACGTGCCCGAGCCCACTTCTCCAAATCTAACAAATTTTATATGAAAACATGCCAGAACGACGCCACAAGTCTAATGGTGGTGTCAGAAATGAAATCTGGAGTCCCGTGTTCAAAAATGGAATTTTACAAGTTGAAAATTACGAATTCGGACGACCAACTTTGGCGTCGAATTCAACCAATCAAACAAGCTCACAATGAAACGAAACTGGAGGGGGAGTAAGAGGGTTATACCAGCTTCGTACTGGAACTGGTAGCACGCCAAACGGAGCTGCGGTGGAGGAGATACAAGCTGACGAAGTTGGCCCCGTGAAACTATCCAAATTTAATACAATTTAAACGGTCAACTTGGTGGCCGGTTTTCATGTATCAAACGATAAAATTAACAGACGAAAATTGACAGAGATGAAGGTGGATATACCGAGATTGTGACAGAGCAAAGAAATCGCCGATCCAACGGTCGAATCTCCGGAAAAATGTGTGCGAAGTCGCTGCGACGGAGCGCCAAAACGAACTCGATCCCGCGTGCGTCACAACGGGACGTCGTTCAAAACGCACAAATTGCCTCGACGGCGCATCCCGGAGGATGGTGGCCGTCAGGGAAAGACTCGTCGGAGTGGGGCGCACCCACGGCGAGCCACGGCAGCCCACGCGGCGGCGCGACAGCGCACGACGGCGGCCCACGCGTGCGTGCATGTGCGCGCCTGCATGTGTGGTGCAGCAGCTGCTGCTGGCCGCTGTTGTCCACTGCTTGCCGGCTCGCGCGCTGCTCTGCCTGGCTGGCGACGGCGGGGGCACTGTCAACCGACGTGGGGTGGAGCAAGGCGACGAGGGGGGTGAGGTGGTGATGGATAAGGTGGCGGAAAAGAAGTGAAGGTGGTGGCGGCGGTAGAGCGAAGTGGAGAAGGAAGGAGGAGTTGGAGGGAGGATGGTCGGAGGTCATGCTCGGGTGGCCGACGGGGCCGACGGCCAGGCTGGCCGGAGGGAGGTCGTCGGCCAGAGGAGGCTCGGGGAGGAGAGGAGTGATGAAGGGAAAAATGGTTGCTGTTGGTTGTTTTTGTTGTTGTAGTTGGTGGAAATAAAAATAAAGGAAAGAGAGAGAATAGAGAGAGGATAAGAGAGAGAGAGAAAGATTCTCTCCTCATTGAAATTAGGGCCGGCACATGCTGCCAAGGGGTTGGGGGAAAAGTGAATGAGGGAATTAATGGATGGGATTTGATAGAATAATCCAAAGGCTAGGATTTAAATGGCAAAAATAGGCCATGCCAATAAGGATTAAAATCAATAGAAATTCCTATTAAATATTAAAATAGGGAAAAATAAGCACTTAATATTTTTGGGCAAGAATTATGAGGGTGCTACGATGGAGGGTAGCACGAAGTTGGACTGGACTCGGTGGAGCCGGATTAGATCAAAACTGGACATTGTGCGAAAACTGAATTAAAATTAGGAATCGATGATCACGGGTGAATAAGTAGCACATGGAGATTCCAATAAATGGGACACAAGTGTCGGACGGGTAGTAGGCTCATTGTGGGCCATGTCCATAATTAGGGCGGACAGGTTTTGGTCGACAGGGAACCCACAAATCAAGTTGGAAAATGAATGTGACGCCGTGGAGTGAAATAAAATTGGGTCACGTGTCGAAAAAGTTGTGCAAATCAAATGGAGCACAAAATGACATGTCTGAGTGGGACACGAAGGTCAAGGGTGAAGAGCGTCTCGAGTAGATCATCAATGAGGAGTTGGTTTCAAGAAACTGACTGGTCTTGCGCTCCAAAACTAAAAGTCATGGTAACGTGCTAATAATGATCAAGAAAAAGAGTAGGAAAATAAATAATAATCAAATGGTCTAAATCGACCCGAATTTCAGCGAAGCAAAAAGAGCACAAGGGAACAAGTTTAGATGGGACACTATATACCACCATGAAGGTAATCCTGTCCACTCCAAAACCCATGAAGAAGATTTCCAGAGTTGAACATCCCTGATATTCCAAATATTAATGGCACGGGAAAGCACACTTAAGGAAAAATAACAGATTAAATTATTTATTGAAACCAATCAATCAGAAAATTAAAATAAAAATAAAAAAAATCAACCCGAAATCCAGGGTGCTCACAATATATATATATATATATATATATATATATATATATATATATATATATATATATATAAATTATATATATATATATATATATATATATATATATATATATATATATATATATATATATATATATATATATATATATATATATATATATCTCTTGATCCCTAGGCTCTCCGAAACCCCGAGAGGTTATAGGATCAGGGACTTGTGGAACCACACAACGGACGATTGGGACTGGGACAAGATACGTGATTGGGCCGACATTGATACGGTGAATAGAGTCCATCAGAGCGGCCTCAGGATCGGGCGAGACGTCGATGCGCTTAGATGGACGCATCCTTTAGAAACAATAACATATATATATATATACATTTATATTCAAAATATTTACATTAGGATATATATATATATATATATATTTATATATATATATATATATATATATATATATATATATATATATCCTAATATATATTTTATATATATATATATATATATATATTAGGATATATATATATATAATATATATATATATATATATATAATATATATATATATATATATATATATATATATATATATATATATTTATATATATATATATATTATATATATATATCCTAATATATATATCCTAATATATATTAGGATATATATATATATATATATCCTAATATATATATATATATATATATCCTAATATATATATATATATATATATATATTATATATATATATATATATATATATATATATATATATATATATATAATTTTTTTTTTTTTTGGAATCAGCAAACTTTATTGAAACAGAAACTAACACACAGGGGGCATACACAACAGAACAGGGGGCACGAGGCCCACCAACCCAAACCGGGTCCCACAGGCGGGAAAACCCGTTCCAAATTCAAACCAAAAAGAAAGGGGGGTACAGCTGGAAGGCCAGCTGGCGAGTATACACGCAAATCGAGGGGACGCGCGTCCCGGAGAGGGGGGCACGGGACCCAAGCGGGGGGTGCGGGGCCCGAGGGGCTCGGGGACCGAGGGGGGGACAGGGCTCCCAAGCTCCAGCCGGGAGACGCCGCCGGAGACGCACGAGGCGAAGAGGAAGGGAGCCCGGCGCGCCGACTGCAGAGGAAGGAGGGGGGGATTGCCCACCAGGGAGTCGACGGGGGGGGGGGGGGGGTCGACTACGGAGGCTCCGGAGCAGAGCTAGGGGGCTGAGGCTCCGCCGCCGAGGAGCTAGAAGTAGCGCCTAGAGGTCAGTGAGAGGGAGTACGCCGCCCACTGCGCGGCGGAGGGGGATCCGTAGTGGGTCGCGGCCGCCGGAGACGGGGAGGAGACCCAGTACCACCTGAGGGTGGCTGGGTCTTGCCAGAAAGTCCCTACCGAGGAGGAGAGAGGCGGTGCTGAGGCGGCGGGGAGGAGAGGGGATCCTGCGGCCGAGGCGGGGGGAGGCGGAACTGGGGCGGAAGGGAAGCCTTCGGCTGCGGCGGGAAGAGCGGCGGGAGGAGGGGCCGACTGGAGGGGAGCGTCAGACCGGGCGATGGGCTCCTCGGCCGCCAGGGGAGGGGCGGGAACCCAGTACCACTGCATGGTGGAGGGGTCCCGCCAGTAGGCCCCGGACGAGGAGGAAGAAGGCGGAGCAGAGGCTCCAGGCGGGGGAGGGGGTTCTGCAACCGAGGCGAGGGGATACGGCACAGTGGCGGGCGGGAGGTCCTCAGCCCCGGCAGGGAGAGGGTCTGGAGGGGGCAGGGGGGAGGGGGCAGCCGGGTCGGGGGCCTCCACGTCCGACAGAGCCGCCGGATCCGGAGCAACGGGGGCGGGGATCACCGGGTGGATGGAGAGGAAGGGTCTGGGGCGGTCGCCTCTCGGGGATCGAAGCTGCGACCTAAGGGGGAACGGGCGGAGGGGGAGGATGAGCCTACAGGAGGGGGTGGCGCGGCGACGAGGACAGCGACCGGATGGTAGGCTGATCGGGGCGCCGGGCCGGGGGAGGGAGAACTCGCCGCAGCGGCGGGGATGGCAAGGGACAGGAGCGACGGGCCGGGGCCGAGGATGGAGGGCCCCGGATCTGGTGGAGGGCGCTGCGCGCGGCGGCGCCTGCGACGACAAGGACATCTGCGGCGCCGAGGGGGCGGGAGGGAAGGAGGAGACCCGCCGCAAGTCGGACAGGGGCCGGCCGGCCGCGATGGGGGAGACGAGAAAACCCACGGGGTCGGCGTCCAAGGGACGCCCTGCCAACCGCAGGGATCGGGGAGGTCGGAGAAGAGGGGGTGGCCTCGCCGAGCGGAGAGGCGCCGGGGGACTGCCAGCCGCCGGCCTGGCAAGGGGAGCGAGGGCGCTCCGCCCCATGGGAACCATGCCCAGAACCCGGCCATCTATATATATAAATATATATATATATATATATATATATATATATATATATATATATATATACACTTATACATATATACATATATATGTGTATATAGTACAAGGTAGCAGGAAGCATGTGTGTGTGTGTGTGTGTGTACTGTGTTGAAGGGTAACCAATTCCAAAGTAGTGTAATCATGTATACATTTGGAATTGTTCACATGAGGGTGTAGCCGATCACATGTCTACATATCTGCGACGATCTGGTGTCCGTGGGAGGCTGCACCCTCATGTGAACAATTCTAAAGTAGTGTAATCATGTACAAACTCTTTAGTGTAATCATGTTCAAATCAAGCCGTTCATATGTCTATCTTGTACTCTAAATCACATAGTCACTTACAGTTCTCTATTATCATATATAGATAGCTTGTTTATCAGTTTCTCTTTTTCTTTTCATGCTTATTTCTTATAGCATTTTATATATCTTAACCTATCACATGCTTTATATTTTCTGTCAAGATATGAATTGTGTGTGATGTATTGTGCTCGTTTTCGTCCTGATTGGACTGTTGAAAATATTACAGGTGATGAGGAGGAGTTCTGTCCAACATATTATCGCACAGGTTTAGATGACACTGGTGACTTGGACCCTCAGGAGGATCCTACATTTGCTGAAGACTTGCCTATTATCTAGATTAGATCTCTAGTCTAGTTTCCCATTAGTTGTCTTATTTTATGTACTTTCAGTTTCTGGATATTGGTGATGTTTGTATATTCAGATATTACTCTCATTTGTAGCTGGTTGGAGATTATTTCTTTATCTTATCTTTACATCTATTCTCTTTATTCTACCTTAGATGCTGTGATTGAGTTGTATCTTTATATTGTCCTCCTTTTGGAGTGTATATCATCGTACAGGTATGGTTATTGATAGATGTTGTGACCTAGAACAGTGTTCTACCGCCGACACTGCGGCGTAGGCTGGACGTACCCACTTCTTATACCCTTACACTGGGTGCGGGTCGTGACACGCTTTTAGTGGTGGCCCATGCAGGTCTAGTCTCAACTAGTACGATTTCGTAGTGGTACTCGAACTAGAGTAACGCTACAGCCTGCAGTAGGATATAGGATATAAGTTAAGGTACTCAATCACATTAGGAAAACTCTTATCTAATTCTTGTAGCTAATTGCCTTCTTTTTAAATAAACTGTCCTCCTTTGATTATATCGCTTCCTTCTCAGTAATTGATTCTTTGTTTTGATCTGTCTTTAGGATGGTAGAGACATGATCACAGCGCTCTGGTCTACGGGATACCGCTGAGAGGTCTGGCACTTTTCTTCCGACTCAGCAGGACCCAGGGACCACAACACCTCTTGTTCCAGCTCAGGTGGGACCGTCTGCAACTTTTGGGGGTGCTCCTCCACCAGTTCCGAGGACTACCCCAAGGATTCAGGGGATGCCACCACCACCACCTCAGGGGACAGTTGATATGGGGCAGTTCTTTGCCTTCATGCAGCAGATGATGGAGACTCAGCGACGCCAGGCAGAGGATATGAGGCAGGTCATTGACAATGCCCATCAGCTAGCCATGGTGGCAGTAGAGAAGGTGACTGCCCAACCATATGAAAGGTAGATACAGCCGTACCAGCCGAGGACTACGGGCATTCAGGACTTTCAGAAGATGCAGCCACAAGACTTCAAGGGTACTGAGGGTATATACCGACGACTAGATCGAGCATATAGAGGAGATCTTTTATCTCGCAAAGATTCCAGCTAGGCTTCAGATAGAAGCAGCAGGCAGCAGATGCAGGACCTTGATCGTACATGGTACCAGTCCGACCCTACGGTTGGTACACAGGGGTAGACTTGGGAGGCTTTCAAGAAGCTCTTCAAGGAGAAGTTCTTTTCTGACACAGCACTTGGCGCCTTGGAGATGCAATTCGAGAATCTGGTCCAGGGGAACCAGACAGTAGAGGAGTATGCCGGAGAGTTCTGCCATCTGGGCAGATTTATGAAAGGCCTTAGCGAGACAGCAAAGGCTAGGAGGTTCAGGAAGGGCTTGGTTAAGGAAGTCAACTCCTTGACCAAGAGCAACAAAAATGCTACTTTCAAGGAGATTTTGACGGGAGCTATGGCAGCGGAGGACGACCTCGAACTGAAACTGAAGATAGGTCATGATTCACATGGAGCTAGCGGCAGTGGAGGCCCGGCCAAGAGGCCCCATTATCAGCAGCATCGTCAGCAGAAGCCGTTCTAGCAGCAGCAGTTCCAGAGTCAGGATCGTACACCTTTGCAGCAGAAAAAGATACAGCAGGCGCCTAGATAGCAGCAAGTCATCAGTTGCACTTTCTGTAAGAAGCCAGGACATATATAGAACGAGTGAAGGAAGAGGCTAGGCAAGTTCCTCCTTTGTGGTTCAGTGGAGCACCAGCTGAGGGATTGTCCCATGTCTTCGGGACGTACAGCTCAGGGAGCAGGAGCCAAGGCTCCGGCAGGACAATAGAAGGGACCATTGCCGATCTAGCAACAAAAGTTTATCCAGCACCAGCAGCAGACCAGAGGAGGTCAGCAGGGACAAGCCTTCGCCATGTCAGTCGAGGATACAGAGATAGTGGGAGATCTGATAGCAGGTTCTGTACTTCTTGACTCCATTCTTGCATTCGCTTTGTTTGATTCGGGGACTTTCCATAGTTTTGTGTCTGTATCTTTTGCTGTTAGACACCAGCTTTCTTCTGAACCATTGCCTAGGACTTGCAAGATCATGACTGGGGGTGGTATCATCCTCGTCCGTGATGTTTGTAAGGATCGGAGAGTAGTTTTAGGGGGCCGAGAATTGGATGTGAGTCTGCTCGTAATGCCATTATCGAACCATGATATTGTACTCGTTACGGATTGGTTGAGCAGGATGAAATAACGTGTAAGGCAACTCTAGAGGAGGGGTGAATAGAGTTTGTGTCGATAATTACCAAATTAAAATTAACTCTATATCACCTCCACAAAACAACTATCAAGAAAGTAAAATAAATCAGAGAGAAACGCGAAAGTAAATAAAGATCAGAAGAGCATACGCAAACACAGCAGTTTTAACCTGGTTTTCCTCGTCGAGGACTAGTCCAAGCCTGAGAACTCTAGCTCAGGATTGAAATCCACTATTTGTGAAATAGTGTACAACCATGTGCCTTTACTCAGAATAGCACGCCAACTTCTTACAGGTTCGCAGGTGGCGAAACTTGGAATTGTCCAAGTGACTTTTCTTTTCAACTCTTGCACAAAAACTTCTAGCTGAATCGCACTTGAGCACCTTGGGGCTTAGGAAGTTTTGTGGCTAGTAGATTGGAAGAATAAGGCTTAGGTAGTATAAGGCTTAGATGATTGAGAGTGAGAGATAGAAAGATGATCAAGAGATATATTAAAAATGGTTGAAATCATGCCCTATATATACTAGTCTGGAAGGCAGAATTCGGCCCGAATTCTGCCATCAAAATTCAAAAATATGGCCGTTGTACCAGCTAGCAATTGGTAACCCTAAAAAATTAGTTCCTGGAAATCAGGGGACAGAGTTCGGCTCGAACTCTGTGTGGGGGCAGAGTTCGGCCCGAACTCTGCCTCCTTGGTGGCAGAATATTCAAATGGCCTTTGGTGGAGCTTGGGCTTGGTTCAGGAATTGGTCTGGTTGTATGGTAGAGCTTGGAGAGATATGTCTAGGGGTTGAGATGACTCAGTGCGACTCAACGTACACATTCTCCAAGACTCAATAAATTGAAGATTACAGACTTAGAACAAATAGAAAAACCAAGAGCCCTTTGATGACGTCTTTATTCTGATATTTGAGCAGTCCTGAAGACGTCTTTTTCCTTGACAACAGTCGTCCAAAGATAAGTAGATCTGGAAATCTGAAATCTCTTTGTATGATGCCGTCTTTGGTCCATCATTAATTATTTATTGCCTATGTCCTGGTTTGATCATGTTTGATCATGCTTACTGCATGTCTACAAATACATGTTAGGCCAGCAAAATATGTTGCAGTACGATACAAGCATAACAATATAATATAGGACAATTAGGACAATACTAAGTTTAAGTAGTAACATGATAGTGAATATATGAATATTAGTGACATTATTATGTTAAACTTAACTAATTAGCCATATTAAAAAACACGATGTAATCATTGGGCCAACACAGGCACCATGCCAGTATAGATTATCATGGTAGTATAGTTCTCTTCAGAGTGCCAAGAGAGCCAGAGTTCGAGTTTACTAGACGAGAGACGGACCAGAGCAGCGGAGTCTTCTGTGGAGCTTCAGTAGAGGAAGAGAGCGTTCCACATCCATTGATAGCTGAGTTCATGGATGTATTTCCGGAGGAGTTGCCAGGGTTACCTCCGGACAGAGATGTGGAGTTCTCTATAGATTTGGTGCCCGATGCAGAGCCGATATCTCAGCATGTCTATAGAGTGAACAACAATGAGCTAGTGGAGTTGAAGAAGTAAGTGGATGAGTTGCAGGACAAAGGCTTCATCCGATCGAGTTCTTCTCCATGGGGTACACCAGTACTCTTTGTGCCGAAGAAGGATGGGTCAGTACGAATGTGTATCGACTACAAGGCTCTCAACAACCTCTTGATCAAGAATAAGTACCCTCAGCCGAGGATCGATGATCTGTTCGATCAGTTGAGTGGAGCGAAGGTATTCTCCAAAATTAATCTGAGGTCAGGTTACCATCAAGTGAAGGTGAAGAAGGAGGACATTCTGAAGACAACATTCAGGACACGGTATGGCCAGTTTGAGTTCATGGTGATGCCGTTTGGGTTAACTAACGCCCTGGCGGTATTCATGAACATGATGAACAAGGTGTTTCACCAGTACTTGGACAAGTTTGTGATGGTGTTCATCGACGACATCTTGGTGTATTCAAAGACCCCAGAGGAGCACGAGGAGCATTTGAGAGTAGTTCTGGAGACTCTCAGGAAGGAGCAGCTTTACGATAAGCTTTCGAAGTGTGAGTTCTTTTTGGACCAAGTTAATTTTCTAGGTCATATTGTGACCGAAGATGGGATCTCAGTAGACCCAAAGAAGATCAGAGCAGTTGAGGTGTGGACATCACCGAGTTCAGTTGCGGAGATCAGGAGCTTTCTGGGATTGGCAAGCTACTACAGGAGGTTCGTTCACGATTTCTCCCGGATTGCAGAGCTATTAACTAGGCTTACCCGGAAGGACACAAAGTTTATCTAGTCAGAGGAATGTCAGATTGCTTTTGATGGGTTAAAGAAGCAACTGACGACAGCCCTAATTTTGACATTGCCATCAGGATCAGACGAGTTCACTATCTACAGTAATGCCTCAACAAAGGGTCTGGTTTGTGTCTTGCATCAGCTTGGGAAGGTGATTGCCTATACATCCAGGCAATTATGTCCGTATGAGAAGAACTACCCTACCCATGATTTGGAGTTAGCGGCAGTTATTCTTGCTCTTAAGTTGTGGAAGCACTATCTATACGGAGAGCGTGTGGAGATCTTCACAGACCACAAAAGCTTGAAGTATGTGTTTACACAGAAAGAGCACAATATGAGGCAACGCAGATGGTTGGAGTTGATGAAGGACTTTGATATTTCCTTGCAGTATCAGCCAGGGATAGCCAACGTGGTTGCCGATGCCTTGAGTAGGTATCTGGTAGCTATGTGCTTGACGATGGATCGTCACTTGTTAGCAGATTTAGAGAGCCTGGGATCGAAGTAATTATGCCAGGAGTTCAGATACATATGTGGGGACTTCAGATTCAGTCAGACCTAATGGAGAGGATCAAGTCAACTCAGTTTGAGGATATTACTCTGTGGTGTATTAAAGAGCAGGTTCGAGCAGGATTGGTGGATGATGAGTTTATTCTTGCAGAGGATGGCGCATTGAGGCACGGTTCCAGATTGTGTGTGCCTAGCAGAGAGCTTTGGGAGCAGGTTATGCAGGAGGCCCATCACTCTCAGTACTTTATACATCCAGGTGCCAACAAGATGTATAGGGATCTGAAGGAGCAGGTATGGTGGTATGGGATGAAGCGGGAGGTCGCTCATTTTGTAGTCAGATGTTTAGTCTGTCAGCAGGTTAAGGCAGAGAGGCAGAGGCCAGGAGGACTGTTACAGCTATTGCCCACTCTGGAGTGAAAGTGGGAGTACATCACGATGAACTTTGTTTCTGGATTGCCGCGTACACTAGTAGAGAAAGACGTAATTTGGGTCATCATAGACAAGTTGACTAAATCAGCCCACTTTTTGCCATTTAAAGTGGGTACGTCTACTAAGAGACTAGCAAAGATATATATAAGACAGGTTGTCAGGATACACGAATTTTCGGTGAGCATTGTCTCGGATCGGGATAGTCGCTTTACTTTCCATTTCTGGCGGAGTCTGCAGACTAGTTTGGGCTCTCAGCTCAAGTTCAGTACTATATACCACCCTCAGACGGACGGACAGTCAGAAAAGACTATTTAGACACTCGAGGACATGCTGCGGACTTGTGTTTTAGATTTTGGAGGCTCCTGGGTGGATTATTTGCATCTAGTGGAGTTTGTATACAACAACAGTTTCCAGGCCAGCATTGGGATGTCACCGTTTGAGGTACTGTACGGACGTAGATGTCGTACACCCTTGTCTTGGGACGATGTTGGAAGGCGAGCTTTATTGGGATCTGAGATGGTTGTTGACGCAGCCGAAAAGGTGAAGCTCATCAGAGATCGACTTCGCGTGGCGCAGGACAAACAGTGGCATTGGGCCGATAGCCACCGAAGACCTTTGCAGTTTGAGGTACAACTTAGACTTAGGAGTAGGATTTTATTTGTTTATGATTTTTTGTTTGATCATGTGATTGTTATAGTTATGCTTGAGACTATGTTTGTGCTAGGTTGGAGATCTGGTGTTCCTGAGCATATCTCCGATGCATGGTACTATTCGCTTTGGTGGAGGTAGAAAGCTAGTCCGCGTTTCATCGGACCTTTCGTCATCAACGAAAGAGTCGGTGACGTGTCATACAGACTGGACTTGTCCCCTGTATTAGAGTGAGTCTACATTGTATTTCATGTGTCGCAGTTGAGACGGTATATGGCAGATCCCAGCCATGTACTGGACCATTCCGAGATCGAGGTGGGTCCTACTCTTAGTTATCCAGAACAGCCTGTGGAGATTCTGGATCGACGGAAGAAGGTGCTGAGGAACCAAATGATACCCTTGGTTCGCGTAGCTTGGAGGCACCACTCTCCAGGTGAGTCTACCTGGGAGAGGGAGGATGAGATGCACAAGCAATACCCTTATCTTTTTCAGCCGTGAGGTAGATCCCTTCATAGACTCTATAGCCATTCTGGTCAAGCCTTTAGAAGCTTTCTCACCTTTGCGTTTGTCCTTTGCACAGGACCCTGAATTTAAAGCTGAGGCAGGTACCTCCTCGTCTGAGGAGGTGGACGTGACAACAACATCCCCTCCTTATCTTTGACCAGCAGATGACTATCAGCCTTCCTCAGCCAAGGAGGCTGAATCAAAAGATGATCAGGGCAAATGCCCGAATTATGGTGGTGACCAAAGAGCCAGTCCTTCTTTCGATATCTTTCTGGGGACGATGTCTGAAATCGGTGCCATACTGAAAGAGTTGGACGAGAATCAAGTCCAATCGGCCCATCCTCCGGCGGGTATGTTATCTTTGTGCCTCTTTTCGGATGAGATTTTTCGACTTTGATTTTACATGCTCCTTGTGAGGCTGACCACGAATGTATGTTCCCTTGTAGACAAGGGGAAGGAACACCTCGCAAAAATAGTCCCAGGCATTGGGGAAGGGACAAAAGTTGTTCCCGGCTCCTCCAATTTTACTGGTACGGAGGGAGCTGTTAGTGAGCTGGTATCGGCCACAGAAGGAGAGGTTGAACAACCTGCTGAGGGGGATGTCGCTGAATCTGCTCCTGGTCTGGCTGGGATTGTGGAAGATATCAGGCCTGATGCTGCTCGGGGCCTTGGTATTGTTCTCCTTGAGCAGTCTGGGCCAGTTCTTGGTTTTTCTGAAGCCAAGACTGATGGCGTAGCCTAGGCTGGTGCTGAGCAAGCTGAAGGTACAAAATTACAACTCTTTCGCATTTTCCTCCTTCTTTTTTTTGGTTACTGATGTATATATTGTTTTCTTGTCAGGTTCGGCTTCTTATCAGGTATCCATTCCTGGAGCGAAAGAAACTCTCCAAGCTTCCTCTCCGACGACTTCCACAGAAGATGACGAGATGGCCAAGGAAGTCGTCAAAGCTTTCTACTCTGTGCTGAAACTAAAGCTTCCTGGAGTCCTGAATCGGAATGCTGCCTTTGGCCCTGTAAAGGCTGTTGTCGAATGCCAAGTGGCAGCCCTCGAGAGCATTGTCGGCTATGAAGAGCGGGCTAATATTCTGAAGAAAGTTCTGAATGACCTGGAGGGTCAGGTAGCCTGATTCCGGGATGCCAAACAATGGAGCCCATTATCCCTGTTCCGTGCAGAAGATGAGGCTCTGATCACGGCTCTTACGGAAGAGAAGGCTACTTTCCAAACGAGGAAGGATGCCCTCGTTCGAGAGATCGATGAACTGGCTGACAAGTATGGCCAGTTTAACGCTGCAAGTGAGGCGCGTGCTGCCTCGAAGGATAAACTGGCTGCACAGATGATCGAAAAGTATAATCACATTGCGCAGATCCAGAATGAGGTTGCCCAACAAGAAGCCAACTTGAAGACGGCAACATCTGAGCAGGAGGATTATTTGGCTCAGGCTACCATGACCGTCACCACTTCTGTCCATTTAGAAGAATAGCTGGCTAAGTTGTAGGGAGAGCATCTGAGTCTGATCCTTTTCGAGGATAAAGTTGCTCGTCAAGAAGAGGCACGTCGTCGAGCTATCGCGAAGTCTGAAGCCGAAATCGCGGCTCTAAGGGACAACATCAATCGCCTATGTATCCCTTAGATTCTTTGTTTGTAACTGTGTTTTTTTCTTTCCAGCCGTCACGGCTCTTGTACCTTTTTTTTCGTCTCTTGATAGACGTTCAAGTAAAGAATAAATAATCTTTTTGAAATGAATGAGGTTTTGTGAAATATTAGAACTTGAGGTAATGTGGACGTAGCAAGGATATTTCTGGTGGGTATTCCGCTGGAGAATTTGATGTGGACCTATTATCCATTTTATATTCAAGTTTTTTTGAATATGGATAACAAGTTGAACGAGGCTGCTAGTAGAGGTAATATGGACGTAATAGCAGGGGATGTTCTATATCTGACCAGAGGTAATATGGACATGGAAAGATATATAACATTAGGTTGGAGTGGATAATTCAGAGGTAATATGGACGTGATTATCCTTGATGAATGCTTTGCTCAGAGGTTATATGGACATGGCAAAATATTTCTTAATTATTCCACTGGGGAAATAATTAACGGAAAACAATTCAGAGGTAATAGGGACGTGACTTGTTTTCGTCAAACCGAGTTTGGACAGAGTAAAAAAAATAGGAATGATTCTATTGGGGAAATATTTTAGAGGACCTATTATCCAAGGCGTATTCAAGACTCTTGAAATACGGATAATAGTTAGATAATTTTTTCGAATCACATAAACATCGCACTGTACATTTACATGACTAAACACATGTGAACATTATGAAAAAAGGTTACACATAGTATTTCTTTAGGAACTTGCCATGATAGGCATCATGAGCAAGTCACCATCAGGCTTGATTAGTCGGTACACACCGTTAGAATACACTGATTCTATGATGAAAGGACCCTCCCATTTAGGCTGAAATTTTCCTTTTGTTTTGTGCATCATGGCCATTGGTCTTCTCACCGCGAAGACTAGATCACCGACTTAGAAGATTCTTTCCTTCACCTTTTTATTGAAGGCTCTGGAAATGCGTGCTTGGTATAGCTCAATGTCCTGCTGAGCTAACAAGAATTTTTAATCTAGTACTTCGAGCTCCTGTAGACGCAGACGATAGCTTTCTTCGGTAGTCAACTCGCTGGCTAAGGCTACTAAAAGAGAAGGAATCTGTATTTCTAGGGAAAGAACTGCTTCGCTCCCATAAACCAGAGAGAATGGCGTACTGCCTGTTGGAGTTCGGACCATTGCACGATAGGCCCAGAGATATTCACCGAGCTTCTCATTTCAATTATGCTTATTTGAAGACACGAACTTTTTGAGAAGTTTTATGATGGTTTTTTTGAAGGCTTCTGCTAGCCCGTTAGCCGCTAGATTGTAGGCAGTAGAGGCTACGTTCTGGATTCGATTCCTATTGCAGAACCGATGGAATGCATGGCTTGCGAATTGTGGGCATTATCATGGATGATCCTGCGAGGTAGGCCAAAGTGGAAGATAACGTGATGTTTGATGAAACTGATCACGTTTGACGCCTTCACTTTGGTGAGCGGTATGGCTTCCTCCCATTTGGAGAAGTAATCGGTTATGGATATGATGAACCGATGTCCTCTAGAAGATGGCTGGCTGATTGGTCCTATGACGTTCATGCCCCAGGCTTTAAAAGGCCAAGATGCTACCCTCGGGTGTAGAAACTCTGAAGGTTGATGAATAAAATCGGCGTGGAACTGACATGCTCTACACTTTTTTGTATATTCAACAGCATATGCTATCATTGTGGGCCAATAATAACCCATTCATTTAAGACAATCTTATAATTTGGGGCCTGGTTGATGTGCACCACAAACTCCTTCGTGAGCCTCCCGGAGTGCATGTTTGGCTTCTGTGTCTGATAAACATCGTAATAGTAGCCCGTCGTAAGAGCGTCGGTACAACATCTTGGTAGCTGTATCGTAGTAAAATCTGAGGGATCGTCTTTGGATAGATACTGCTTCCTTTGGGACATCGGAGAGGATTCCGTAGACAGCGTAGTCTATGAAAGGAAATCTCCAGTCTTTAACATCGACGTTTGTTTCCGTTGTGTAACTATGATGAATATGCAAGGCATTTTTCATACAGAATAGTTTTCGACCAGACACTGTGATCGACTGCTGAGTATTGGTAGGGACGGCCAAGGAAGCAGCGAGACCGAATAGAGCATCTGCTTCTATATTCTGTAGTCGAGGTACGTGCTCGATGAAGAATCCAGCAAAAGTAGATGCTAACTCGATTGTTGCTCTGTGATAGGGGATGAGATCTTCGTGACGAACTTCATAATCCCCTCGGACCTGACTAACTATTAGCTTAGAATCACCGTAAGCTTATAGATAGTCAACTCCCAGTTGTTTTGCCAGTTGCAGGCCGATTAATAGGGTGTTATATTCGGCCACGTTGTTGGTGTATGGTTCTACGAAAGAATATGCACTATGTATAACCAGATGATCAGGTGACACGAGCACAATGCCTACTCCAGCCATAATATTTCTTTTAGGTCCTGTTCTTGATGCACCATCAAAGAACATTCGCCAAATGGAGATTTCTTCAGTTGCAGTGTTAGACTCCACTACGTCATCGGAGATTTCGTCGTGGAGTTTGGAAGATTCTAGCACCGGATGAGCTGCTAGGAAATCATCTAATGCTTGGCCTTTTACTGCCTTCTGAGGAACGAAGAGCATATCATATGGAGTCAACAACATTGGTCATGTAGCTAAACGAAAATTAAGAGAACCCGATTTAGTCATGAGTATTCTGAGAGGATTGACTTTACATATGATGTGGATAGTCTGCCCAGACACGTAGTGGCGTGTCTTCTGGATGGCAAATACTAGTGCAAGGCATTCTTTCTCCACAGGTGTGTATCTGTGCTCGGCACCCACCATTGTGCGGCTGAGGTAGTAGATTGCCTAGTCATGGCCGCCTTCATTCTTCTGAGCTAATAGGGCGCCAAGAGAATGGTCCATAGCGCGGATATATAGTAAGAAAGGCTTCCCCATTATTGCAGCTACCAATACTGGGGGGCTTGTAAGATACTTCTTAATGTCGTCGAATACGCGTTGACATTGTTCAGTCCAGATGAAAGATACGCCTTTCTTCATGAGCTGAGTGAATGGTTGACACTTTTCAGAAAGGTTCGAAATGAATCATCTGATATAGGCTAGCCTTCCTTGTAGTCCGCATAGCTCTTTGAGGTTTCTTGGAGGATGCATATCGAGGATAGCCTTCACCTTCTCCGGGTCAAGATGTATACCTTTTGAAGTGATGACGAAACCAAAGAACTTGCCGCTGGAGACTCCCAGAAAGGACTTAGTTGGATTCATCTTGAGCTGGTGTGCACGCAATAGTTCGAACACCGTTCTCAAGTCTTGGAGGTGGTTGCCCTTGAGACGACTTTTAACTGCAATATCATATACGTAGCACTCCACAGTTTTGCACAAATGATCGTAAAAAATTGTTTTCATGGCTCGCGCAAAAAATTGTGTTCATGGCTCGCTAGTACGTAGCCCCTGTATTCTTCAATCCGAAGGGCATCACCGTATAGCAGTATACCCCCAACGGTGTTCAAAAAGATGTGTGCTTCCCGTCGTCGGGGAACATCTTGATCTTGTTGTAGCCTGAGAACCCATCCATGAAGGACATCCGCTCGAAGCTGCAAGTATTGTCGATCATTACGTCAGTGATCGGTAGAGAAAACTCGTCTTTCGGGCATAAAGAGTTCAAATAACGGTAATCGATACAGACTCAAACTTTATCGTTCTTTTTCATGACTGGAACGATGTTGGCAACCCAGTCAGGGTGTTGTTCTTCATAAATGAATCCACTGACAATGAGCTTTTTGACTTCATTCTCGATGGCCTCCATGACATCTGGTCAGAATCGTCGTTGTTGCTGCTTCACTGGATTAGCTTTAGAGAAAATATTCAGGCGATGCATGGCGACTTTAGGGTCCAGGCCTGGCATGTCTTCATAGCTCCATGCAAAGACATTGATGTATTCTCTTATAAGCTGTATAAAAGATTGACGTTCATCGCTAGACAGACTTTTACTGATGAAAATTGGTTTTAAAAGATGATTCATCTCCTAAATTGACTTGGATGACATCGTCTTCGGTAGGTGGTTCACGTTGTTCGAAGCACAACTCCCATCTAGTATCCATCTTTTGAGCCTATTATTCAAGCTCGGTCGATTGGACATCGTCCGTAATTTGGTAAACTGAAACCATGTTGACGGACATAGTTACTTTGAACATGTTGCCAATGCTGTAGTCTGAGTCCCAGAGGCAGGAATCATAAGAGTGAGAATAACGATCTGCTTCATCATCTGATCTTTCGAAAGTTGTTGGAGGAGTGACATAACCTAAACTAATACCGTTTCTTTGATAGTAGTTCTCGAGTTTGCCGGAAGGAGCAAGTGTCGTATTGGCAACCGTTATCTCCAGCCGTAATTTATTCCCTTGTCACTTTTGATGTCATATCTCATGTTCTGGATGATATTCTTGGCCTGCCAACTATACCGAAAAAGTTACATTTTTTCTGAGTCATAATCAACTTCCGAGTTGTGCTTGGGAGAAGTAGAGTCCGGAACGAATTTTCTCTCGCCAATTATTCGACCGAAGATAATTAGCTCTTCATCCTTCTTTCTGGCTGAAACGATGAAATAGTGGATATCTTCTGGGTAAACGTTTTTCCGTAGGTGAGGCATCGTGACCAGTATGCAGAGGTGTGGTACTATGTCGTGCTCTAGAGCGTATATCGTATCTATGTAGTGGTTTACAGATTGATAGACATCGGAGTAATTCAAAGATAAACCTTTACTAAGAAAATACACAAGTTCTTCTTCAGGGATAACATCATCCACTGAAGGTACATTATTATGAGTATTGATATACTCATTGAGAGGATCATCATCTGGAAGAGGAGCCACAGTCTTGGCCAAGTTTACCACGTAGGGTACTTCTTCAGGATTGGGAGGACAGACTTCAGCAGGTTCCTTCCGAGGTGTCTTGCGGAGAGTGATGGTCAATGGTGAAGAACAGTTTGGCAACTCTAGAGGGGGGTGAATAGAGTATATATAGAAAAATGACCAATTAAAATAACTCTTTCACCAATAATAAATAATCAGAGTAAAGTGCGAAAAATAAAGGAGATCAAAAGAGCATACGCAAACACAGCGATTTTAACCTGGTTTCCCTCGTGGAGGACTAGTCCAGGCCTGAGAACTCTAGCTCAGGATTCAAATCCACTATTTGTGAAATAGTAGTTTACAACCGTGCCTTTACTTCAGAAGAGCACGTCAACTTCTAACAGAGGATCGCAGTGGCGATTTGCTTGGAATTGTCCAAGCGACTTTTTCGACTCTTGCACAAGAATCCTAACTGAGAGATGCTGAGCACTCGAGACTTAGGAGGCTTGTGGCTAGTAGATGGGAAGGGTATGGCTTATTTCAGCTACAAAGAGAAGAGAAGATTGGATGGATTGGAATGAGAGAATTCATGCCCTATTTATAGTGTTTTTATAGGCAGAATTCGGCCAGAATTCGGGTAGAAAAATTCAAATATTTGGCCGTTGGACAACTAGCAACCAGCTAACCCTAAAATTAGGGTTCCTGATTTCTAGGGAACAGAGTTCGGCCCGAACTCTGTGTGGAGGCAGAGTTCGGCCCGAACTCTGTCTCCAGAGCATAGAGTGGTTCAAAGGGGACCATTTGGGAATTTCTGGTTTGGTGGAGCTTTGGGATTTTTGGCTAGGCTATAGTCTAAGTTTCAAGAGCTCAGCATGACTCAGATTACATTAGTCTAGACTCAAAGAAAGTGTAAAATACAGACTCGAATCAACTGAGACATGGAAGCTGAGCTGTCTTCTGTCTTGAGCTTAATGCAGACGTCGTATGTCGTATTGAATTATTACAGATATTATTTAGTCAATATTGTCAATATTTGGTTGACTGTGACTTTGTGTCAACAATCTCCCCCATATTGATAATTGACAAAATAATATATGTATATTCAACATTTATACCTGGACACATTTGATCATAGCAACATAGCTCCCCCATAATCGATGCCGAGCTAGAAATAAGAGCTCCCCCGTGATCAGTGAATGGCGCTGAGCTAGAAGAGATAGCTCCCCCGTAAAGAATGCATTGAACCTGTATAATATCTCCAAAAAGCACAAACAAGCATAGATATACGAAGGCGAAAGATAAGATACTAAATATATCTAGCCAGAATATACATAGTTCTCCCCCTTTTGGCAGTTAGCAATATAGACTGCATATGAATAAAAAGATCATATAAACTGCAGTAGACAATGAAGAGTGATGCAACCACACCAAGCAGAGAAGAAACAGTGTATGACTAAACAAAATGAGTCACTAGCATAAAGTAAAACTATGATAAAATGTCATCCACAAAACCAAGTGTCAAACACACAACCAGAGTTTTGAGTACATAAAACCAAGGACATAAATCCATAATAAACTAAATAACTGAAATAAAAAAGCATCAACTAAGATCATCATCAGTAGCAGCAGCAGATCGAGCCAATCTCCATCACGGAGCACGAGAAGGTCCTGGAGCATCTGAAGGACCGGGAAAGGAGCGACGGGGGTCCAAAAATGCAGCATCCGGATCCATGTAACGCATGACCCAAGGATCATCAATGCGATGGCCCGCGCGCTCAGGATCTCGCTCCATGGGAATGTGCAGATGACGAGACAGGGAATACCGTATATCATACAGAGAGTTTCCGAGGGCACTCATCTGCAGAGTAGTACGATAGTCCAGCTGTGTCCAGCGATCGTCCTCAAGAGTAAAACGATCCCGGAGCATAGTCTGAATAGACTCAAGAGTGGCAGGTGGAAGTGGTGCATCCTGACCGAGTGGAGGGGCGTCAGGCTCCTCATCAGCAGACTGCTCAGAAGTCTCAGGAGAGGCGACGACTGCCTGAGAACGTCGTGCCTTGGACAGGAAACTAGGAGCAGGCAAGAACTGACAGTCATGAATAGGAATAATGAACGCACGAAAAACCATAGGAAGATATAAAGGATAAACCAATGCTCTTGGTTTCTTCCTACAATTTATCATCCAGTCCATCATTGTCCTAGAAAGATTGAAGGGGATACGATAATGAAGGTGATACAAAGCAGATATCTCAAAGTAGGTAACTTCATCAGTGGAGCCAGCTTTTGGCAAGATAGTGTTAAAAATGATTCGATAAAGTTCATAGAAATATGGGTTGAGGTGCTTGGCCATAAGTTTGCGAGGACTTATGTTAGGAGCACATAATTCCTCCTTGAAACCTTCAAGAGAAGTATCGCCAACAAATTGAAGTTGACGAGCTTCCATAAGTTTATCCCAAGCATCGAGATTAAAAAGATCAAGAAAATCCCCCAACTCAGAATCATTGAAAGCAATGTCAATACCGGCAACCCGGGAATAGATGTGGGTTGCATCGAAAGTTAAATTGCAATAAAACATTTGGATTGCGCTACGGTAAATGACAAAGTTTGAGGCAACTAACGCATCCAAACACAGATCACGAAACAATGATTCATATTGAGAAAAGATTATAAAATTTATCGGATGTCCCCCGAACACCGGACGAGTCCGAAAGTTGCTAAACCATGCATTAAACGCGTCTAACGACACAAATAATCGCTCGTCATATGTATTCGGATCATGGGGACGAGGCGGATTGAACAACGGATGAATGGGTTGTTGTTCAACTACTTGCTCAATTGGAGGAAAAGGATTCGAAGAGGAAGCTCCCTCAGTTCGAGTCCTTTTCCCACGATTGGGAAAGCGATGAGCCATTTGCAAGAAAATAGAGAACTTAAAATGGAGAGAAAGAAGGGGATATACCTGAAATCAACAACAAACAGTGGAAGAGAATGATGAGAAACCCCTTTCCCTTGATTTTGAGAAGTAATAGAGCCTTCTAGATCAAAAACTAGGGTTAGGGTTTGAAGGAAAGAGTTTGGAGAGGTGAGGAAGGAGGTAATAGTGAAGGAGAGAGATGAAAACCCGAAATATAAGAGAGGGTTTTCGTTGGTCGGAAGAAATTCTGACCGTATGATCTAAACTGATCCAACGGCAGAGGCTGATCCCGACGCTGGACCAATAGGGACCGAACTCGGCCCGAACTCTGTTAGGGGCAGAGTTTGGCCCGAGTTCTGGATTAGTGGTCCAGAACTTAAAACAGGCTGAAGAGAAAAAAAATGGTTAAGTGTTGAAGAAAAAAAAAGGTAGAGAGGATAAAAGTAAGATGAATGCATTGAAGTACATAGAGAGGTACACAAAAGTCAGAATGAACTTTAGAAAAATCAATTAGGCAATATTAAATCGAAACAAACCATATAACAAACAAGGAAATATATTGTAATTTAATATTTCAAATTTGCCATGGGTTAGCTGCAGGGGCCGGATCCCAGCTAGCGGTAGTCCTGAGGACTAGTGCACCGTGTCGCTTAGGCTTTTACGCCTTGTTGTCAGAAGGACCCTTTCGGCTTGTACCCATACCAAATTTGTCGTAAAAGAATCAAAATATACTCGATATTTACGCAGGTGAGTCTCAACTTATAACTGCTTCATCCAAAATTCCGAGTTCACGACAAAGGAAATTGAAGCGCTCTTCGGATAATGGCTTAGTAAAAAAATCTGCTAGCTGATGATCAGTGTCAATAAACTCTAAGTTAATCGTGCCATTTTGCTGATGATCACGCAAAAAGTGGTGTCTAATCTCAATATGTTTAGTGCGTGAATGACAGACAGGATTCTTAGTCAAATTAATGGCACTAGTGTTGTCACAGAATATAGGAATATGCATGAAAGATAACTTATAGTCTTCAAGGGTTTGCTTCATCCACAGAATTTGTGCACAACAACGCCCAGCTGCTATGTATTCAGCTTCTGTTGTGGATAGTGCTACAGAGTTCTGCTTCTTACTAAACCAGGAGACTAAAGCTTTTCCTAATAAATGACACGTGCCACTCGTACTTTTACGATCGACCTTGCATCCAGCGAAGTCAGCATCAGAGTAACCAATAAGGTCAAATAATGTGGACTTGGGATACCATAGGCCCACTGTAACCGTACCCTTAAGGTATCGAAAGATACGCTTAACCGCGGTCATGTATGATTCTTTAGGATTAGCTTGATATCTCGTACATAGGCAAACACTGAACATGATATCGGGACGACTAGCAGTTAAATAAAGTAAGCTGCCTATCATACCTCGATACTTACGTTGATCAACAGGTTTGCCGCTCTCATCTGGTTCGAGTTTGGTTGAAGTAGCCATTGGAGTGCTGATTGGTTTGACGTTGTCAAGATCGAACTTCTTCAGCATGTCCTTGGTATACTTCGATTGACAGATGAAAGTTCCATTAGCCATTTGTTTCACTTGTAGGCCAAGAAAGTAGTTGAGCTCTCCCATCATGCTCATCTCAAATTCCGTCTGCATACACTTAGCAAATTCTTGACAAAGGGTTTCATCAGTAGACCCAAAAATGATATCATCAACATAGATTTGAATCAACAGAATAGTGTCTTTAAAAGATTTTATAAATAGTGTAGTGTCAATTTTCCCTTTTGAAAAACCTTTCTCAAGTAAGAAGCTACTTAGCCTTTCATACCAAGCTCTGGGGGCTTGTTTGAGGCCATAAAGCGCTTTCTTTAGCTTAAACACGTGGTCGGGAAATTTGTGATTTTCAAAGCCAGGAGGTTGTTTCACATAAACTTCCTCCTTAATAAAACCATTCAAGAAAGCACTTTTCACATCCATTTGAAATAATTTAAAGTTTTGAAAATTAGCAAAAGCACAAAGCATCCGAATAGATTCTAGTCTAGCAACAGGAGCATACGTCTCATCGTAGTCGATACCTTCCTCTTGGTTGTATCCTTGAGCTACTAGACGAGCTTTGTTACGTGTGACTGAACCATCTTCATTTACTTTGTTTCTAAAAACCCATTTAGTACCAATTATCGAGTGATTAACCGGTTTAGGAACGAGTTTCCATACTTGGCTTCTCTCGAATTGGTTGAGTTCTTCTTGCATAGCAGAAATCCAAAATTCATCATTAAAGGCTTCAGAAATATTTTTAGGCTCTACTTGTAAAATGAAGGCAGTGCTAGCAACGGAGTCTCTTAGTGATGATCTAGTAGTTACTCCACGTGAAACTTCTCCTATTACTAAATTTTCTGGATGAGAAGGTTTGAAAGAGAATTTCTTAGGCAAACCCTCCAGAGAATCAGTTTCAGTTGAAGTATTCATTGGAGTAGAAGTTGATGGCTCAACGTCATCATCAAGAGTACTTACTACACTGTTATCTTCATCAAAAGTCACATTTGTTGACTCTTCCACAATAAGTGAGCGTTTATTAAAAACTCTATATCCCTTACTCTTGGCGGCATAACCAAGAAAGATACCATCGTCAGCTTTGGCATCAAATTTGCCTAAGTTGTCTTTGGTGTTAAGGATAAAACATCTACAACCAAAAACTTTAAAATAAGAAACATTGGGGGTTCTCCCAAACCAAAGCTCATAGGATGTTTTCTTCGTAATGGGACGAATCAGCACCCTATTCAAAATGTGGCATGCTGTACTGACAGCTTCTGCCCAAAAGTATTTCGGAAGTAAAAATTTATTCAACATGACTCTGGCCATATCGCCGAGAGTTCTATTCTTCCGCTCCACAACACCATTTTGTTGAGGAGTTCTAGGACAAGAAAATTCATGATCAAAACTATTTACATTACAAAAATTTTCAAAATCATAATTTACGAATTCGCCTCCATGATCACTTCGGATTCGAGTAATCATATAGCCTTTTTCGTTTTGAACTTTCTTTACAAAAACTTTGAAAACAGAAATAGCATCACTCTTATTAGCGAGAAAGAAAACCCAAGTAAATCTCGAAAAATCATCAACAATAACAAATGCATAAAGTTTGCCACCAAGGCTAGCTATTCTACTAGGACCAAATAAATCCATATGAAGTAGTTGTAAGGGTCCAGTAGTACTTACAGAGTTGATGGAATGAAATGAGAATTTAGTTGCCTTGTTTAGTTCACATTCGGCACATACCGTGTCCTTTTTGAATATGATATCAGGCAATCCTCTTACTAGCTTCTTGGTAGACAGCCTGGATATAGCATCCATGTTGGCATGACCAAGACGCTGGTGCCAAAGTAGTCGTTCGTCTTTGTGGGCATATAGACATCTACCTGCATTGTTAGTATTTATAGAAAGATAGAAAATATATATGTTGTTCTCTCTTTTCCCTTCAAAAGCAATGTCTCCTGTTGACCTATCATAGATGTAGCAACTGTTTTGTCCAAAGTTAATATCATATCCATGATCAGCAAGATGACTAATGCTGAGCAGGTTATGTTTTAACTCGGTCACTAGGCAGACATCCTTTATCACAGGAGAAGGAGGATGACCAATGATACCATTACCTATTATGTGCCCTTTGAGATTGTTACCGAAGGATACATATCCTTCTCTCTTCATCGATAGTGATGCAAAAAGTTTTGCGTCTCCCATCATATGTCGCGAGCATCCACTATCGAGAATCTACTTACTTTCAGTTGAAGAGGGAAGGTCCACCTACATCAAGAGTAGATGTGACCTTTGGTACCCGAGTTCTTGAGGGTCCTGAAAAGTTAGTCTTTGGAAACCAAGCATATATCTTTTTATCTACCAGTCTTCTAACTCTGCACTGTGGTGAGATGTGTCCATGTGATCCACAGTAGGTACAGATAGCATTTTTATTTATACTAGGAGCATGAGAGTAATATCTGTAAGCAACAGGATGAGGATGAACATGATGTGAAGAGTTAGCATGGTGATGATGATTATGCATAGAATGAGTGGCATGGTGATGGTGTCTATGAGGCATATCATGATGGTATTGTCTATGATGTGTGATATGCTGATATTGTCTATATGGCATGGCATGATAATTTTGTCTATATGGCATATGATGATCTTGTCTATATGGCATTGCATGATGATCTTGTCTATATGGCATTGTATGATGATCTTGTCTATATGGCATGGCATGATGATTCCTATGTGTGGGGTGATGTTGATTGTGTCTTTGTGCAACATGATGATTGTGTACTGAATGAGAATTATTCTTACGTGCACGTGGTTTGTGAAAGTTTGTGTATATAAATGCATGGTTATGTGCTGCATGAGAATGACGTGGTTGACTAGCATGAGTGGTGTTGTACCCATGTGATTGGGTTTGAGGTTGAAGCACCTGTTTACCCAATTTGGTTTCTAATCTCTTAGAAGCAGCTTGCAATTCATCAACCTTAATATTCAAGCCATATATTTTAGTCATGGAGATTTTCTGTCTACTCTTTTCTTCAGCAAGCAACGTGTTGAGAGTAGTGATTTCTTGAGCTTATTGCTCAATACGTGCTTCAGCATCATGTAAGCTTATTTTAAGCTTGGATACTTTATTAGTGGCATCAGTGGGTGACGTGTCTCTAACATCATCAAGAAGTAAAGAAATTCTTTGTATCTCATCTTCCAGACTTTTGATTTTGTCCTTGGCATGTTTATATTTACCAATGACCTTTTTGTGATCATTGAGTAAATCAGTAAAAGCATCGCGAAGTTCATCAAAAGAGAAGTCATCTAGAGTTTCGTTAGATACCTTGTTGGAAGTTGCCATTAGGCACACATTTGCTGTATCTTGAGGAGAGCCTTTTTCTTCCTCGGAGTCACTCGCTTCACTTTCATGCCAAATTCCTGTGTTGGCATATTTCATTGATGAATTCTTTTTGTATGGCTTCTCATAGCGGTTGCTCTTCTTCAAGAATGGGCAGTCTTTTCGGACATGTCCAGTCTTCTTGCAACCGTAACAGGTTGGCTCTTCTTCATCATCTTCTTGTGAATCCTTCTTCCTTCGATTGAAGCGAAGGAATTTTCTGAAGTTGCGAACCATGAGAGCTTGGTCTTCATCATCCGAGTTATCGTCTTCGGTCTCATCGTGATCAGCCCTTCGTCGATGAGCTTTGAGTGCGATCTCCCTGGTCTTCGGAGCAGGCTCTTCGAAGTCCTTGAGGTCAAGCTCGTGAGTCATGAGCTTACCCATCAAGGTCTCCATTGACATTGATATGAGATCGTTTCCTTCTATGATGGCCGTCACCTTAGGGTTCCAAATCTTTGGCAACCCTCTGAGTAACTTACGAATCTTCTCGTGGTTTGAGTACTGCTTACCAAGCGAGGATAGAGGATTGATGATGTCGAGGAATCTTGTAAACATTTGAGTGATCGTCTCATTTGGCTTCATCTTGAAGGCTTCGTATTCTTGAGTGAGACGGCTTATTTTAGATTCCTTGACTTGTGTGGTTCCCTCTTGCGTCACTTCTAGAAGTCTCCATACTTCATGAGCAGTGGTGCATGTGGAGACCCTGTTGAATTCATTCCTGTCTATAGCACAGAATAAAGCATTAATAGCCCTAGCATCTAGACTTGCCTGTTTTTTCTCCTCGACAGAATATTTGTCGTGTGGTTTCTCAATGAGGTCACCATCGACAACTATCGTGACGGGCTTTTTGTAACCGTCAGTAACGACAGTCCACAGGTCAAAGTCTAGAGACTTAAGATAGAAGCTCATCCTTGTTTTCCAATATGTATAGTTAGTTCCATCAAATAGGGGAGGCCTATGAGTGGACTGACCATCACCATGATTGGAAATCAAGGATTGTGTGGTTGCCATGGATCAGCTCTTAGGATGTTAGTCCTTATAAAGAGAACAAAGCTCTGATACCAATTGAAGAACAGTTTGGCAACTCTAGAGGGGGGTGAATAGAGTATATATAGAAAAATGACCAATTATAATAACTCTTTCACCAATAATAAATAATCAGAGTAAAGTGCGAAAAATAAAGGAGATCAAAAGAGCATACGCAAACACAGCGATTTTAACCTGGTTTCCCTCGTAGAGGACTAGTCCAGGCCTGAGAACTCCAGCTCAGGATTCAAATCCACTATTTGTGAAATAGTAGTTTACAACCGTGCCTTTACTTCAGAAGAGCAAGTCAACTTCTAACAGAGGATCGTAGTGGCGATTTGCTTGAAATTGTCCAAGCGACTTCTTCGACTCTTGCACAAGAATCCTAACTGAGAGATGCTGAGCACTCGAAACTTAGGAGGCTTGTGGCTAGTAGATGGGAAGGGTATGGCTTATTTCAGCTACAAGAGAGAAGAGAAGAGAAGATTGGATGGATTGGAATGAGAGAATTCATGCCCTATTTATAGTATTTTTATAGGCAGAATTCGGCCAGAATTCGGGTAGAAAAATTTAAATATTTGGCCGTTGGACAACTAGCAACCAGCTAACCCTAAAATTAGGGTTCCTGATTTCTAGGGAACAGAGTTCGGCCCGAACTCTGTGTGGAGGCAGAGTTCGGCCCGAACTCTGTCTCCAGAGCACAGAGTGGTTCAAAGGGGACCATTTGGGAATTTCTGGTTTGGTAGAGCTTTGGGATTTTTGGGTAGGCTATAGTCTAAGTTTCAAGAGCTCAGCATGACTCAGATTACATTAGTCTAGACTCAAAAAAAAGTGTAAAATACAGACTCGAATCAACTGAGACATGGAAGCTGAGCTGTCTTCTGTCTTGAGCTTAATGCAGACGTCGTGTGTTGTATTGAATTATTACAGATATTATTTAGTCAATATTGTCAATATTTGGTTGACTGTGACTTTGTGTCAACAAATGGTTTGACCTTGTCAGGGTTCTTCTTTTTTACCCAGATTGTAAGAGGCTTTGGAGTACTTTTTGGAGTAGTACGTTCTTTGACTCGGATAATCAGGGGACCATCATTGGAGGATAAACTTGCTTCAGCTTCATTTTCAGCTTCGTTGCTGTCATCCTTGGGAGGCTGAGATTGGTAAAGTACCAAATCTCCATAGTAGGCTTCGATGCCCTTAAAAGGATCGACATGGCAAACTCCGTCTTCACGACACCGTCGCTGTTGACGTACTTGAAGCACTGGGAAAGTATGGAAGGAACGATCATGTTCTCATGTATCTATGGATGTCCCAACAAGACATTGTAGGATACATTGGCATCGATCACATAGCAGGAAACCTCCGTTCGGAGATCACCAATCTGGCACTTGAGACGAATCTTGCCCAGTGGGTGGCTTCGACCAGCATTGAAAGCTATGATAGTTGTATTGGTTGCAGATAGCTTGTACAGAGGGATTCCTAGAATTTGAATTAAACTTCTAGGAATGATGCTGAGGAAGGATCCTGGATCGATGTCCATACGGTCCACCTTGATCGCCCCAATATACCCTGTATAGTATAGGGGTCTATCATGACGATTATTTTTGAGTAGCAAGTCCTCTTGTAAAAAGGTGATGTTGGGCACCACTTCCATAGTACTGTGGCAGTGGGGACAGGAGACAGGGTCTTCAGCGGAGGCTTTGACTTCAGCGAGATAAGAGTCGGCATGTAGTAATGCCTCACTTAAGGACTTTCGCATTTCTTTGGAGAGTCGCAATAGATCGAACAGAGGCAACCTGGCAGGTGTATTGGCCAGCTGTGCCAGTATGTCAAAGTTGTAGGGCCGATCCATGCCTTCGGAAGCTGGCACCTTCAGAGACTTGTCAAACCATGTCTCCTTCTGCTTGGCTTTGTCGGTAGTTGAAGGCTTAGACGGGCCGGCTTCTGAGATTGTGGGGGCAGCAGGAGCTTGAGAAGGTACTGCTTTTTTTGTGCGGGATCGTACGTCCGAAGATAAGTCTTCCCCGATCGCGTCTCGTAAGATAGAACCTCATAGATGAAAGAAGACACCATATGGCATGACTTGTATTTCTTGCCCATTTTTGCTTTGGGAGATACCACCCCCTGTGTCATCTCTTGCACAAGGTCCGGATGGACCCACATGATCTCACCAGGTTCAGTCGTAAGTGGCACCAAGGTTGAGTTACGAGCTGGTGGTAGGTTGACGACTTCTATTATCGCTTTGGGGATCGGGACCATGCCGTTTGGGACTTCTGTAGGAGAAAAGTCACGAAACTGAAGAGAGATCATGTTAGAAGATACGACCTTGTCTTCAGCTTCGAGGTTGATCACTTGGCTGTCGATAAGCTGTTGTATCTTCTTCTTCAGGATGATGTAGTCCTTGGTGGAATGATGCACGTACTGATGATAGAGACAGTACTTGGGATCGTTGAGTTGGTTCGCCTCTGCAGGATGTCGTGGTGGAGGCAATGTTAGTTTATTACCCTTCGTCAATGTATGAAAAATGGTAATGACATCGTCTTTATCAAAGGAGAAGGTCTTCTTAGGCTTGTCGGAGGCGCCCTGAGAATTGGAAACTCCTTTGGAAGTGTCGACCTTCAGGACTTCTTTCCCTTTAACCCCACGTACAGGGATAGTTTGAGGATGCTTGCCCTTGTCTTCAAATTTGGGTGTTTTCAACCCCAGTAATTCTAAATTAGGAACGTCGTTTTCAGCAGCATCGACGGCCCCAATGAAAGCGGGCCATGTATCATACTTATGTATCCCAGACAGAACATCACTGTAGGAAGGAAGTTATCTCGACAAGTGTCTATAAGTTCTGAGTCTGGTATGACAAAGGGCATCTTCAGTGCTAGCCACTGAAGCGTTCTATGAAGGCAATGACAGACTCAGTTCTCCTTTGCTTGGTCTCGATGAGGGTGAACATACTAACATGTATGCCACTCTCGTAAAACCTGTTGAGGAACAACCTCTCCAAGTCTTTAAAAGAATTGATACAGCCGTCAGGCAGACTGTAGAACCATTCGAAAGCTACCCCCTGCAAGGTGGTAATAAACATCTTTGATAAGAACGGATCAACCCTGGGAAAGTATAGAGTCTGCTTGTTGAAGTATGTCATGTGTTGACGAGGAGAAGTCAACCCGTCAAATGAATTTAGCGTCAGCAGCTTGTAGTTAGGAGGGCAAGTAGCATTCTCCCATTCAAGAGGATAAGGTTGAGATATCTCCATCTTCTGAAGCTTATCTTTGTGTGAGATGGTGCCGAGACGGGAGACCAGGGAATCAATTACATCTTGTTGATTAAGCAGGTGTTGGAAAACAGCTGCTGAACGGTTTTCAGGCATTGTTGGCGATGGACCACCCCCAACATTTGTAAGATTTGGGGTAGGCGCAACGAAATGATACTCTTTTTGTAGTGAAGGAGGGTTGTTGCTATGAGCCGAACTAGCGTGAGCCGAGGCATTTTGTTGAGGTGGAGGGACTACATTCGCAGCTTGGACCGCCATGATACTGGTAAGCATATCAGAGATCTTGGCGAATGCCGTTTAAAGACCCTCTAGCCGTTTGCTGGTCTGATCACTGGATTCTTTACGTCTTTCTCCGTTTGCCATGTATGTAGATGACATACGAGAATAAACAGAGGAAACAGTACAACTAGTGCTGATGCTGTATGTCTCTGAGTTGACAAGCCCCTCATCTTCAGGTAAAGGAGGTCGATAGTCAACCATCAGACTTAGAAGGATCGTCGTCCTCTGGAAGGCTACCCCTAGTATGAAGGTCATCCGTTTTAGATTCTGAGGGAATACTACCCCCAGCTTGGGAGTCTTCGTCATCCATACGGAATCTCGCCTTTGACCGAGTACCCATATAGTCACCTTCAGATGTGACAGCCTGCTGGCCATCTGTTGGTAAACTTCTTCTCTTTCTCACGAAACTGAGAGAGAAAGTTTGGTTTGTGGTCCACCGTCTTTGATTGGGGCTTCCATAAGGGGGACCCGATAAAGCCATATTGGATGAGACACACAGCGGCTTTTCATCGTCAGAGAAATGCAGCCGTCAAAACACGGACTGTCTCTGAGGCACTCTTGTTGCTTTGGAGCAACAACAGTTGATGACAATACTGGTGCACGGATGTGCATCATGAATTATTATGTCCTCCCTCGCTTTATGCTTATGATTTATCATGTCATGCAAGTCAGTGGAAGAGAGTTTTGCCTTAAAATCTATGTTGCATGTATTGTTGGACTTTGTATGTGGGTTTGTAAGGAGAGTTGGCGCATCTAGACTTAGTTCACGTGTAGGGACAACCCCCACACCTAAGTTCTGTGATGTCCTTGAAGACAGCCCCGTGCTATACGCGTTGGGGCCTGTCTTTTTGTTGTGGGCGCATAGGCCTTGGAGACTGGCTTTGGGTGCATGCTTCTTGGCAGCATGTCTGAGCCTCCTCGATGTAGGCGCATAGTATGGATCAGTCGAGCCTGGGCGCATAGCCTTGGGCGCATGACCCTGGATGCCCAGTCTGTTGAAGACAGAAGCTTTCTGATTTGATTTATGCGCCCAAATACCCCCTTGGGTACATAGCTTTGGGCGCATGCTTGGTGGAACAATGTTGTTGGGTTTGCCCAGAGTGTCGAACACTCTGATTCTTGGCATCGTAGTGCTTTCTTTTGCCAAGTCTCGAGCGTCGAACACTCTGTTGTCGGTTGTGCAAGAAAGAAGTCGCTGGGCTAGTAGAGCCCGAAACGGTGTGAGCCTTCTTCATTTGGGGAGCTTCTATGGCAGAGCCATGTGCCCATGTGACAGAGTCCTCCAGTTGCATATCTGCTAAGATACTAGCAGGATATGCACGACGAGCCTTCGGAAGCCAAGTCTTGCGAGACTTGTTTGGCTTCACTGATTTTGAGGGAATAGAGCCATCCCTCGAGAGCATCTCTTCGAATGCCTGCTGATCGAACGTTACGATCGACATCTTCTCAGTGCTCCCCACTTTGTCGGTATCGGATTGCATCACCACCTTCTCGTCAGAGGAAAAAGTAGTCTCCAGCATAGTCGCCATTTTTGTGGACACACACAAAAAGAAGAAGAAACACTGTCTTTTCTTTATTGGCACAAGGCACCACAAATCGAGTACGCCTGAGAGATCCTGCGCTGAGGATCTCCGAGTACAAAAAAGAATTCTGGGGAATTGGACGATGGAGATCGAGCGGCAGTTGCTCCTTTACGCCGTTGACACTCCGATTACAAAAGCGGAAGAAAACCTAAGAAAATTGCTAACTCTCGACTCACTGACAAGAACTACAGCAATTTGGCTCTTGAAAATGCTCTCCGTTCTGTCTTTTGAAGAGGGATGAGACCCCTTTTTATTGTAGTTTCTGAGCTGGAATGATGTTATATGCCCACATGAGAAAATATTGGTTTTCATGTGGGCGCATGGTCTTGCTTTGGGCGTATAGGATGTAGACGCATGCAAGTTGCGTGGTCGTGGGTTGATCGTAGTACTGATGAGACCGCATGCTTTGGTGTACGACTGCTCATGGAGACTGACGTGGCCGTACGCTTCGGTGCACGTTTTGATCATGGCTTTGACCGAGTCAGGGAATGCTTTGGCTTGGGCGCATAGCCTTGTTTCAGGCTATGTGCCCTCCTTCTAGGGGATCTTCACTTGGGCGCATAGAGCTTCACAGGGTGGCTTGGGCACATGTCCTCATTGGCTTGGGTGCATATGTTCTCATTGGCTTAGGCGCATAATGTAGGAACGAAATCGTAAAGCGCAATACTCTAGAGGGGGGTGAATAGAGTTGGCAGCGGAATAATGCTAATTAAAAATTATTAGCAGCAGGGACATTTTAATTTCGAGGACGAAATTTTTATAAGGTGGGTAGGATGTGAGCACCCAGAATTTCGGGTTGAATTTTTATTTTACTTTATTTTATTTTCTGATTGTTTAGTTTCATCAAATAATTAATTTTGTTATTTTTCCCTTAAGTGTACTTTTCCATGCCTTTGATATTTGGAGTATCAGGGATGTTCAACTCTGGAAATCTTCTTCACGAGTTTTGGAGTGGACACGATTACCTTTATGACAGTATATGGTGTCCCATCCAAACTTGTTCCCTTGTACTCTTTCTGCTTCGCTGAACTTCGAGTCGGTTTAGACCATTTAATTGATATTTAATTTTCCACTCTTTTCTTTGATCATTTTCAGCGCGTTACCATGACTTTTAAATTGGGAGCGCCAGACCAGTCATTTCCTTGAAACCAACTCCTTATTGATGATCTACTCGAGACGCTCGTCACCCATGACCTTCGTTTCCCACTCAGACACGTCATTTCGGGCTCCATTTGATTTGCACAACTTTCCCGACACGTGACCCGATTTTATTTCACGCCACGGCATCACATTCATTTTCCAACTTGATTTGTGGGTCCCCTGTCGACCAAAACCTGTCAGCCCCAACTATGGATATGGCCCACATTGAGCCTACTATCCGTCCGCCACTTGTGTCCCATTTATTGGAATCTCCATGTGCTACTTATTCACTCATGATCATCAACGTCTAATTTTAATTCGATTATTGCATCATGTCCAATTTTGACCCAATTCGGCTCCACTGAGTCCAGTCCAGCTTTGTGTTACCCACCATCGGGACACCCTCATTTTTTCGTGTCCAAAATAATATTTAATATCCTTCTACCTATTTCAAATTTGAGTGTAACTTTCGTTGGATTTTAAACCCCAATTAAATCCAATCCCCCCTAAATAAATCTCCACCCTTGATTTTTCCCTCATTCCATCATCACCATTTAATTTCCCTCATACTCACAACCCCTCCTATTTTATTGCCCAAAAATATCAAGCAATCTCCTATATTTTTTCTATATTTTTTTGGAGATTTCTAATTATTTATTCTCCAATGGAATGACCATTTTTTTTCCAATATAAGACCTAGCCATAGGATCTCTCCATTTAATCCTATCCATCCATTTTTCCCCTACATCAATTTTTCCCACACTCAGCCATGTGGCCGGCCCTAATTTCTAGGGAGAACATTTTTTCCTCTCTCTCTTTCATTAATTTTTATTCACTCTCTCTCTCTCTCTCTTCCTTTATTTCCTACACTATCAAACTATACAACAACATCTTCTCCTCCCCACCTTCACGACAGCCTACACCAGCACACAAACCCGACTACCTCTTCTCCATCCTCCTCCTCAGTCCGACCACACCCCCGCTCGCCGTGGCTCCGGCCACCCTGGCCGAGGCCGCGCCTCCAACTCCTCCTTCTTCCTCCTTCTTCTCCTCCATTGAACCACTACGAACCACCACCATTCAACCGCCGCCACCACCACCGATCACCACCACCACCCTCGCCGTCGTGCGTGACGCCTGGCTGCCCCCGACGAGCCATCGCCGGCCAAGCTGGCCGCGCGCAGCCCTGCACAGCACCGCGGCGCACAGCGCAGCAGCGGCCAAAGTTGGCGCGCGCGCGAGCGGCGCTGCCGCGCCGCCGTCGGCCGCCCACCGGCGTGGCCGACCCCCGCCGTGGGTAGCCCCCTCTCCGGCGAACCCTAGCCTACCTTCCCATGGCGGCCAACGTCCTCCGGGACGCGCCGTCGAGGCGATTCGTGCGTTTTGAACGACGTCCCGTCGTGACGCGCGCGGGATCGAGTTCATTTTGACGCTCCGTCGCAGCAACTTTGCGTGCATTTTTCCGGAGATCCGACCGTTGGATCGGCGATTTCTTCGCTCCGTCGCAATCTCGTTATATCCACCTTCATCCCTGTCAATTTTCGTCCGTTAATTTTATCGTTTGATACATGAAAATCGGCCACCAAGTTGACCGTTTAAATTATATTAAATTTGGACAGTTTTGCGGGGCCAACTTCGTCAGCTTGTATCTCCTCCACCGCAGCTCCGTTTGGCGTGCTACCAGTTCCGGTGCGAAGATGGTATAACCCTCTTACTACCCCTCCTGTTTCGTTTCATTGTGAGCTTGTTTGATTGGTTGAATTCGACGCCAAAGTTGGCCGTCCGAATTCGTAATTTCCAACTTGTAAAATTCCATTTTTGAACACGGACTCCAGATTTCATTTCTGACACCACCATTAGACTTGTGGCGTCGTTCTGGCATGTTTTCATATAAAATTTGTTAGATTTGGAGAACATAGGCCCGAGTACGTTTTTCGGTGCAAAGCGGGTCCCACTTTCTGGGTCAACGGGACTTTTTGACGCCGGCTCATCGGAATCCAATTTCGGATATACCGTTGAGTTCGTATCATCATTCTGGACTCGTTGACATATAATTTGCTAGGTTTTGGTGGACATTGGGTCTGGCACACATTTCGGTGCAAGTCGGATACCAATATCCGGGTCAACGGGTCATTTTGAGATCGGCTCATCGGAATCCAATTCCGGAGATACCGTTGAGTTCGTATCATCATTCTGGACTCGTTGACAGGTAGTTTGCTGAGTTTTGAGAACTTTGGCTCCGGCACGCATTTTCGTGCAAACCAGAATTCCAAGTTCTGGTCAACGGGCCAAATTGAGATCGGGTCAACGGAATCCAATTCTGGAGATACCGTTGGGTTCGTATCGACATTCTGGTTGCGTGGACATATAATTTGTTATATTTTATAGACTTGTTTTCTTGCACGTTTTTTGGTGCAAAACGGCTCCGACACGGACACCGTTTTGACCCGAAATTACCTTTTTGCCCTTGTGTCCAAATTGGACCGTTGGGTAGGCTACCCTAGCTAATTTGACCATTTTGGACACGTTGGCGATGTTCATTTCATCGTCCGGCAATGTTTGTTGATAATTTCTCTGAGTTTAACCTTTTTATAATTAATTAATAATTAATTCATATAATGTTCGTATTTCGGGATTAGTACAACGAAACTGAGATCTGCCAATTCCAGTGATCTCACATCGCTGAAATTGATAAGTTGGACACGTGGATCACTATAATAAGATTATCAACCTTACCGATAATCTCCTTATCTCGATTTACGTGTCGTAAGTTTCGACGTACAAATAACGAAGTATACCTTATATTAGACTAGAATTGACCCTGTTTGACCAGAGTTGACCAGTTGACCCAAAGTCAACTATAAGTCAACACTTGACCTAGTTTGACTAGATTATTGACCAGAGTCGACCTAGAGTTGTTTTGACTTAGAAGAACCTAGAATAGTATAGATTGATTTTAGAGATTCATTTATTACAACTTGAACACCTTGTAACCTGTGTTGCTTTAAATAGGACTCTGTGGCTTCAGTGGGACCCCCTATACTTATCAGCTGTTCAGGTTATCGAGGCGAGTACATTCTCTGATCATTTCATATCCTGCTTAGAATTATATTCCTGCTTTAAATTACTTACTTGATGCTATCACGACATTATCACGGATTAGTACTATACGGATCTCTTCATGCGATGTTATCCCCCTCGAAAGCATCGGGTACATTATGTCATGTGCGTTTCACTTTCATCATGTACTCCTGTGCTTTCACCATACATGTACACTCTTGTGAATCATGTACTCTCATGTTCACAGAGCCTTCATGTATACTATCATGTGTACCCTTTTAAGGGCCCCATGTGATATCATGTACAATAACATAACCTGCTTAGATCCTTGTGTACTGATTAGGGAAAACGGGGGAGTGCTAGTAGTCATGTGAACAATTCTTTAGTAGTGTAGATCATGTACAACTCTTTAGTGTAGATCATGTACCAATCTGTTCCGTTCACATGTGCTATCCTGTACTCTACATCACTAGCCACTGTTAGTTCTCTATTTATAGTAGATATTTCTATTACTGTTCTTTCTCTGTTTATATACTGTATTTCTTCAGATCTTGTATCTTACTTTACTGCATGATTATATTTTCTAACCTGCTATGAACTGTTGAGATGTAATGTGCTCGTTCCAGTCCTGACTGGACCTGTTGATAAATTTTACAGATAGCCTGGAGGTGCCTACTAGCCTAGAGGAGACATATTAGAGGTTGTTTAGGTAGTTATTTCATTTTGTCAGGAGTTGTATTTACTTTGTGGATTACTGTATCTTTATTTGAGTTTTGAGATGTACTTCTGGGTTCATGTATCTTAGACACTTAGACTTCTATCTCCTGTATTTACTTGGATTTCATGTTTTATCTATCCTTATCATGCTCTACCTTAGATGTGATTGAGTTTGTATCTGCTATGTCACCCCCATTCGGGGAGTATAAAACTGCTTAGCTTTATATTGTTAGATGTTGTGACCTAGGACAGCGTTCTACCGCCGACACCGCGGCGTAGGCTGGGCGTCGTTACGTTCTCGTGCCCTAACTCTAGGGTGTGGGTCGTGACACGTTTTTAGTGGTGGCCCATGCAGGTCGAGACTAAAGTGTAGTGGTATTCGAACTAGAGTGCCACTACAGCCTGCACTAGGAATAGGATATATTTTTGAAGGTACTCAATCACAATTAGGACCCCTTGAGAGATTCCTGGGACGACCCTGGAGAATCTTATTTAACTTCGATTTGAAAACTCTCTTTTTCCCTTGATTTAATTTATTTTACTTTTGTTGTTAAATTTGATTTTTATGGATTATTGTTGAATTTGAGTTTGTATTTATTTTGATGAAAGATTTTCGAATTTTGAATTTTGATGATAGCTGTTGCATTCGAGTTTGTATTTTGATGGATTTTGTTCATTTGAATTTTGATGTTCGTTAATAAAATTTTGATTTGATTTTTGAGTATTCATTGTTGACTTAATTTGATTTTTTTGGCAAGATGAAGTTATATGGGCTAGGTCATCTATGTTATGGAATCTAGTCTTCTATAGTCACATTAGCCAGCATGGTGAGGACATATAGTCTGACTCTGGATGTATTTCTCGGTTGAAGGAATTTAAGATTTTCGCAGCCAAGCATGCGGCACCGCGAAAATGTTAAATACCATGATTCTAGAGATATGTGCATAAGTCAAGTGCTCTGTGATTATCGTAGCCTTGCTTACTAGTATGACGAAAATTTAGAGTACCATGATTTTGGATAGACGCATATGATTATCAGATTGTGCTTAAAATATTTTGAACATGTTTTCTTACTTTTTCTCAGTCATTCAAAAAAAAGGGAATTATTGTTTGTTGTTTTGCCTAGTTTCTTGTCATTTAACTTAAGAGTATGTTTAGTTGTTTTCATAAACCTTTGTGTAACTTCTTGCTATGAGTTCTTCTTAATACAATAAATCGATAAATTTGCTAGACTTTATCTTGGATTTGATAATTTAACTCTGGATTTCAGAACGGTTCCTTCTTTAAACAGATTTTATCATTATTCTTTCTTGCCATTTTTATTGTATTAGATAATAATAAAACTGTCTTCATTTCGTCAATCACCTGCTTGCAATCTTGGTAGGAATCTAAATGTTAGTCTTAACGTAGAATTAATTTTATTGGGACATGAGAATATGTATATGAATATATATAGCAGACACTTGCCTAACACGTATGCATGCTACACTTGATTTTTCCACATATCTAGATACATATTGATATGTTATTGATGTCCAAATTTTCATAACCGATATTTCTGGTTCTCTGTTTTTCCATGTTTAAATTCGTAATTAAAATATAAATTTCATGTTATTAGTTTTGCCTACATAACTGCACGTGTATAATATCTACAGGATTTTAATTTTTAGAGAAATTGGTGAAGTTATGTTAAATTTGTAAAATTTAAGACTGTGTACATATTAACCTTTAATGCTGAATTTCCAAATGTTAGTTCAAATTGCTGTTTTATTTTCTTATATATAATATTGAGCTACCTTGTGGAAAGTAGGATATAAATTTAAGTTTCATATTCTTACATGCTAGTTTGTGATAAACATAGAGTTGGGTTTTAATGTTCAAGTTCTCCAAAATTCTGAAAACTAGTTACATGTTAACATTTTTACATTGATTTCCATGTTTAGTTAAATTTCAGATTTAATATGTAATATTGAACTGTATGCGTAGATAAATGTATGGATAGTGTGTTAGGGTTTCTTCTCTATCATGTTAGGATATTGGGAGCGTCGAGATTTGTTGTGATGTTTCAAAACCCCAAAATCTGAGACCGCATTATGTTCATAATTTCCATGGTTTAAATGTTAGCCTGTTTTCAGATTTTATATGTAAATGTTGAACTAAAACCTGGTTTAACTTTTTAATACTAAGCTATAACCATGTACGAGGACACACACACACACACTCTAACATATTATATACTGTCATTTAACCTTACCCTTCCCCTCTATGTTAGGATTATATATCTATAAGGATATATATAGAGTTTATGCATATATGTTATAACGTATATAGATACATGGCTAAGTCTCTATATTTTTTTTATATATATATGGTTAGCCATGCATGTTATGATTAAATAGGTTGCGTATTGTAGATTGTTAACCAATATGCCATGATTAGTGTAACTTGATAGCTGTTGATTTGGAACTCAATTTCTTATATACAATTTCATATGTATTCACGTACACACACGCCTACTATCTAACCGTATGAACATGTCCCCATACACATGATGCTAGTTTTCCCTCTCTAACGCTCTCTCTGTATATATATTGTGATTGGATTTCAATGCAAGTGACTTTCGATTCTTTAACTTGTGATTTTGATTTTCTTGGGATAGTATTTTTTCAAATGATTGGTAGTTACCTTCCTTTATTTTTTTTTATTTTTTTTTATGAGTACCAAGTTTCATATAGGATGGTAGACTGCCTTACAGTTTTGATGGTTTGTTGTTTCCGTAACTTTGGTTTAACACCCTAGACTGCTTGTGTATTTTGATACCCTATGACCGTTTTGTTTTAGCATGACTAGTATACATAGATGAGACTTTCGCTACCACCGTATGCCATGACCCAGTATGCCGTTCTTTTTTTGATGGTATGTTTTATTTAAGTTCTGGAACTTTTACTGTGGGGGTTTGACCTAGAGGGAGTAGGGACATTTTAATTTCGAGGACGAAATTTTTATAAGGTGGGTAGGATGTGAGCACCCAGAATTTCGGGTTGAATTTTTATTTTACTTTATTTTATTTTCTGATTGTTTAGTTTCATCAAATAATTAATTTTGTTATTTTTCCCTTAAGTGTACTTTTCCATGCCTTTGATATTTGGAGTATCAGGGATGTTCAACTCTGGAAATCTTCTTCACGAGTTTTGGAGTGGACACGATTACCTTCATGACAGTATATGGTGTCCCACCCAAACTTGTTCCCTTGTACTCTTTCTGCTTCGCTGAACTTCGAGTCGGTTTAGACCATTTAATTGATATTTAATTTCCCACTCTTTTCTTTGATCATTTTCAGCGCGTTACCATGACTTTTAAATTGGGAGCGCCAGACCAGTCATTTCCTTGAAACCAACTCCTCATTGATGATCTACTCGAGACGCTCGTCACCCATGACCTTCGTTTCCCACTCAGACACGTCATTTCGGGCTCCATTTGATTTGCACAACTTTCCCGACACGTGACCCGATTTTATTTCATGCCACGGCGTCACATTCATTTTCCAACTTGATTTGTGGGTCCCCTGTCGACCAAAACCTGTCAGCCCCAACTATGGATATGGCCCACATTGAGCCTACTATCCGTCCGCCACTTGTGTCCCATTTATTGGAATCCCCATGTGCTACTTATTCACTCATGATCGTCAACGTCTAATTTTAATTCGATTATTGCATCATGTCCAGTTTTGACCCAATTCGGCTCCACCGAGCCCAGTCCAGCTTTGTGTTACCCACCATCGGGACACTCTCATTTTTCCGTGTCCAAAATAATATTTAATATCCTTCTACCTATTTCAAATTTGAGTGTAACTTTTATTGGATTTTAAACCCCAATTAATCCAATCCCCCCTAAATAAATCTCCACCCTTGATTTTTCCCTCATTCCATCATCACCATTTAATTTCCCTCACACTCACAACCCCTCCTATTTTATTGCCCAAAAATATCAAGCAATCTCCTATATTTTTTTAATATTTTTTTGGAGATTTTTAATTATTTATTCTCCATTAGAATGACCATTTTTTTTCCAATATAAGTCCTAGCCATAGGATCTCTCCATTTAATCCTATCCATCCATTTTTTCCCTACATCAATTTTTCCCACACTCAGCCATGTGGCCAGCCCTAATTTCTAGGGAGAACACTTTTTCCTCTCTCTATTTCATTAATTTCTATTCACTCTCTCTCTCTCTCTTCCTTTATTTCCTACACTATCAAACCATGCAGCAGCATCTTCTCCTCCCCACCTTCACGACAGCCTACACCAGCACACAAACCCGACTACCTCTTCTCCATCCTCCTCCTCAGTCCGACCACACCCCCGCTCGCCGTGGCTCCGGCCACCCTGGCCGAGCCCGCACCTCCAACTCCTCCTTCTCCTCCATTGAACCACCACGAACCACCACCATTCAACCCATTCAACCGCCGCCACCACCACCGATCACCACCACCACCCTCGCCGTCGTGCACGGTACCTGGCTGCTCCCGACGAGCCATCGCCGGCCAAGCTGGCCGCGCGCAGCCCTGCACAGCGCCGCGGCACACAGCGCAGCAGCGGCCAAAGTTGGCGCGCGCGCGAGCGGCGCTGCCGTGCCGCCATCGGCCGCCCACCGGCGTGGCCGACCCCCGCCGTGGGTAGCCCCCTCTCCGACGAACCCTAGCCTACCTTCCCATGGCGGCCAACGTCCTCCGGGACGCGCCGTCGAGGCGATTCGTGCGTTTTGAACGACATCCCGTCGTGACGCGCGCGGGATCGAGTTCATTTTGACGCTCCGTCGCAGCGACTTCGCGCACATTTTTCCGAAGATTCGACCGTTGGATCTGCGATTTCTTCCCTCCGTCGCAATCTCGGTATATCCACCTTCATCCCTGTCAATTTTCGTCCGTTAATTTTATCGTTTGATACATGAAAACCGGCCACCAAGTTGACCGTTTAAATTGTATTAAATTTGGACAGTTTCGCGGGGCCAACTTCGTCAGCTTGTATCTCCTCCACCGTAGCTCCGTTTGGCGTGCTACCAGTTCCGGTGCGAAGCTGGTATAACCCTCTTACTACCCCTCCAGTTTCGTTTCATTGTGAGCTTGTTTGATTGGTTGAATTCGACGCCAAAGTTGACCGTCCGAATTCGTAATTTCCAACTTGTAAAATTCTATTTTTGAACACGGGACTCCAGATTTCATTTCTGACACCACCATTAGACTTGTGGTGTCGTTCTGGCATTTTTCATATAAAATTTGTTAGATTTGGAGAACGTGGGCCCGGGCACATTTTTCGGTGCAAAGCGGGTCCTACTTTCTGGGTCAACGGGACTTTTTGACGCCGGCTCATCGGAATCCAATTCCGGATATACCGTTGAGTTCGTATCGTCATTATGGACTCATTGACATATAATTTGCTAGGTTTTGGTGGACATTGGGTCTGGCACGTATTTCGGTGCAAGTCGGATACCAATACCCGGGTCAACGGGTCATTTTGAGATCGGCTCATCGGAATCCAATTCTGGAGATACCGTTGAGTTCGTATCATCATTCTGGACTCGTTGACTGGTAGTTTGCTAAGTTTTGAGAACTTTGGCTCCGGCACGCATTTCCGTGCAAACCGGAATTCCAAGTTCTGGTCAACGGGCCAAATTGAGATCGGGTCAACGGAATCCAATTCTGAAGATACCGTTGGGTTCGTATCGACATTCTGGTTGCGTGGACATATAATTTATTATATTTTATAGACTTGTTTTCTTGTACGTTTTTCGGTAGAAAATGGCTCCGACACGGACACCGTTTTGACCCGAAATTACCTTTTTGCCCTTGTGTCCAAATTGGACCGTTGGGTAGGCTACCCTAGCTAATTTGACCATTTTGGACACGTTGGCGATGTTCATTTCATCGTCCGGCAATGTTTGTTGATAATTTCTCTGAGTTTAACCTTTTTATAATTAATTAATAATTAATTCATATAATGTTCGTATTTCGGGATTAGTACAACGAAACTGAGATCAGCCAATTCCAGTGATCTCACATCGCTGAAATTGATAAGTTGTACACGTGGATCACTATAATAAGATTATCAACCTTACCGATAATCTCTTTATCTCGATTTACGTGTCGTAAGTTTCGACGTACAAAAATATTAGACTAGAATTGACCCTGTTTGACCAGAGTTGACCAGTTGACCCAAAGTCAACTATAAGTCAACACTTGACCTAGTTTGACTAGATTATTGACCAGAGTCGACCTAGAGTTGTTTTGACTTAGAAGAACCTAGAATAGTATAGATTAATTTTAGAGATTCATTTATTACAACTTGAACACCTTGTAACCTGTGTTGCTTTAAATAGGACTCTGTGGCTTCAGTGGGACCCCCTATACTTATCAGCTGTTCAGGTTATCGAGGCGAGTACATTCTTTGATCATTTCATATCCTGCTTAGAATTATATTCCTGCTTTAAATTACTATACTTGATGCTATCACGACATTATCACGGATTAGTACTATACGGATCTCTTTATGCGATGTTATCCCCCTCGGGAGCATCGGGTACATTATGTCATGTGCGTTTCACTTTCATCATGTACTCCTGTGCTTTCACCATACATGTACACTCTTGTGAATCATGTACTCTCATGTTCACAGAGCCTTCATGTATACTATCATGTGCACCCTTTTAAGGGCCCCATGTGATATCATGTACAATAACATAACCTGCTTAGATCCTTGTGTACTGATTGGGGAAAACGGGGGGGTGCTAGTAGTCATGTGAACAATTCTTTAGTAGTGTAGATCATGTACAACTCTTTAGTGTAGATCATGTACCAATCTGTTCCGTTCACATGTGCTATCCTGTACTCTACATCACTAGCCGCTGTTAGTTCTCTATTTATAGTAGATATTTCTATTACTGTTCTCTCTCTGTTTACATACAGTATTTCTTCAGATCTTGTATCTTACTTTACTGCATGATTATATTTTCTAACCTGCTATGAACTGTTGAGATATAATGTGCTCGTTCCAGTCCTGACTGGACCTGTTGATAAATTTTACAGATAGCCTGGAGGTGCCTGCTAGCCTAGAGGAGACATATTAGAGGTTGTTTAGGTAGTTATTTCATTTTGTTAGGAGTTGTATTTACTTTGTGGATTACTGTATCTTTATTTGAGTTTTGAGATGTACTTCTGGGTTCATGTATCTTAGACACTTAGACTTCTATCTCCTGTATTTACTTGGATTTCATGTTTTATCTATCCTTATCATGCTCTACCTTAGATGTGATTGAGTTTGTATCTGCTATGTCCCCCCCATTCGGGGAGTATAAAACTGCTTAGCTTTATATTGTTAGATGTTGTGACCTAGGACAGCGTTCTACCGCCGACACTGCGGCGTAGACTGGACGTCGTTACGTTCTCGTGCCCTAACTCTAGGGTGCGGGTCGTGACAAGTTCCAAGGAATTCAGAAATTGAAATGGCCACTAACCGAACTCTGGCCGAACTCTGGCCGAGTTCTGTCAGGGTTTAGTTAGGGTTTTTCAAAAATAGATTTTGGGGAATTTTGAAAACCTTTTTGGAGCTTTTGTAAATACGAATGTTTTTCAAAACTAAGGACATTTTTAAAAATATTTTGAAATCATTTTGGAATAGCCTGTTTGCCAGTACGACTCGGTGTACAATATATTTCTAGACTCAATAAAATAAAAGAGTACATTGTTCAAAGAAATACAGACTTGAACAGGCAAACAACGCTTCGGTCTTGAACTGAGTAGATAGCCGTTCTTGATCATGTCCAAGAGTCCGAGATATCCTGACTAGCTCCATATATCGAGACAGAGTTTGATCAATTATTAAAATCAGTTTGACCATATGACCAATGAGCCAACAATCTCCCCCATTTTGATAATTGACAAACTATGAATGATATAACATCTTTTGAGATAAGATACCACAAAAATTGTTCAAAATTGTTTCATCCCTGTATTATTCTCAAAACAAAATGTTATATCCTTTTTCTCCCCCGTTGTCACTTAGCAAAATAATTGTGAAGAAATATGCTCTCCCGCAATTAATGCATAAGCTACAACAGTGAAGAAACACAAAAAAATAATATCTCATGCAGTGAGAATATACAAGACATAACAGAGAATTATTTCACAATCAGTTTATAATATAGAAGCAGATAAATATTATAAAAGCAGATAAAGATGCTATAAAGAATAAATAAACTGATATGAAAGATAAACTACGCATCCCATAAAAATAAAATGATATTCAAGAGACATCAAGAAATATCCAGTACAAGTCCAAAAAAAAGCTGATAATAAACGCTAAAAAGAAAGAAACTTGGAATGTCGGAGCATTTCCAAGTGTACAGTAGACAATAACTAAGTCTCAAAATCAGCTAATACATCATCATCACATCTCCTCATCATCCTTGACTCATTTCAAAAATTTAATTCAAAGATTAGTAATTTCAACCTTCAATTAATATAATTAATATTATTTTATAGATTAAATTTTGTTATACAGCGATTGTCTCAGATTAGCTGTAGGAGTACTATTCCAGCTGGCGGAGGTTCGCCGGGGAACTCTTAAGTACCGCTTCGCTTCAACCGTAGTTGTAGTGACAGACAGACTCTTTATTGGCTTGTTTCTAACACAGTTTTTGCGTATTGAAATATAATCATAAATCAAAATTAATTAACATTATTGATGTCCAAAATTCCTAATTCTCGACGTAAATAATTGAAACGATCTTCTGCTAGAGGTTTTGTGAAGATGTCAGCTAATTGATTCTCAGTGTCTATGTATACAAGGTCAATATCTCCATTCTGACGATGATCTCTAAGAAAATGATGTCGTATCGCGATATGCTTAGTACGAGAGTGACATACTGGATTCTTAGTCAAATTAATTGTGCTCGTGTTGTCACAGAAAATGAAAATGTGTGTGAAAAATAAATCATAGTCTTCCAAGGTTTGTTTCATCCACAAAATCTGAGCACAACAACGTCCTGCGGCGATATACTCATCCTCTGTTGTTGATAGGGCTAAAGAATTTTGCTTTTTACTAAACCATGAGACTAAAGCCTTGCCTAAGAAATGACATGTGCTGCTGGTACTTTTTCTATCAACTTTACATCCAGCAAAATCTGCATCCAAGTAACCAATGAGGTCAAAGGACGTGGTTTTGGGATACCATAAGCCAACAGAAGAAGTACCCTTAAGGTATCGAAAGATACGCTTAACTGCGTACAGATGTGATTCCTTTGGATTAGCTTGAAAATGTGCACACAGGCAAACACTAAACATAGTATCTGGACGACTAGCAGTTAAATAAAGTAAACTACCGATCATACCTCGATACTTACGTGTGTCGACAGGCTTGCCTTGTTCATCAATATCAATCTTTGTTGAAGTTGCCATCGAAGTGCCAATAGGTTTGACATTGTCTAGATCAAACTTCTTTAGCAAATCTTTTGTGTACTTGGCTTGATTTATGAATGTCCCATTGTTAGTTTGTTTGATTTGTAGTCCGAGAAAGAATTTTAGCTCTCCCATCATGCTCATCTCAAACTCATTCTGCATACACTTAGAGAATTCTTGACAAAGAGATTCATCAGTAGATCCAAATATAATATCATCAACATAGACTTGTATTAAAAGGATATTATTATTCAAAGACTTAATAAAAAGTGTAGTGTCAACCTTTTCCTTTGAAAAACCGTTATCAAGTAGAAAAGAGCTTAGACGATCATACCAAGCATGAGGGGCTTGTTTCAAACCGTATAAAGCTTTCTTCAACTTGAAAACATGATCAGGGTTTTTAAAATCTGTGAAACCTGGAGGTTGTGCTACAAAAACTTCTTCTTTTATAAAACCATTTAAAAATGCACTCTTGACATCCATTTGAAATAATTTGAAATTATGAAAATATGCAAATGCACATAACATGCGAATGGATTCTAATCTCGTAACTGGGGCATAAGTCTTATCGTAGTCGATACCTTCTTCCTGATTATATCTTTGAGCTACGAGTCGAGCCTTGTTACGAGTCACTAAACCATTCTCATTAAGTTTATTTCGGAATACCCAACGGGTGCCAATGACCGGATGATCAATAGGCTTGGGAAAAAATTCCCAAACTTGATTCCATTCAAATTGGTTTAATTCCTCATACATAGCATCTAACCATCTAACCAAAAATGATCACTACATGCTTCATCAATGGTTTTGGGTTCTAGCTGTGAAATGAATGCAACACTAGAAACAATATCTCTACTGGATGTACGAGTACTTACACCTTTGGTAATATTACCAATTACCAAATCCTTTGGATGATCAGCCGTAAATTTCAATCTTTTCGGCAGACTCCGAAGGTAGCTGCTTCCGGGTTCTTCTCTTGGAGAATCAGCTGGCGTTGAACTTGGTACAGTTAGATCTTCGTCATTGTCATCGATAGTCATTTGATTCAATTCATCAAAGGTGACGTTGATTGATTCTTCGATGATCATAGTTTGTTTGTTGAAGACTCTGTATCCTTTGCTCTTGGCCGCATAACCTAAAAATATACCTTCATCGGCCTTTTCGTCAAACATTCCCAAATTATCTTTTGTATTAAGAATAAAGCATTTACAACCAAATATTCTAAAATATGAAACTGATGGAATTCTATCAAACCATAACTCAAATGGAGTCTTCTTCGATTTGGGTCGAATTAGAACTCTATTGAGAACAAAACAAGCTGTATTGACAGCTTCAGCCCAGAAATATTTGGGTAGACTAAACTGGTTTAACATTACTTTGGCCATTTCGGATATAGTTCTGTTCTTACGTTCCACAACTTCATTTTGTTGTGGAGTCCTAGGACAGGAGAACTCGTGTACAAAATCGTGTGTGTCACAAAATTGCTCAAACTCTGCATTCTCGAATTCGCCACCATGATCGCTTCTAATACGAGTGATCATGTAACCTTTTTTATTCTGTACTTTCTTGCAAAAGGTGACAAATTCGAATAATGCATCATTCTTGCGTGTCAAAAAGTATACCCACGTGTATCTAGAGTAATCATCTACAATTACAAAAGCATATAACTGACCTCCGAGGCTAGCAACTCTGCTAGGACCAAATAAGTCCATATGTAGCAATTGTAGAGGTTTAGTAGTACATACTGCATTTACTGACTTGAATGTAGATCTGGTAGCTTTGTTCTTTTCATATTGGCTGCATATCGAATCCTTCTTGAATGTTATGTCCAGTAAGCCGCGTACTAGCTTCTTCGTGGATAATCTTGAGATTGTGTCCATATTTGCGTGACCGAGCCTCATATGCCACAGATGACTCTCATCACTTTTAGCCATTAAGCATCTACCTGAAATGTTAGTTTCTTCCAACAAATAGAAAACATATATGTTGTCTTCCCAGATACCTTCAAATATAGTACTACCAGTTGAGCTATCAACTATAGTACATTTGTCTTTGCCAAAGTTGATGCCATAACCATGATCAGCTAAATGACTTATGCTGAGTAGATTATGTTTCAACTCGGTAACCAGACAGACATCCTTAATCATAGGATAGGGAGACTTACCAACATCACCGATACCAATAATATACCCTTTCAAGTTATTACCGAAGGAAACATAACCTTCCTTCTTCTTCTTCTACAGTGTTGCAAATAATGTAGTATCACCGGTCATATGCCGTGAACAACCGCTGTCGAGGATCCATTTGGTTTTAGCATCTGAAGGGTGTTCCACCTACAAAACAGTTTACAGATAAAACTTTTGGTACCCATTTCTTGTAGGGTCCTGAAATGTTAGCTTTTGGTATCCAAGCATAAATATTTAAATCAACAAGCTTTCTGATTCTACATGTAGATGAAATATGACCAATGAGGCCACAATAATGACATTGTGCATGTCGAGTGTTGAAAGCTGAGTGGTGTGCATGGTTGGTAGGTTTGGGTTTTCTAGAATAGAAGAAAGCATACCTATAATCCTGTTTGGGCTTAACCTTTTGGGGTAAAGGTTTGATATGGTTAGGTCTGACAGTGTTTGGTTTAGGAATGTTTCGATTATTCGATAAGTGACACGTGTTAGGGTAGGAAGCAGCAGTCTCAGGCTGTTTTCCTAACCTAATTTGCAATCTTTTGGAAGTGTCATATAACTTAGTATAGTCAGAAGTAAGTGCTTCCATTCTGACTCGTGCACTTTGAAGACTTTTTTTCTCTTTAGAAAGTTCTTCTTTCAGTTGGTCAATAACCTCGTCTTTTTCTTCGGATGACTTGGTAGTCTCGTGTAATAAGAGCTTAATAGAAGAAAGCTCACCAGACTCACTAACATTATCTTTAACCTCAGCTAGTAGGTCGGTAAGTCTTCCTATTTCACCTTTGTACTCTTTGAGTACCTTCTTAGAGGTTTGATATTTGCTACGCAGTTTCCTGTAATCACTTATCAGTTCACTGAAGGCTTCTCCTAATTGCTCAAAGGTGAAGTCATCATATGTATCAACTATAGGTTCAGAGAGTACCTGATCGGATGCCGTAAAGCATACATTTGCAGCATCTTCTGATTGTTCATCTTCTGAGTCGCTGGCTTCACTTTCATGCTATATGCTGGTACTGGCATACTTCCGAGATGTTGATCTCTTCAGGTTCCCTTTCACATACCTGTTGCTCTTCTTGCTTGATGATGAGTTTGTAGGACAATCCTTCTTCATCTGTCGCTTCTTCTTGCAGCCATAACAGACAGCATCATCTTGATATCTGTCACCCCCAGTTTCCAGAAACAGAAGTATTTTTGTCATTTTTTATTTTTAAATTATTTTGGAATTATTTATTTATTTATTGTAATATTTTGGGGTTATTTGAGTCGGGTTCGAATTTCAACTCATTCCGACTTGTATCGGGAACCCGGGGTAGTTTTGACTCTAGCGGGCCCACACACTAATTAGGCATGGCCCACATAATATTAATTTTAGTCCACATGATATTAATTTTAGTTAGTAACTAGACTAATTATTTTGGTTAGTATTAATATGGATTAGTGTTTTAGGATTGACCAAACTACCCCCGACTTAACCCCTTACCAATGTATTAGCAAATAGACTAGAAAAGGGGCTTTTGGACTTTTCCTAATAGGACAAAACCACCTTTATGGCCAGCCACAATAAGGATAGGGTTGAGCCTCCCATTTGTCATTATCCATCTATTTTTCTCTCTCTTTTTCTTCCCCAAATTCCTAGAGAGCAATTCCTAGCAATTTCTCCACCAAATCATTCCATTTCACCACCAAATCTTCTTCTTTCCTTCTCCATTCTAGCCAAGGAGGAAGCTACCTAAGTTTGGGAGGATTCGGAGCTCGTTCGTGTCCTTTTGGGATCTCTACGTGTCGGTGTCGCTTCGGGAAGGCTTTTCTTCGATTCGATCTACCGGGAGGTATAAATCCCTTCTCCTTTTTATTTTCTCTTGCATATAGGTCTATTTTGAACCCATAGGAATGACCCCATAGTTGTATCTCCATTTGTGTCCATTTCGTGTCCATTTGGAGGTCATAGGAGTGTCCTTTGTGTTGTGGTTGTGTCCATGTGGGAAAATCCCAAATTTGGACACACTATGTGTTGTTGTTATGTATGAATGAATTATTACATGTTTAATCTCATATTTTTGTATTGGAGATGTGTTCTATAGTGTCTCATATATACATATTAGTGTAGAGAGTGAGTTCTTGATATATTATGTTATATACTTGTGTTCTTTTGTCTCAAACTACCTAAATCCGTCATGATTTTTATCCACGTTTTTAATTTCAGCCATAACTTAGAAATGTCATAACTTCTAGCTCAAAGCTCGGTTTAATCTCCCGTTTTTTTAAAAGAAGCGTATTGAAGTTAGCTTTCCAAAAACATGTATTAGTAGGCCTAATTCTTTCTGTAAATTTTTGGAGAATTATTTGAGTGTCAGCTGTATGAAAGATAAACGCGTTCTCGATGTTTTCGCGATTCCGGGAGTTTTCGGAAACGAAAATGCGATCCGTTTAAAGTTTCGGAAAGCTAACACATAGATCTATAACATAATTTAATCCTAAATTTTAATTCTTGCTGAGATGGTACAGTATTGATTATTAGTAGGAGTTACTATTCGGCATATGCATTTTGTGCACCCTTGTGTGTAATATAATGTTCTATTTGATTTTAACCCATGTTAATATATATACATTATGTAATTAAATAGAGAATACAAGCATGAGTAAATGGTTAAATAAATGATGTATGAGGTGTAAGTATCCTATCTAATGTAAGCATGCATAAGTATGGCTTGTAATGAATATGTAGGTTCCATAGTATGTAATGTATGGTGCATGTAGTGATGCAAGAGAATAATGAATGATGAATGAATGCAAGCATGAATGTAATGTAGTAATAGATGTAATGTATGCAATATACAAGTTAATGAGATGTAATGTTCTATGTTAACACAAATCCTATATTACCTCATGTACCCCCTTACACTATGTTGACACTATCACACTTGACACATTGTTCACTTACACTTTGACACTCTTTGATATGTATACACTATGTATGCCCATTTAACCCTCACTTGCCCCTTTGCCATGTTCACATACACACACATAGCCTCTTAAATAAGTATTTATGAATATAGTTAACTTAGCTATGTATGTATGTTATATATATGTTAGCATATTGTGTTGTAATATATAAGTTTATATAACCATTTGAAATACCATGATTATAGACCTAATGTTGAATACCAATATATACATGTGTATATATGTGTAGACATATATAGCTTTAAGTAATAGATTACCTAGTGTATATCCAATGTGAATTCTTGCCTATTTGAGTATTGAATAATTGCATGCTATATAGAGTTGGGTGTATGTTGGCTTGTATAGCCTTGTATTGATGTGTGCTTGCTAGGATAGTCTTGGTTAGGCCTAGTAAGACTTACTGGGTTAGGACATGACCTAGTTTGACCTAATTTGACTAGTGCAGTTGACCAGAGTTGACCAAGGGTTGACTTTGGCCTAGTTTGACCTAGATTCATGTAGAATGCATTGTAGTACTTTATATTACCCTTCTGGACATGTTGTGACTTGTGCTGTTCTAATTAGGAGCTAGACACCTTGTAACCTGTGTTGCTTTAAATAGGACTCTGTGGCTTCAGTTGGACCCCCTATACTTATCAGCTGTTCAGGTTATCGAGGCGAGTACATTCTCTGATCATTTCATATCCTGCTTAGAATTATTTCCTGCAGTAGATTACTTTACTTGTACTGTCACGTTGGTCACACGGATTGGTACTATATGGATCCCTTCTTGAGATGTTATCCTTAGGAAGCATCGGGTACTACATGGTCTGTGTGTTTCACTTACATGGCGTATCATATGCTTCATTAGTTCTTTGATCACTTACGACATATACTCTTATGATCGTAGAGTCTTCCTAGAATCCTTATCCCATTTATGGGACTACTATGTATCACCTTCGGGGTCTATCACCTTCGGGGTCTACCACCTTCGGGGTTTTATCACCTTCGGTGTCTACCACCTTCGGGGTCTTATCACCTTCGGGGTCTACCACCTTCGGGGTCTATCACCTTCGGGGTCTATCACCTTCGGGGTCTATCACCCTTCGGGGGCTGTTACATAGCATCATATAACATAACCTGGTTGGATCCTTATGTATTAATTGGGGGTACGGGGGAGTATAAATAGCCATGTGAACAATTCCAAAGTAGAATAGCCATGTACGCCTCTTTAGTATAGCCATGTACAATGAAGCCGTTCATATGTCGACTTTGTGCTCTAAATCACTAGTCACTGGTAGCTCTTTACTTATAGTAGATATTTCTATTACAGCTTTCTCTCTCTGTTTACATACTGCACTTCTTTCAGTACTTGTATCTTACTTTACTGCATGAATATATTTTCTAACCTGCTATGAACTGTTGAGATGTATTGTGCTCGCTCCAGTCCTGACTGGACCTGTTGATAAATTTTACAGATAGCCTGGGATTGCCTGCTAGCCTAGAGGAGACACAGTGGAGGTTGTTTAGGTAGTTATTTCATTTTATCTGGTGTTGTATTTACTTTGTGGATTACTGTATCTGTATTTGAGTTTTGAGATGTATTTCTGGGTTTATGTATCTTAGACACTTAGACTTCTATCTCCTGTATTTATTTTGGATTTCATGTTTTATCTATCTTTATCATGCTCTACCTTAGATGTGATTGAGACTGTATCTGCTATGTCATCTCCATTCGGGAAGTATAAACTGTTTAGTCTTATACTGTTAGATGCATTGAGACCTAGGACAGCGTTCTACCGTCGACACTGCGGCGTAGGCTGGGCGTTGTTACGTTCTCGTGCCCTAACTCTAGGGTGCGGGTCGTGACAATACCAATTGTTGCTGCTATTGTTTTCTTTGGCTTTCTTCTTATATCTCATGAATCTTTTGAATTTCTTTGCTAGGAGTGCTTGATCTTCAGCATCAGATTCACTGCTGTTTGAATCACCTTCAGCAGCTTTTCTGTGCTGAGCCTTGAAAGCGATCGTCTTCTCCTTTGGTGCAGGCTCTTCAAAATCTTGTAGCTCCAGTTCATGAGTGAGTAGCTTACCCATGAGTACTTCGAGTGTCATGGTAGTAAGGTCGTTTCCTTCAATGATTGTAGTTGCCTTCGGAATCCAGTTCTTTGTAAGTGCTCGCAGGAGTTTGCGAATCTTTTCATGGTTATTGTAATCTTTGCCTAGGGAGGACAAAGGATTTACAATATCCATGAATCTCTCGAACATCTGAGTAACTGTTTCGTTGGGCTTCATCTTGAACGCCTCGTACTCCTGAGTAAGTCTGATGACTTTTGATTCTTTGACTTGAGTCGTGCCTTCATGTGTGACTTCAAGAAGCTTCCATACTTTATTAGCAGTTGTGCAGATAGACACCCTGTTAAATTCAGTTCTGTCTAAAGCACAAAATAAAGCGTTAATAGCACGTGCGTCAAGACTGGCCTTTTTTTTTCTTACTCTGTATATCTGTTATGGGGTTTTTCAGTTAAAACTCCGTCAACATTTATACGAGGTTGCTTTTGATAGCCATCAATAACAATAGACCATAAATCAAAATCAATAGATTTTAAGAAGAAATTCATCCGTGTTTTCTAATAGGTATAATTTGTACCATCAAACACTGGAGGTCTGTTTCTGGCCTGGCCTTCACTTGTGAATTTCACAGTTGCCATGTGTTGTGCTGTGATCTATATAACAATTAATTAAATGAATAAATAATTGTAATGTTACCTTGCTTTACCTGTAACTCCCGCTCTGATACCAATTGAAGGAACGAAATCGTAAAGCGCAATACTCTAGAGGGGGGTGAATAGAGTTGGTAGCGGAATAATGCTAATTAAAAATTATTAGCAGCAAGATCACAGAATAATAATCACAACTAAATAATGTAAAGGCAGAGATAAGAAAGCAAATGCAAAGACAGCGATGTATATTGGTTTCCCTCTGTTGAGGACTAGTCCAGTCGGTAGAACTCTTGCTACCAGTTGAATCCACTATTGGCTAAACCGTAAGTTTTCTTACGAAGTCCTTGCAACTTCTATAACGCGAGCTTTGATACGAAGAACTCGTCCAACTTCAATTGTGAAGAGTTGAATATTCTATCAAGCCTTCTGATTACAATCACTCAAAAACTTCTAGACCGTACCGCACTGGCAAATCGACTAGAGGATTGTAACTGGCTTGGGATCTGAAAATTAAAGCTCGAGAAAAACTCTTTGGAAGACAGTAGGCTTTAAATAGAGAGAAGATTGAAAGTGAATGAGTGAGTTAAAATGATCGAAATCCTTCTCTATTTATAGGAGTTCCAAAGACAGAATTCTGGCAGAATTCGGGCAGAACTCGATGAGCAAATCTCGGTCAAATCCGCAACTGCAGGAGGACCAAGTTTCAAGGAATTCAAAAATCAAAATGGCCACTAACCGAACTCTGGCCGAGTTCTATCAGAGTTTAGTTAGGGTTTTTCAAAAATAGATTTTGGGGAATTTTGAAAACCTTTTTGGAGCTTTTGTAAATACGAATGTTTTTCAAAACTAAGGACATTTTTAAAAATATTTTGAAATCATTTTCGAATAGCCTATTCGCCAGTACGACTCTGTGTATAATGTATTTCTAGACTCAATAAAATAAAAGAGTACATTGCTCAAAGAAATACAGACTTGAATAGACAAACAACGCTTCGGTTTTGAACTGAGTAGATAGCCATTCTTGATCATGTCCAAGAGTCCGAGATATCCTGACTAGCTCCATATATCGAGACAGAGTTTGATCAATTATTTAAATCAGTTTGACCATATGACCAATGGGCCAACACATAAGGCTTTATTGCAGAAATTTTCATGCTTCTATAATATGGTATGAAGGTGCACATGGGTGTGCCATGTGGTGGTATTTTTCTAATAGGAAAAAGGCTAAATCAACAATGAAACATTTATGCTTTTTGCTCTTGCAAAATTTATTTCCATTGGAGCTAATCCCCGTAGTGACTCGGAGTCGGAGTCAGACTCGGACTCGGGCTTATGAGGCATAATATGGCATTTTGTTGGCACAGTTTGCACAAGATGCACGCGATGCTCACGTTGTGAGTGTTGTACGATTTGGACAGGGTACGCGCGATGCGTAATTGGTACACGTTGTGCGAGTACCGCAGAGTACGCATTATACGGCTTACGTAGGTTACGCACGGTGTATATGGCGTAGTGTGGCACAAGTGGTGCTGTGCGTGCTGTACGCACAATGTGCTAGTTGTGCGGGTGGCACAAGTTGTGCGCGTTGTGCGCAAGTTGACTCAGATCTTGTCTATACATGATTTGAACGGTTACAACACATTCGTAGCGGTTTTTCCCACGTCCCAAACGTTCTGCTAACTGGGCAGTTACTGCGCGGGCTTATATAAGGCTCTCGTCTCTCTCACTGTGGAAACAAAAGTAATAGAACATAGAGTACATAAGTATTTCTTGACACAAGTACAAAGTTTAGAAGGTGGACGCACGGTCCAAGCAATTGGCTAACGCCAATCTGGTTCAGACCAGGGAACCAAGGGTAAAGCATGCAGCGTCCTACAACAAGAAGAAGGACCCTATCAATCTGAACGTGAAGGAGACTTCCTTCAAGGAAAAGAAGGCAAAGTCTCAGATGCCTTATTTCAAGTGTGGCAAGAAGGGCCACTTCAAGAGTGAATGCAAAGCAAAGACCAAACAATCAGAGCAAGGAGAGCCTAACAAGGTATCTATGATGACTGATGTTGTTGCTATGATTGCGCAGGTCGATGTGGTAGGGGCTGACTCTGACTAGTGGGTAGATACTGGATCCACCTGCCATATCTGCTCCACCAAGGAGTGGTTCACCACCTATACATCAACTTCTAAAGTGGTTATGGTGGCGAACCAGGCACAAGCAGAAGTGCTCGGGATCGGGACGGTGGTTTTGAAGCTGACTTCGGGAAAGTCTCTGACACTTCAAGGTGTGAAGCATGTACCTGTTATAGCAAAGAACCTGATTCAGGAGACCTACTCTGCAACGCAGGCCTCATGATGGACATCAATGCTGGCCAGATGGTGATGTCCATAAAGGGAACATATTTCGGAAAAGCTTTTTGTACCGAACGAATGTTCAAAATTTAAGTTGTAAATCAGTCTAATATATTTAATGCAATCACTCCTTCTGTTTATACTCTTGAGTTGTGTCATAATAGGCTAGGACATGTTCATTGTAAACGAATAAACAAAATGTCTATCTAGGACTTATCTCCAAGTGTGGGCATAAGGTATAAAAATGTGAAGTTTGTGCTCAAACGAAGATCACAAGGAAACCCTTTCCTCGGATTAATCGAAGTATAGATCTTCTGGAGTTTGTACACTCTGATATCTGTGACTTCAAAAAATTCTCTACAAAGATCGAGATGAAGTATTTCATAACCTTCATCGATGACTTCTCAAAGTATGCGTTTGTCTACTTGCTGAAGGCTAAAGACGAAGCATTCGAGAAGTTCAAGGAGTTCAGAGCCGAAGCTAAACGGCAGACTGGACAACAACTCAAAAGAATAAGAAGTGATCGAGGTGGGGAGTACAGGTCCCATGAATTCGCATCATTCTGCAAAGAATAATAGAATTGTCAATGAGACTACGGCTTCGTACTCTCCTCAATCAAACGTAGTAGTAGAGAGGAAGAACAAAATGTTGACAGAAATAATTAACTCAATGTTGTTGACCGCGGATCTTCCAAAGTGCTACTGGGGAGAAGCTGCATTGACGACCACTTTTATTCTAAATAGAGTACCTCATGCAACTTCAGACATTACTCCTCATGAACTCTGGTTCAATGTCAGACCTAACTTGAATGTCATTCGAGTGTGGGGGTGTCTGGCATATGTCAAGCTTCCAGATCTGAAGATTCAGAAGCTTGGGACAAGGACTACAAAGACGATCTTCTTGGGGTATGCCGAAAAGAGTGATGCTCGAAGATTTCTTGATATTGAGTCAAATCATATCATTGAATCTCGTGACGTAGAATATTTTGAAGACAAATTTGCAAGACACAAAAATATTGTTCCTGGATATTTTAGAGAATAATGAGGGTGTGCAGGAAACTAAAGTCTTCAATAAGGATGTAGTCCAAGAAGATGTTGTTGAAACAACGGTTGAACCAAAACTAGCTGAGCCGTCAGCTAAGCGTGTGAGGAGGCCGAAGGACTTTGAAAGTGACTTTGTCACCTATCATGTGGAAGCAGACCCGCTTACCTATGATGAGACGATGAAGACCAGAGACAGTTTTTTAGAAGGAGGCGATAGACAATAAAATTGATTCCATCACCTCAAATAACACTTGGGTGTTGGTTGATCTTCCTGAAGGAGCAAAACCCATCGGATGCAAATGGATCTTCAAGAAGAAGATGAAAGCAGACGGAACTATTGACAAGTTCAAGGCTAGGTTGGTAGCCAAGGGATTTTCTCAGAAGCAGGGGATTAACTACTTTAACACGTATGCTCCAGTAGCCCGGATGACCACCATCAGAATATTGATTTCTCTCACAGCAATACATAAGATGGTGATACATCAGATGGATGTACAAACGACTTTCCTAAATGGCGAGCTGATCGAAGAGATTTACATACAACATCCAGAGGGAATTGTCGTCAAGGGTCTTGAAGTCAAAGTCTACAAGTTGGTGAAATCCTTGTACGGTCTTAAACAGGCTCCCAAGATGTGGAATGAGAAATTTGACAAAGTTATAAGGTCAAATGGCTACATGTTCAGTAAGACGAACAAGTGTGTTTACATAAAGTTCGTTGATGGAAGAGGTGTGATCGTTTGTCTGTACGTGGACGACATGCTTATCCTAGGTACGAATATGGGCTGTGTCATGGAGACAAAGAAGTTCATCTCAAGCAAGTTCAGTATGAAGGACTTGGAGGAAGCTGATGTGATCTTAGGGATCAAGAACATCCGGACAGACACTGGATTAGCGCTGTCATATTCTCATTATATTGAGAAGATGATCATTCGTTACGGGTATCAGGATCTTCCAGGGATCAATATGCTGTACATGTGTGACCTGAAGCTGAAGCCTAATTCAAAAAAAAAATATCAGGCAGCTGGAGTACGCAAGTGTAATCAGGAGTTTGATGTATGCTACTACTGATACAAGGCCTGACATAGCATTCGCCATGGGAATGCTGAGTCATTTTACGAGCAACCTAGGCATTGAGCACTGGAAAGCTGTGAAACAGGTTATGAGATATCTCAAAAAGACTCAAACATATGCACTGCACTACAGCGAAGATTCGTCGGTAGTGGAAGGCTTCAGTGATGCCAGCTGGTGCTCAAAGATGGAGAGCGAGAGGTCCACAGGTGGATTCATTTTCACAATAGGTGGAGCTGCTATATCATGGAAGTCGAAGAAGCAGACTATGCTCTCGCGGTCATCCATAGAATCTGAGTTTTTGTACTTGATACCGCAGTGGAGGAAGCAGAATAGATTCGGAAGCTCATGTATGATCTTCCAGTGGTTGAGGCACAAATACCGGTAATACCGATATATTACGACAACCAGGTGACTGCGACGGTGGCATCAAATGACCTCTTCAATAGGAAGAAGAGGACTGCGCGGTTGAAGCACATGGCAGTACATGATCTCATCAAGTGAGGTGTTATTACAGTGATTGATGTTCGGAGTCAGGAGAACCTGGCGGATCCGTTCACCAAGGGCCTCAAGCGCCAGCTGGTCGATGACAGAACAAGTAAAATGGGCTTGAAGGCATTTTAATATTGTATTATTGTAATCCTACCATAAAGTTTTATGCTATTAGTTAAAAGAAAAATCTACTAGGCATCTAGCTTTTGGTTGAAGGAAGGACCATTAATCGGAAGAATATCAGGACGGTGGGTACATGTCCTAAAGGGCATGGAGAGGTTACGGACCTACCACCACTGTTGTCTACTATTATTTTTTATGAAAAATGGATCTTGTGGGAAGGTTGGCTTAAACGCCTTAATGAGTTCTCAGATAGAGTAATTATCTGGTGTGCTTTACAGAAAGCATGGTAGCGCAGAACTATAATGGAGTAAAACTCTATCCTACTGTGGGTGACTCCACCATGAGGTTCCGGAAAGGGGTAATGCCTTGGCTATACGAGCCAAGTCACAACGGAGTAGCACCGCAAATAGGCAGGTAGCCTAATATTGTATGTTGAAATGAAAGAGGGTATAGTCAGCACTACAAAAAAGAGGGGTTCCTCATGTTACAGTGGCATAAAACCACATGAGGTACCCAGATAGGGGTAAAGCCTCGGTCTTGCAAGCCATGTCGTTGCGACGAAACACCGGAAGGGAGCCTAAGGCTTCATGCTGGGTAGTTTGGCACTATAAAGAGGCGGTGACCTCATGCTACAGTAGTATGACACTACGATGAGGTTTTCGGTAGGGGTAATGTCTCGGCTTTAGGCTATGTCACAGCGGCGTAGCACCGCAAGGGAAGCATAAATCACTTCATATCATGTCTCTTTAACAAAGAACTCACCTATAGTGTATGAAAAGAGATATCAGACCGTCTATTGAGGGTAAACTTGTAGATGCTCAAAATTATACACTAAAACCAGGCTGGCACAGGGCCTTTAATGTGTAGCCAGAAACACATATAACTATATTATGTGAGTGGGAAGAATTTCAGCTGTGATGCAGAATTCAAGGCTTAGTCCATTCTTGTATTATAGTCTGTTGTTTGACCCATGCGGGAAGATTCAAGTCATCAACGACATCTCTCCTAATGTATGATAGACAGTTACTGTAGGGAACACTCAAACCCATATATAGAGATATGTGGAGGATTGTTGGAGTTTGGCCTTTTGTTTTGGAATTTTAGTCCTACATCAGCTAGGACAAAGTAGTTGTATCTCTATATATTAGCTATTCTCTTTTAGAGATGCACATGTGGTGTGAAGGTGCACATGGGTGTGCCATGTGGGGGCATTTGTCTAATGGAAAAAAGGCTAAATCAATAATGAAGCATTCATGCTTTTTGCTCTTGGAAAATTTATTTCCATTGGAGCTATGCCCCGTAGGGGCTTAGCGACTCAGACACGGGCTCATGGGCTTTTGAGGCGTAATATGGCATTTTGTTGGCACACTTTGTACTTAGTACGTCAGCATCGTCACTAGGCGCATAATGCACTTTTGTTGCGCTCGTTGGACGAGCCTCTTACGCAGTCGATTACGCACGTTGTGCGGTGTACAAGTTGCACGCATTTCGTGGTTTGCACAATGTGTACGCGGTGCTCGCGATGCATAAGTGGTACACGTTGCGCGAGTAGCACAGTGTATGCATTGTGCGGCTTGCACAGGTTGCGTACGGTGCGTGTGGCGCAGTATGTCACAAGTGGTGCTGTACGTGCAGTATGCTAGTTGTACAGGTGGCGCAAGTTGCACGCGCTATGCGCAAGTTGACTCAGATCGTGTCCATACACGATTTGAGCGGTTACAACATGTTCGGGGCAGTTTTTTTCACGTCCCAAACGTTCTACTAACTGGATAGTTACTGCACGACCTTATATAAGGCTCTCTTCTCTCTCACAGTAGAAACACAAGTAATAGATCATAGAGTACAGAAGTGTTTCCTAACACAAGTGCAGAGTTCAGAATTCCTTATGAATTCCTACAGACTTTGAGAGAGAAGAGTAGCGTTGTACTAGTGTCACTTAGCGCCGCAGGAATCTGCTGCCATCCGAGGAGTCAAAAGAGCAGAGTGTTCCAGAGTTCTCCGACGAACTTGCTGTAGCTATTCGTGTGGGGCGAATTAAGCTTTGAGCAACGATGATCATTCACCCCAGCAGGCCATCTTCCATCTTTTATCTATCATTATTGCTACTGTTAGTATTTCGATTCATACCTTCTGTTTAGAAGTGCTACTGTCATTTTCTACAATTACGAAATCTTTTTAGATTATCGTAATCTAGAATCCTCCTAGAATCTCTGTTATGCACCTTCTTTGAAGTGTTGCGTTGAAGCGTTGTTTTTACAATTGTTTTATTTTCTCAGTTTTCCATCAAAAATTGTGCCCCGACACTAACAAAAGATAGTGCGGCTGGTACCGATGGGTTTCCTGGGTTTTTTTCTAGAAAATGCTGGCATATCATCAAACAATATATGGTGGATGTTGCGTCGGCTTTCCTTGAGGGTCTTCAGCATCCAAAAGCGATTTCGAGTATGCTTATTGCCCTTATTCCAAAAAACCTCAATCCTGTTTCATTTGTGGATTACCGACCTATAAGTCTTTGTAATTTTGTTAACAAAATGATTTCTAAGATTATTGCTAACATGACGGAGACTATATTTCTGAAGTTGATATCCTTGGAGCAAAGTGGCTTCGTGCACGGGAGAGAGATTGTGGACAACATCGTGCTTGCCCAGGAGTTCATTTCAAATATGAATGGCCCCAACTAGGGTGGCAACATAGCTCTTAAACTTGATGTTGAGAAGGCATATGACAGGATCAACTGAACTGGGTCCTTAGGAAGTTTTGATTCTCGAAAGAATGGATCGATGTTATTTGGCGTTCGATAGGGACCATCTGGTCCCCCCCATCATCAACGACTCTTCATCTTCCTTCTTCAAATCGCAAAAGGGCGTGTTCCTGTGAGATCCACTATCTCCAACTTTGTTTTTTGTTGCTGTAGAACTCCTTAGCCGTAATCTCATTTCGGCAGGCATCGGGTATCCCGCACAGTGCTATAGAACGACTAGTGGTTCCCCACTCGTTACCCACCTCTCTTTTGTGGACGATATTCTTGTCTTCTTCTCCGGCCATAAAACGGCGATGAGTGGGATGGAGGAGGTTCTTCGTCGGTATGAACGGTGTTCAGGGCAGAAGATTAACAAGGCAAAGAGTTGCTACTACGTTCATGAGTCTTTCCCTACGGCTCGCAAACTGGAGTTAACGACCTCCTCTGGCATACGGGTAAACTCTCCGCCATTCACCTACTTGGGCAGCCCATTGGGATATGGGAAAAAATGTAATGCTATATGATCCACTTATCTGTAAAATTCGTAAATACATTGACAGGTGGCATAATAACCCTCTATCTTATGGGGGTAAACTGATCCTTATCAGGCATGTCCTGAGTTCTGTCCCCATCTATACATTGGCTATTTTTAATCCTCCGAAGAAAGTTATTTCCGTCATTGAAAAGCTTTTTAACATATTCTTTTGGGAGAAGAAGTCGGGGGGCTGCGTAGGATTTGGGCGAGCTGGTATTCGATTGCTAACCCTACTGCGGAGGGTAGCACGGGGGTTAGGCATCTAGAAGATATTATGAATGCTTTATCGATAAAACTATGGTGGAACATGAGAACTATAAACTCTCTTTAGAACAGGTACATGAAAGCTAAATATTTCTCATTCATTCACCCATCATGTGCTACTGCAAACAGCTCTGCCACCCACTCTTGGCGTCGCCTGCTATACGTTAGATAATTAGGTGAATGTTTTATTCAATTGGAGGTTTATAATGGAGAATCTGTTGCTGTATATAAAGACTGGATGGGGAGTAGCCGTGACACCCACGAACCCGACGGCAAATGGCTGTTCGATCAAACAGCTATGGAACGATAACCGGTGGGTCCTGCAACGCATCAGGGACATGTTCGGTCACCGGGCTGCCGATATTGTCCAGCTGTCCTCGTGCTGCTTTACGACGGGGGAGGATATCCTGAAGTGTAGGCTGGACTTGGGGGAGGGGGGGAGGAGTTCTTCGTCCGCATGGAAAGCGATGAGACAGGTTCTTTCCGGGTTGCCCCCATGAAGTTTATTTGGAGTAGAGGTATCCTCATCAAGTGGTCTATTTTGACCTGGAGGGTCACCCGGGGCAAAGTCCCTACCGACAAGATTCTTAAAACTTTGGAATTCCAGTTTGTATCTAAATGTTGCTGCTGTATTCAACCAGAAGAGGAAACTCGTGACCACATTCTATCTGAAGGCCCTGTGCCTACTCGAGTTGGGCGTTTGTACACCACAGGTTTGGCAGCATCGACCAGCCAGGTATGCTTGTCCATCGCCTTTAATGGTGGAGTGCTGCTCACGCTCATACTCTGCATTCAAGAGTTGGATTTTCGGCTGTGGTGTGGATATTATGGAAGAATAGAAACAAGAACAGGTATGAAGAGAAAGATTTTAGCACCGATCAGTTGATCAGGGAAATTGAAAGGCAGATTGATAAGAGAACCAACATTAGGGGCCAGGCTAAGGGGATTGGATGTTGAGGTTTTTTTGGTATAATTGATGGTGGTGTACGTTTTATTTTGGGTATGAAAATTTTCATTCAGAGTATCCAAACTTTGATAAATTTTATCCAAAGCATCAAATTTTACTAAATTCTTAAAAAGCACCAAAACGCCCTTAGGAAGGGCGTTTTCTATTTTTTAATATTTTTCTTTTATCTTCCGTTTTTTCCTGTTACCAACGTTAAACCCAAAAAAATAAAAAATAAAAAATAGAAGGGCGTTTTCCCTTCGAATTTTTTTTTGTTAAATGACAAATAAAAAGTAACACAAAAAATAAAAAAAAGTAAAAATAAAAAAAGAAAGAAAGAATGCAAATATGTCAACCATTATTTGCAGACGAGTGTAATTAATACTTTCTTTTTTCTTCTGTTTCTTTCTTTGCTCTCCCTCTAATTTAGTTATATTAATAACAGTGGAATGGTTATATTATTGACATATTTGCAGCCGAGTGTAATTAATGCTTCCTTTTTTATATTTTCTTCTTTACGATACCTCCAATTTAGTTATATTAATAATAATAGAATGGTTGTTTTATTAACATATTTGTAGCCGAGTGTAATTAACGCTTCCTTTCTTTTCTATTTCCTTCTTTGCTCTCCCTCTACTTTAGTTATATTACTAATAATGGAATTGTTGCATTATTGACATATTTGCAGTCGAGTGTAATTAATGCTTTTTTTCCTTCTTTGCTCTCCCTCTAATTTAGTTATATTATTAATAATGGAATGGTTGCATTACTGATATATTTGCATTCCTTCTTTCCTTTTTGATTTTTTTTACTTTCAGTTTCTTTCGTTTAACCAACAAAAATAAAAATAATCCCTTAGGAAAACGCCCTTCGTAAGGGCGTTTTCTATTTTTTTATTATTTTTTCGATTTAACGGCGTTAATAGAGAAATAAAAAAATATTAAAAAAAAGAAAACGCCCTTCCTAAGGGCGTTTTGGTGCTTTTTTCAGAATTTGGTAAAATTTGATGCTTTGATTGGAATTTACCAAAGTTTGGATGCTTTGAGTCAAAATTTCTGTTTTCGGTATACATGTGGAATTGGCTTCCATTTTGTTTAAGTCTTAGTTGAATATGGGGGTAGCATTCAATCTGTAGGATCTGAGCTTTGTGGGGTGGGATTTCTGAGGGTGTGCCCTTATAACCTGCCTTTGTAACAGTTTCTTCTCCTATATATATATATATATATATATATATATATATATATATATATATATATATATATATATATCATATTTAATTTTATATGGAGAAATAAATGTGAGTGCGGACCGAATGCGGTGAGATACAAGTGTCGGTGCGGGCCTTCGGGCCAAGTTTGTAGGCCATTGGGCCAGGAGTCTGTAACATAATTACCTGTTCAAAAAATTATATCTATTCTACTATATAATAGGAAAACTTGATGGTGAAACTTTTGAATTCCGAAAATATCCTTACATGTCTATACTAATTAAAAATGGTTCATTAATCTATTATAATATATAATAGAAAAATTTGATGGTGAAACTTTTGAATTCCGAAAATACCCTTACATGTCTATACTAATTAAAAATGGTTCATTAATTTAAATAAGGACAACTTAGTAATTATGTAAACTACCCTTTGGTCTTCCCAAAGAGTCTTCCTAAGTTAATTAAAAGAATGTTAAAAATACGTGCAAGACACGTGCACTTATGCTAGTATATATATATATATATATATATAACGTATTCGATATTTAGATTATATTTAAACTAACTACATAGTATTATCTAAGCATGTATATGAAGATCTACGAAGAACAAATTTTAATTAAAATATATTCAATATTTAAACTATAGTTAAACTAACATATTGTTACATAAATATTTAAAGTAGTTATGTATAATATAGTTTAAATATTGAATATATTTTAATTAAAATTTGTTCTTTGTAGAACTTTGTATATATGTTTAGATAATACCATGTAATTAGTTTAAAAATAGTTTAAATATTGAATATATTTTTATTTGAATTTGTTAAATATATGTTTATAGGATTTTGGATATATGTTTAAACAGTTGTAAGAATTTTAAGTTATTTTTATAGATAGTCATAAGGAATTTAAATTATTTTACGTGTGGATATACATAAGGCACATATTGGTGGTAGTTGATTATAAGAACTAGTAAATCCACGTGCATGGCACATTTTTCTTTATTTTTGATATGGGCAAATTGCATTAGCTACACCAATGTTTTACACTTATTAAGAAATCATCTCTACTTTGAAAGTAATTGCACGGCCCACCCTTATAGCTTATATTTTCTACAGAAACTTATAACATGGACCACTTCTATGCTTTATAAAATTTATAAAGGAGGGGTATGATTAATATAATTTTTTTCGAAATAGGGGTAGTCCCTATTATGTATATTAATATTTTAATTAAGTTTTGTTAAATATTTAATTATATTTTAATTATAATTTGTTATGGATATATGTGAATAAAAGAGAGAGTATTTGGTTATGCCGAAGAAAAAAAAAAGCCTTAAAATTATAATCTTTTGTAATTTTTTTAAGAGAAATTTTTACTTGCCCCCCATTTTGTTTACCATATTTCAAGGTGCACCCCACTGTTTTGTAAAAATGCATAGTCCCCCCCATTTTGGACAAAATTCGTCAAGAATATTTTTTTGGACCAAAATGCCTATCTTCTTCCCCTTTCCTCTTTCTGCTCCCCGGCCGCCACCGCCTCCGCTCCCCCCTCCCCGCCACCGCCTCCCCTCCTCCTCCCCTCCGCTCTCCCTCCCCGCCACCGCCCCCTCCTTCTCCGGCGGCTGCAAGCAGCGGCGGCAACAGTCACCCCTCCATGCCACCGCATCCCCCTTCCCCCCTCCACTTCCCCCTCCCTGCCACCGTCCCCTCCTCCTCCTCCGGTGGTGGCAAGCAGCGGCAACAGCGACGACAGGGGCGATGGCCGGAGGCGCGGCGACGATATCCTACCTGCGGGGGGGGGGGGGGGGGAGGGTGAGAGGAAAGAGGAAGAAGAAAAATGGAGGGGGATTTTGGTCAATTTTTTTGGTCAAGATAGTTGACGTCAATTTCTAACGGATTCAGTCGAAAGTGGGCGGGGGACTGTACATTTTTGCAAAACAATGGGGTGCACCGTGAAATATGGTAAACAATCTTGAATATTTAAAGGTGCCTAAATGATTTTGAAGGTGCACCGTCAAGTTCTACCATGACTATTTAGAGGTGCCTAAATGATCTCAATCTTGGCCTTATCAAAACGATTTTGATCATGATCGTGTTTATACGATTATATTTCTTATGCCTAAAATATTAACCGGATGATTTTGATTTCCATTACCTATTATTAGATTTTGATCCTTGGTCATGCTTACTCGTGCCAAATCATTCCAAATTATTTTTATTATCGTACCAAATTGTGTCATTTCTTAAATTTTGAGGACAAAATTTTTCTTGGGTGGTAGATTTGTAACCTCACTGTTCCTAAATAAAAGTTGATCTAAATATTTTTACTATATTTTAATATTTTTCTATTAATTTTTGAAATACTTTATTCAAAAATTATTTAATTAAAGTATAATTTTTATTATGGAATTTATTTGCTAATCAATTATAATAAGAATATTTTATTAATTAATTATAGTTTCCTTTATTGGAATGACATGTTTATAATTACTCCTAAGTGGGTTGTCTATATTAGGAAATCCACTATGGAATGCCTAGTCACAAGACTTAGTGGAAATATCCTAAAATTATTAGATTAATCAGGATTAGTATGGAATATTTTAGAAATATTCCCTCAGTCTATGTGCCTAAAGATTCTAGGATTTTCCTAATGAGGCTATAAATAGCCATCATTAATTGCTGGATTAATTATTTCTAACTAATCCTATGGTCCTAATGATCGTGTCCCTACGTATCTATTTCATTTCTATTTTTTTTACATTTACATTTCTTATTTTAGACATGGACACTCCTATATCGACTCCATCCCTACCGTGTCCTGTGTCCCCCGACATAGGATTACATCCAGATCTCAGCCTGTCACATCCATTTTTCTAGTTAAGGGTATTTTGGTAATTGTACTTTTTTTTGATTATTTTAATATATTATATTATTGGTGTTGTGAATTTAGTCTTTTGATAGTATAGCCTTGGTGCAACCTAGCCTAGTGTCTCATCATGACTTAGTGACTTAGTAGCATGATTAGTTAGGGTTAGTAATCCTATTCTAGTTAGTTTCAGGTTAGAAGCTAATTAGCAAGTTGAATAGAGGCTAGTTAGAAACCATTGAATTAATGAGTCATTTTAACCATAGGAAGAAGCCCAAGCCCAACTGATAGGAAACCCTAGCCCACCCATGATGTGGCCGGCCATAATAGGTTCCCACAGCCCCATTTAATATCTTATTATGAGAATTGTTTCTCCTTTCCATTCCTCCTCCTTCTGGCAAAACTCTAGGTATGTTTTCTTCCTATTTTCTTTATTTCTTCTCCTTTTAAACCCTAGTCTCTTGCATTGGGTTCTGATCTATGTATATGGATTGTTGATGGTGAGAAAACTCAGATTTGGAGAGCATCGGAGATTTGGAGTCGCAAGAAGGATCGTCACTATTGGAGCTTTCTATAAGAATTCACCCTCAATAGGTAATCTCTCCAAAACACTTTTATTTCATGAATTTTTCCTGTAGATGCATCCATCTAGGTGTCCCCTAGCTGTAGGATGAGTGTCTTTGGTGTCCGTATATGACACGTATCACTGTCTTTGTGAACGTGTTTGATGAAATACCTAAAAGGAATTTTTATTGCTATTTTTCAAATCTTTTAGAATATAAATATAGATCTATAGATTGCTTATGGATTTGTGTCACGCTGAGGGGAAATTCGTACTGTGTCCGTGTCCAAATTGGGCACGAACCCACACGCACACGAGCCGCGCGCGTGTCCTGCTGCTCGGGCACTGTAGCGAACACGATAGGACACTTCGGGACCCCAAAATTGGTGGACACGTAGGGCATATCACTTACACGGGGCTGATCAAGTATCGTGAGATTTCATCGAGTAGATCTCGAGAAATCTCACGCGCATTGATTTCAGCCACACTGTGCGCACGCGAGAAATCGCTTCTGATACACGCGTGAATCGTCGACACGTGGACACGTGATCGTGTGGCAGGGTGTTGGACACCTAGACCTATGCTAGGTCGACCCTCATGCATAATCACGAGACACGACATGACCTATGTCGTGTCCACGAGACACGAACACGCCTGCACGACGTGGTCTGTGCAGACTGTGTCTATGCGTGTATTTTAGTATTTTTGATGGTTTGGACACTTCGTGTTCTATTGTTTGGACATGATACACTCTGTGGGACACGCACACATGTACATGACATGTTCTCGACCCTTAATTTGGTGTTTAATTAGTTTTTGTGATGATTAACTTAGGGTTTACTCATGTTACTGATACCATGTTCTAGTAATCGTATTTCAGAGTTTTTAAAAATGAATTAATTGCTAATTTATGATTAATTGTTAATGATTAACACATATACATGTCTGGAATGATGTTGCATAGCTGGCTTTCATATGTATTCACGTTTAGGCTTGTATTTTAGTTTTTGAATATGTGGGATACTCGATACATGACTGAAAACTGTATTTTCAGAAATTTTTATGGTTTTAACTGCTAATTCATGGTTTATTTGATTATGATTAACATGTATACATATCTGAGATATAATTTTCATAGCCGAGTTCATAGTGTTAAGCAAGTTTGGGTTGTTAATTGGATTTTTTGAAGTATCAACACTCTCAATTGTTAACGACTGAACAGAGGTTTCAACTGAACATATGTTCAGTTAAATCCTGTCATTTTCGGAGATTTCAATGGTATTTTGTTAATTTTTAACATGAGTTTATTTTAGAGGTTATGTTTACATATATGGGATCATTGGGAATATTCAATTTGGGTTGTTATGGTTTTCTTTTCAAAACTAAATAGCTGGTATAGGAATTCTCATTTATTGATTCTTGAAAACTGAATTTTGACACAAATTGGCTTGGGTTCAATCTGGAATTTGGGTTGAATGTTATTTGTTAGCAGTTAACTGAGATTTACCTCACACACTTCATTCACACACTCTCTCTATGTCTATATACATATGTGTGTGAATGACTATATATATGTATGTGTGTGAATCCTTTTCTTTTAATTCTGAATTTTGTTTGATTGAGTAGAATCTCAGATTTTTTGAGATTGGGTGGTTTCCCTTTAACACAGTACACACACACACACGCACACACACGTACACACACACACACACACACACACACACACACACAGATATATATATATATATATATATATATATATATATATATATATATATATATATATATATCTTGATCCCTAGGCTCACCGAAACCCCGAGAGGTTATAGGATCAGGGACTTGTGGAACCACACAACGGACGATTGGGACTGGGACAAGATACGTGATTGGGCCGACATTGATACGGTGAATAGCGTCCATCAGAGCGGCCTCAGGATCGGGCGAGACGCTGATGCGCTTAGATGGACGCTCGAAGCATCGGGGGCATTCTCGGTGAGGTCAGCTAGATCCGCCACCCTGTGGACCGGCCAGCCACAACATATCACTGCTTATTATTAGCATACCTGCATCCCTAAAAAGTGGTCCATCCTCATGTGGAGAGCCATCAGATATAAACTGCCCACTGACGATATCCTCAATACAATTGGGATCAACTTAGCATCTACCTACAATTGCTGCTCAGACCATCACATGGAGACTATTGACCACATCTTCTATCAAGGCAACCTACCGAGTGACATCTAGAGGACTCTTAATCAACGCTTCAGCATCGAGCCGGGTGGCGGACGCTTCCACGATCTAGCAGGTTCATGGGGTGCAGCCTTCCACGGACACCAGATCGTCGCAGCGGCTGCCACGTGGGCGATTTGGAAGAATCGCAACAAGACTAGATACGAAGGTCATCAATTCTCTGCCGACCAGCTTACTCGAAAAATCTTTCGCCAGTGCCGTAAACGGAGCATCCTGTGCTCCCACATTCCGAGTATTTTTTGGTCCCCGCTCCTCCCTTAACTCTGGTGTTCGGGTCGTTCCCCCACCCCTTTTTGGTGTATACTTGTATAGGCTTCTTCATTTTGTGCCTTGTATACGTGTTCAGGTTTGGGCAGTTTTTGCCTTGATTAATAATATGTGGAGGTTTATTTATATATATATTTATATATATATATATATATCCTAATATAAATATTTTGAATATTAATGTTGTTACTAAAGGATATAGTCTAGGCTTATGACTCAGCTTAGGATTGACCCAATGAGCCTAAATTGGCCGAGTTGACTATCAAGTCGACCAAGTTGACAAAAGTCAACTTTGAGTCAAACTTGATCCAAATCAACTCAAACGAGCTTAGAATGACTAGATAATTTGTGTTTGACCTAAAATTTGGTAGATGAACTAGTTGACTTATGGTTGACCAGGTTTGACCAGAGTTGACCAGGTTTGACCAGAGTTGACCAAGGGTTGACTTTAACCTAGGAGGACCTAGAATCATTTAGAATGCAATGTAGGCTATTCTTATTTCATGTTAGACATGTTGTGACCTGTGTTGCTCTAAATAGGACTCAGATACTCCAGCTCAGACTCATATTCTCATCAGACAGCCAGGATATCAGGCGAGTACATTTTCTGACCGTTTCATACTTGTTAGGAATTATATTCTTGTCATAGTTTAATTTACTTGATGCTGACACGACATTATCATGGATTAGTACTATATGGATCTTTACATGATATGTTATCCCCCTCGGGTGCATCGAATACATCGTGTCATGTACTTTTCACGAATATCATATATTTTGTAGACTCTTATTATTCATGTATACTCATGTGCTCTCATATACTCTCATGATCTCATGAGCATCATGTATAAACTATCATGTACAATAACATAATCTGTCTAAATCCTTGTGTATTGATTGAGGCATGGAGGAGTAGAAATAGTCATGTGAACAATTCTAAAGTAGTGTAATCATGTACAAACTCTTTAGTGTAATCATGTCCAAATCAAGCCGTTTATATGTCTATCTTGTACTCTAAATCACATAGTCACTTACAGTTCTCTATTATCATATAAGATAGCTTGTTTATCAGTTTCTCTCTTTCTTTTTGTGCTTATTTCTTACAGCATTTTATGTATCTTAACCTATCACATGCTTTATATTTCCTGTCAAGATATGAATTGTGTGTGATGTATTATGCTCGTTTTTGTCCTGATTGTCCTGTTGAAAAATTACAGGTGATGAGGAGGAGTTCTGTACTACATATTATCGCACAGGTTTAGATGACACTGGGGACTTGGACCCTCAGGAGGATCCTACAGTTGCTGAGGACTTGCCTATTGTCTAGATTAGATCTCTAGACTAGTTTTTCATTAGTTGTCTTATTTCATGTACTTTCAGTTTCTGGATATTGGTGATGTTTGTATATTCAAATATTACTCTTATTTGTAGCTGGTTGGAGATTATTTCCTTATCTTATCTTTACATCTATTCTTTTTATTCCATCTTAGATGCTGTGATTGAGTTGTACCTTTATATTGTCCTCCTTTTGGAGTGTATATCATTGTACATGTATGGTTATTGATAGTTGTTGTGACCTAGAACAGCATTCTACTGCCGACACTACGGCGTAGGCTGGACGTACCCACTTCTCATACCCTTACACTGGGTGCGGGTCGTGACATATTTTTAGTGGTGGCCCATGCAGGTCCAGTCTCAACTAGTGTGATTTCGTAGCGGTACTCGAACTAGAGTAACACTACAGCCTGCAGTAGGATATAGGATATAAGTTAAGGTGCTCAATCATATTAGGAAAACTCTTATCTAATTCTTGCAGCTAATTGCCTTCTTTTCAAATAAACTGTCCTCCTTTGATTATATCGCTTCCTCCTCAGTAACTGATTCTTTGTTTTGATCTGTCCTCAGGATGGTGGAGACACGATCACAGCGCTCTGGTCTACGGGATACCGCTGAGAGGTCTGCCACTTCTCATCCGACTCAGTAGGACCCAGGGACCACAACACCTCTTGTTCCAGCTCAGGTGGGACCGTCTGCAACTTTTGGGGGTGCTCCTCCACCAGTTTCGAGGACCACCCCAGGGATTCAGGGGATGCCACCACCACCACCTCATGGGACAGTTGATATGGGGCAGTACTTTGCCTTCATGCAGCAGATGATGGAGACTCAGCGACGCCAGGTAGAGGATATGAGGCAGGTCATTGACAATGCCCATCAGCTAGCCATGGTGGCAGTAGAGAAGGTGACTGCCCAACCACATGAAGGGTAGATACAGCCGTACCAGCCGAGGACTCCGGGTATTCAAGCCTTTCAGAAGATGCGGTCGCGAGACTTCAAGGGTACTGAGGGTATCCTATATGCCGACGACTAGATCGAGCATATAGAGGAGATCTTTTGTCTCGCGGAGATACCAGCTAGGCTTCAGATAGAAGCAGCGGGCAACTAGATGCAGGACCTTGCTCGCACATGGTACCAAACCGACCCCACGGTTTGTACACAATGGTAGACTTGGGAGGCTTTCAAGAAGCTCTTCTAGGAGAAGTTCTTCCTCGACATAGCACTTGGCGCCTTGGAGACGCAGTTCGAGAATCTGGTCCATGGGAGACAGTAGAGGAGTACGCCGGAGAGTTCTGCCGTCTGGACAGATTTATGGAAGGCCTTAGCGAGACAGTAAAGGCTAGGAGGTTCAGGAAGGGCTTGGTTAAGGAAGTCAACTCCTTGACCAAGAGCAACAGAAATGCTACTTTCGAGGAGATTTTGACGGGAGCTATGGCAGCGGAGGACGACCTCGAACTGAAACTGAAGAGAGGTCATGATTCACATGGAGCCAGCGACAGTGGAGGCTCGGCCAAGAGGCCCCATGATCAGCAGCAGCATCAGCAGAAGCTGTTCCAGCAGCAGCAGTTCCAGAGTCAGGATCGTGCGCCTTTTCAGTAGAAGTAGATACAGTAGGCGCCTAGACAGCAGCAAGTCATCAGTTGCACTTTCTGCAAGGCCCGGACATATATAGAACGAGTGTAGGAAGAGGCTAGGCAAGTGCCTCCTTTATGGTTCAGTGGAGCACCAGCTGAAGGACTGTCCCATGTCTTCGGGACGTACAGCTCAGAGAGCAGGAGCGAAGGCTCCGGCAGGACAACAGAAGGGACCATTGCCGACCTAGCAGCAAACGTTTATCCAGCACCAGCAGCAGACCAGAGGAGGTCAGTAGGGGCGAGCCTTCGCCATGTTAGCCGAGGATGCATAGACAGTGGGAGATCTGATAGCAGGTTCTGTACTTCTTGACTTCCTTTCTGCATTCGCTTTGTTTGATTCAGGGGATTTCCATAGTTTTGTGTCTGTATCTTTTGCTGTTAGATACCAGCTTTCTTCTGAACCATTGCCTAGGACTTGCAAGATCACGACCGGGGGTGGTATCATCCTCGTCCGTGATGTTTGTAAGGATCGGAGAGTAGTTTTGGGAGGCCGAGAATTGGATGTGAGTCTGCTCGTAATGCCATTATCGAACTATGATATTGTACTCGGTACGGATTGGTTGAGCAGGCACCATGCCAGTATAGATTGTCGTGGTAGTAAAGTTCTCTTCAGAGTGCCATGAGAGCCGGAGCTCGATTTTACCAGACGAGAGACGGACCAGAACAGCGGAGTCTTCTGCGGAGCTTCAGTAGAGGAGGAGAGCGTGCCACATCTATTGATAGCTGAGTTCATGGATGTATTCCCAGAGGAGTTGCCAGGGTTACCTCCGGACAGAGATGTAGAGTTCTCTATAGATTTGGTGCCCGACGCAGAGCCGATATCTCAGCACGTCTATAGAGTGAACAACAACGAGCAAGTGGAGTTGAAGAAGTAAGTGGATAAGTTGCAGGACAAAGGCTTCATCCGATTGAGTTCTTCTCCATGGGGTGTACCAGTACTCTTTGTGCCGAAGAAGGATGGGTCAGTACGGATGTGTATCGACTACAGGGCTCTCAATAACCTCTCGATCAAGAATAAGTACCCTCTACCGAAGATCGATGATCTGTTCGATCAGTTGACCAGAGCGAAGGTATTCTCCAAAATTGATCTGAGATTAGGTTACCATCAAGTGAAGGTGAAGAAGGAGGACATTCCGAAGACAGCATTCAGGACACGGTATGGCTAGTTTGAGTTCATGGTGATGCCGTTTGGGTTAACTAACGCCCTAGCGGTATTCATGAACATGATGAACAAGGTGTTCCACTAGTACTTGGACAAGTTCAGGATGGTGTTCATCGACGACATCTTGGTGTATTCGAAGATCCCAGAGGAGCACAAGGAGCATTTGAGAGTGGTTTTAGAGACTCTCAGGAAGGAGCAACTTTACGATAAGCTTTCGAAGTATGAGTTCTTTTTGGACCAAGTTGATTTTCTAGGTCATATTGTGACCGAAGATGAGATCTTAGTAGACCCGAAAAAGATCAGGGCAGTTGAGGCGTGGACAGCACCGAGTTCAGTTACGGAGATCAGGAACTTTCTGGGATTGGCAGGCTACTACAGGAGGTTCGTTCACGATTTCTCCCGGATTGTAGAGCCATTGACTAGGCTGACCCGGAAGAACGCAGAGTTTATCTGGTCAGAGGAATGTCAGATTGTGTTCGATGAGTTGAAGAAGCAACTGACGACAGCCCCAATTTTGACATTGCCATCAGGATCAGGCGGGTTCACTATCTACAGTGACGCCTCAGAGAAGGGTCTGGGTTGTGTCTTATACCAGCATGGGAAGGTGATTGCCTATGCATACAAACAATTACATCCGTATGAGAAGAACTACACTACCCATGATTTGGAGTTAGCGGCAGTTATCTTTGCTCTTAAGTTGTGGAAGCACTATCTATACGGAGAGCGTGTGAAGATCTTCACAGACCATAAAAGCTTAAAGTATGTGTTTACACAGAAAGAACACAATATGAGGCAACGCAGATAGTTGGAGTTGATAAAGGACTTCGATATTTCCTTGCAGTATCAGCCAGGGATGGCCAACGTGGTTGCCGATGCCTTGAGTAGGTATCTGGTAGCTATGTGCTTGATGATAGATCGTCACTTGTTAGCAGATTTAGAGAGCCTGGAGATCGAGATAATTGTGTCAGAAGTTCAGATACATATGTGGGGCCTTCAGATTTAGTCAGACCTAATGGAGAGGATCAAGTCAACTCAGTTCGAGGATATTACTCTGCGGTATATTCGAGAGCAGGTTCGAGCAGGATTGGTGGATGATGAGTTTATTCTTGCAGAGGATGGCGCATTGAGGCACGGCTCCAGACTGTGTGTGCCTAGCAGAGAGCTTTGGGAGCAGGTTATGTAGGAGGCCCATCGCTCTCAGTACTCTATGCATCCAGGTGCCGACAAGATGTATAGGGATATGAAGAAGCATGTATGCTGGTATGGGATGAAGCGGGAGGTAGCTCGTTTTGTAGCAGATGTTTAGTCTGTCAGCCGGTTAAGGCAGAGAGGCAGAGGCCAGGAGGACTGTTACAGCTATTGCCCATTCTGGAGTGGAAGTGGGAGCACATCACGATGGACTTTGTTTATGGATTACCGCGTACACTAGAAGGAAAAGACGCAATTTGGGTCATCATAGACAAGTTGACCAAATCAGCCCACTTTTTGCCATTTAAAGTGGGTACGTCTACTGAGAGGCTAGCAGAGATATATATGCGACAGATTGTCAGGATACACGGAGTTCCGGTGAGCATTATCTTGGATCGGGATAGTGCTTTACCTTTCATTTCTGGCGGAGTCTACATACTAGTTTGGGCTCTCAGCTCAAGTTCAGTACTCTATACCACCCTCAGACGGACGGACAGTCAGAAAGGACTATTCAGACATTCGAGGACATGCTGCGGACCTGTATCTTAGATTTTGGAGGCTCCTGGGAGAATTATTTATATCTAGCAGAGTTTGTATACAACAACAGTTTTCAGGCCAGCATTGGAGTCTCTTGCATTGGGTTCTGATCTATGTATATGGATTGTTGATGGTGAGAAAACTCAGATTTGGAGAGCATAAGAGATTTGGAGTCACAAGAAGGATCGTCACTTTTGGAGCTTTCTATAGGAATTCACCCTCAATAGGTAATCTCTCTAAAACCCTTTAATTTCATGAATTTTTCTCGTAGATGCATCCATCTAGGTGTCCCCTAGCTGTAGGATGAGTTTTGTAGAAATTGATATTGGTTTGGTGTCCGTATCGGACACGTATCAGTATCTTTGTGAACGTGTTTGATGAAATTCCCAAAAGGAATTTTTATTGCTATTTTTCAAATCATTTTGAATAGAAATGTAGATCTATACATTGCTTATGGATTTGTGTCACACTGAGGGAAAATTTGTGCTGTATCCGTGTCCAAATTGGGAACGAACTCGCTCGCACACGAGCCGCACGCGTGTCCTGCTGCTCGGGCACTGTAGCAGACACGATAGGACACTTCCGAACCCCAAAATTGGTGGACACGTAGGGCACATCACTGACACGGGGTTGATCATGTTTCGTGAGATTTCATCGAGTAGATCTCGAGAAATCTCACGCATATTGATTTTAACCACACTGTGCGCATGCGAGAAATCGTGTCTGATACGCGCGTGAATCGTCGACACATGGACACGTGATTGTGTGGCAGGATGTTGGATAGCCAGACCTATGCTAGGTCGACACTCGTACATGATCACGAGACACGATATGACCTGTGTCGTATCTACGAGACACGAACACGCCTGAACGACACGGTCTGTATAGATTGTGTCTGTGCGTGTATTTTAGTGTTTTTGATGGTTTGGACACTTCGTGTCCTATTGTACGGACACGATACACCCTGTGGGACACACACACATGTACATGACATGTTTTTGACCCTTAATTTGGTGTTTAATTAGTTTTTGTGATGATTAACTTAGGGTTTACTCATGTTACTGATACCATGTTCTAATAATCGTATTCCAGAGTTTTTTAAACTGAATTAATTGCTAATTTATGATTAATTGTTAATGATTAACACATATACATGTCTGGAATGATGTTTGCATAGTTGGTTTCATATGTATTCACATTTAGGCTTGTATTTTGGTTTTTGAATATGTGGGATATTCGATACACGACTGGAAACTGAGTTTCAGAAATTTTTATGGTTTTAACTGCTAATTCATGGTTTATTTGATGATGACTAACATGTATACATATCTGAAATATAATTTTCATAGCCAGGTTCATAGTGTTAAGCAAGTTTGGGTTGTGAATTAGTTTTTTTGAAGTATTAATACTTTCAAATGTTAACGACTGAACATAGGTTTCAACTGAACATAGGTTCAGTTATATCCTGTCATTTCCTGAGATTTTAATGGTATTTTGTTAATTTTTAACATTAGTTTATGTCAGAGGTCATGTTTACATATATGGGATCATTAGGAATTTTCAATTTGGGTTGTTATGGTTTTCTTTTCAAAACTAAATAGCTGATATAGGATTTCTCATTTATTGTTTCTTGAAAACTGAATTTTGACACAAATTGGCTTGGGTTCAATCTGGAATTTGGGTTGAATGTTATTTGTTAGCAGTTAACTGAGATTTACCTCACACCCTTCATTCACACTCTCTCTCTATGTCTATATACATATGTGTGTGCATGACTATATATATGTATGTGTGTGAATCCTTTTCTTTTAATTCTGAATTTTGTTTGATTGAGTAAAATCTCAGTTTTACTGAGATTTGGTGGTTTCCCTTCAACACAGTACACACACATGCTTTCGGCTACATTGTACTATATATACACATATATATGTATATACATTGTACTATATACACACACACACATATATATATATTTTTTAATTTATATATATATATATATATATATATATATATATATATATATATATATATCCTAATGAAAATATTTTGAATATAAATGTGTATATATATATGTTATTATTACTAAAGGATATAGTCTAGGCTTATGAGTTAGCTTAGGATTGACCCAATGAGCCTAAATTAGCAGAGTTGACTATCAAGTCGACCAAGTTGACAAAAGTCAACTTTGAGTCAAACTTGATCCAAATCAACTCAAACGAGCTAAGAATGACTAGATAATTTGTGTTTGACCTAAAATTTGGTAGATGGACTAGTTGACTTATGGTTGACCAGGTTTGACCAGAGTTGACCAAGGGTTGACTTTGACCTAGAAGGACCTAGAATCATTTAGAATGTATTGTAGGCTATTCTTATTTTATGTTAGACATGTTGTGACCTGTGTTGCTCTAAATAGGACTTAGATACTCCAGCTCAGACTCATATTCTCATCAGACAGCCAGGATATCAGGCGAGTACATTCTCTGACCGTTTCATACTTGTTAGAAATTATATCCTTGTCATAGTTTAATTTAGATGCTGACACAATATTATCACGTATTAGTGCTATATGGATCTTTACATGAGATGTTACCCTCCCAGGTGCATCGAATACATCGTGTCATATGCTTTTCACGAACATCATGTATTATGTGGACTCTTATTATTCATGTATACTCATGTGCTCTCATGTACTCCCATGATCTTATGAGCTTCATGTATAAACTATCATGTACAATAACATAACCTTTCTAGAACCTTGTGTAGTGATTGGGGCATGGGGGAATAGAAATAGTCATGTGAACAATTCCAAAGTAGTGTAATCATGTACAAACTCTTTAGTGTAATCATGTGCAAATCAAGCCGTTCATATGTCTATCTTGTACTCTAAATCACATAGTCACTTACAGTTCTCTATTATCATATATAGATAGCTTGTTTATCAGTTTCTCTCTTTCTTTTCATGCTTATTTCTTACAGCATTTTATGTATCTTAACCTATCAATTGCTTTATATTTTCTGTCAAGATATGAACTGCGTGACATGTATTGTGCTCATTCCCGTCCTGATTGGACTGTTAAGAATATTACAGGTGATGAGAAGGAGTTCTGTCCTACATATTATGGCACAGATTTAGATGACACTGGTGACTTGGACCCTCATGAGGATCCTACAGTTGCTGAAGACTTGTCTATTATCTAGATTAGATCTCTAGACTAGTTTTCCATTCGTTGTCTTATTTCATGTACTTTCAGTTTCTGGATATTGGTGATGTTTGTATATTAAGATATTACTCTCATTTGTAGCTGGTTGGAGATTATTTCTTTATCTTATCTTTACATCTGTTCTCTTTATTCCATCTTAGATGCTGTGATTGAGTTGTACCTTTATATTATCCTCCTTTTAGAGTGTATATCATTGTACAGTTATGGTTATTGATAGATGTTGTTACCTAGGACAACGTTCTACCATTGGCACTGCGGCGTAGGTTGGGCATACCCATTTCTTGTACCCTTACACTAGGTGCGGGTCATGATACAACCCCTGTGTCTTGTGTCACCTGATATGGACACGCACAGACTCCCAAACTTAACAGCAAACCCTAGGCCTAATTCTTGATCTAGTCGCTACCATGTTCGCCTCGCCTTGCCGTGTCCGGCCACCACTTGCCGGAGAAGCTCCTCGCCACATATCACTTTTTTTACCGGAGATGCCCTATATCGTCGTTGTGGTGCTACATCACCGAATCCATCGCCTGGCTAACTAGATCTGGGACGAGCCGTCCAGATCTGGCCAGCAACACCACCGTCGTCGCAACTGAGACATACTGGGGCATCTCGCCTCCGTATCTGCTCTTGATACCCCACCACGAGATCTACTACCAAGAAGCCTCATCGTCGCCCGAAGTTTTTGTCCCCGTCGAGTACCACCAGACTTGGCCACAACCTCGACAATAGATCTGGAGCTGTAGCGCCATCGTGGACCACCGGGGGCGTCGCCTATATCCTCTTAGCTTGCCATTGCCGGATCAATGCGGATCTGGTCATCCCTACTACATTAGAGGACCGAAGACGCCAAATCTGGAGCGGGAGCTCGTCGTCACTTGCCGGTTCTTTGCCATCGTCGTATGAGGGAGAAGATCTGGCCGTCCATAATGAGAGCCGCACTGTACATGTCGAAGCCACCAAAATCTGCCATCATCTACACCTTTGAGCTTTACTACCATTGAAGAACCCTAGCTGTCGAGCCGCTCGCCGATGTGAGTCATACATGTCACCGAGGAGCCTAAGTGAGCACGCCCCACCCCTTCCTTCTCGAACTCCTTCTTCTTGTCCTCTTTTTTCTTCTGTTACTTAGGGTTTTGGGAAATGGCAGCTTTGTATGTGGAATGGAGAGAGAAAGAGAGACTACTCTCTGTAGGTTAGGGTTAGTGAGGGTTAGCAGGCCGATATTGGGCTAAAGCCCACATGCCGAGTCGAAAGAAGAGAAAGGAAAAGAAAAGAAAAAAGGAAAAGAAATAGTTTATTGGACTAGGCCTAAGTCAGCAGGCCCAGATCTGAGAATAAGAAGGAAAAAAGAAAGAAAGAAAGGCTATAGGCTGGATACTGGGCTGAGCCACCCTGTAATAGAGTTGGGCTAGTCCAAGAGTCTGGACAGGATTATTTATAAAGATTCTTTTAATTTTTTTATTAGTTTAATTAGTTGATTAATTATTTTGTTAGTTAATTAGCTAATATATTATGTAATGTTATTAGCTAATTAATTATATATTGTTTTGTTAATATTGGGGTGGCTATGTATTACCTAATAACTAGCTATTAGGTTGGTTAAGTCATTCTTAGAATATTCTAGCAAAACATAGAATATTTTTAACCCATATTTCCTTAACCATTTATAGGTGGACTTAGAGACAATTGCAACGTCCGATAAAAGGCAAGTACAGGTACTCACTTTACTTAGCATCTTTACATGCATGTCTACACTCACTTACTTGACAGGTCTTCGTATTTCTTGCTTGCTTTGCATGTTCATCATATCGTGTTGGGGGGGGGGATGATCATGAAGTATGTAGCCACCTAAGTTTGGACATATAATCGATTGTTAGTATAGAGTACATGATATACCTTATACTATACATGACTGCTAGTATATCACTGCACTATATATTATATCCATTCACTTGACTTATAGTACATGATATGCCTTACACTATACATGACTGCTAGCATATTATTACTATATATCTTATCCCTGTTAGTATAGTGTACATGGTATGCCTTATACCTATACCTGACTGCTTGCATACCATTACCCTATACACTAGACTTGATAGCCCTACATGCTCAGTGATGTTCTATTGCATATGTTTCACGTAGCTAGTGCATGATTTTAGGTACTTTCTAGTTTACTTGCTATTTACCCATCTTTGCTATTTTATATACTATTGCATCATGTTGTTGAGTATTGTTGACTTACATTGTACTTTGCTTCTTTTCTTACTGGATTGTTGACGTATTAGACTAGGGTATGTGGACTGCACTGGATTGGATGATGACTCCTAGAAGATTCTAGAAGATCAGACATTGATATTTTTGATGTATTAGATGCGTTGGATAAGATAGATGTACCGGTGTATTATTGATTGAGGATGTGATTACCGAATTTATCTCCGAAAGAGCTAGCAAATGTATGTTGTACCAAAACACTGATAGTGGACTCTATGGTGACTTTGTGTTGCTGTGATTTTCTTGAACGTTCTAGTTGCTGTGATGAGTGATCGATATATTTTATCGTTGATGACTCCTGAGGTTTAGACGGCTGACTACCGCTGTCCATGACAGTATAGGCCAGGCGTGATCCGAGTCGTACCCGATTATTTGGGAGCAAATCCTGACATATTTTTATGGTGGCCCATGCAGGTCCATATAATGGTGCTTAGGACTAGAGTACCATTGGGAGCCTGCGAGTTAGGAAACTCATCACAACATATTGTATATTTTATAATCTATATTATTTTCTAAATTTTTTTGTACCTCTTAGTGTCCCCTACAAATCGTAGTTATAATTCCATAACTTTTGGGGATTATCTTCCTCCATATCATTATCATATTCTAACATCCTTAAGATCTAGGCTTCCTTGCTATTTAGAGATTAAGGTCATATTTTTGAAACTCCTCCTTTAGCAAGCCTATTAATAGACCATTTCAAATTTCTCTATTGGTTTTAATCAGAATCATACTTCTTTATCTCTATTTAGAATCTATATCCATTTATTATTTGGAGTTTTAACTACTTCTTTAGCAAACCTATTAAGTCTCTAATATAGCCATTTCAAATTTTCTTATTGGTTTTGGTCAAAAATCATATCTGATTTTCCTTAACCATTCCGAGCCAAGTTGTTTCATTTAGAACCATGAAGATCATAGACTAGCTATTTGCCCCAACCTATTATTTTTATTGGTCGCGAGAACTTATTTTCCTAAAATAATTCCACTATAGGTCAATATTCCATAAGTATTTCCATGAGCCAAAACTGTTTTCTTTCACTTATATTGGGACATCATCATTTCTTTTCATCCTTAAACCCAACTCAATTAGCCATAGCCAGGTTTTGATCAATTCTGTGTTTATAAGCTTCTGAACTTGATCCATGAATAAATTATTACAGTTCCTTTTCTTCATATTGATAGTCGATCCCTTAATTCTTAAGAACAAATATTTACACTGATACCACATCAATGTTCTACCAATTATGGTCAATTCCCCTTAGTAAATGAGAAACTTGCTTGAATTTGAATTATCAAGGTGCTCATTTGAAATTTCATGGATATCAGTTGAAAGAATATTCGATGACCTACTATGGCATGGCAGACACGCACTGCAGCCATTTATTTTAATCATGAAAACTACAAGTTCACTGCAGCCAGCAACGCATTAGCGAGGCATGGGCTCTAAGTCAAAGTGATTTTAGGTATGTATAGGTTTTCGAATACAATTGAGACTATGTCCTAGATAAATCATATTTCATTCACTTGAAGTTGTTATGTCTATATCATTTAAAAATGGGTAAAATTGAGAGATTATTCGGTACTTATCATTCTTTGAGTCACAGAGACAAGAGTTTACTGCAGCTAGATGTACCTGGCAGGGAATGAATTCTAGGTAAAGTGATTTTGGATATGCATGATTTTCGAATACTATTGAGACTATATCCATGTTCTAGATATTTATTGTTTGGCCTCTTATCACTAGTGAGAAACAATACCAAAATTATTTTGATCTATTTGATTTTTCCCTAACCTGAAGGTTATATTTCTAGCAACTCTCAGAGATCACTTCTAATACCATAGCCAATAGGAAAAAGGATTCCAATAGAATTCCCACTTGATTTTCCCTAGAGTTCATTAGGACCAATTCAAATACCATTTGCCCCAATCTCTTTTCAGGGCTCAAACTCGGATGTGTTGCATATTCTGTTGATAATTACATATTTTTGATAGCTATATATAAATACTTGCTAATATCTATGTATACTAGATAGCTAATATACATTTTGTGGATGACTATGGATATATCTTTACCTACTAACCCTATTAGCTCATTTCTAGTAAGGGCATCCTTAGGACCCATAGTTAGACAGGTAAGGAGAGAAAGGTAGTAGAGTAAGACCATGGGTAAACAAGTATGGTAATAAGTCTTGAGAAGCTATTGAGCTTATGCTTGTTCAGGAGGAAGATGGCAGAACAATTAGTAGTGATATCGGATTCATGAAGAAGTATGATGTTTTTGACTTTTATGATTAAAGGTAAGAAAAAGGAATTATATTGAATGATAAAGAAATCCGTAAGTAATCAAATATTGGTGAAGAAATATCAGGATTTAATAAGGTTCTTCCACAGAGAAAGTAAAATTTGGGAACTATAATTTGGATAATAAGGGAACTTAAGAATATGAAGATCGAATGAAGCAACACTCAAAAGAATTAATTTTTGAGATTAGATGGATATGACCATAGAAGGATTAATGGTTCTGAATAGTTGTGTCAAAGTAGTAACGAGGAATTAAGACAAGAATACTGGCATACAACTCTTAGAATAATTATATAGTGATTAAAGAACATAAGGGCCGTTAAGTTGAGATTTTGTTCAAAGATTAAAAACTTTAGAGATTCAATTTTGATTCGAATTCATGTTAAAATAAGAGAGGTTTTATACATGTTTGAGATATGGCGATATTTTGAGTTTGCCATAAGAAGATATTCAAATTTGATTAGTAATTTAGTCACTAGCTTTCGAGTATTAAGATTTTTCGGATACAAATATCATGAATCGACTTATTAAGGATTTATCAACAATTGAGATTGTAACTTTGATGATGTCAGAAATGGAAGAAGTGAAAGTTGATGTCTATGAAATGGTTTGATTAAAGAAAGCAAATTGGCAGATTATATGAAAGGCTGGACAAAATTTGATTTAATCGGATTGGATACATTCCTTGATCTCAAATAGAATTAGTTGTAGTGCCTGGGTAGTTATCCTAGGTTCCTTGGTGCTGAGAGTTTAGCAAGCTTAGAAGATTGGTTGACAGGGTGTTAATGAGATTAGTTCTTGCTACATACCTTACCTCGAATCGCCTTTTGATTTCTTTATTTTCGTGATTTGACCATAATTTGATCATCAATGAAAACATATTATCAAACTTCATTTCTATCTTGGTCCTGGTTATATTATTTTGATTATCTTCATTATCATGCCTAAATTTTAAATGTTGATCATATCTAGACAAATGACTCTTAAATCGTGCTTATACGATTTTCGATCGTGACTAGATTTTCATTCTAACCTTGATTGTGCCTTTATGTTTTTGATTTTGATTTGGTCGTGACTTGCCCTTTAGTCAAGCCTCAATTTTTTGATCATGACTTAATCATGTCTAAACTTGATCGTGCATATATGATTTAGACTTTATTATTTGATTATTGATCAAATCATGCCTAAACGATTTAATTTTTGATTATTCTTTCAATTCTATTAAAGAATCTAATTTTATTTAATTCCTGACAATGTAATTTACGCTATTTTCAAATTTCTGATTTTGATCGCTTTATTTCTATATACTTGATAATGCTTAGGCAGTTTTAATCCTATACTTGATCGTGCCAAATTTTGATTCTTGATCGTATATCTAACTCGGTCATGACTAAACGATTTTATCTACTGTGACTATTTGAACGTGCCTAAATGATCTCAATATTGGCATTATCAAAACGATTTTGATCATGATCGTGTTTATACGATTATAAAAATATTAACCGGATGATTTTGATTTCCATTAGCTATTATTAGATTTTGATCCCTGGTCATGCTTACTCGTGCCAAATCATTCCAAATCATTTATTATCGTGCCAAATCGTGTCACTTCTTAAATATTGAGGACAAATTTTTTCTATGGTAGGTAGATTTTTAACCCCACTATTCCTAAATAAAAGTTGATCTATATATTTTTACTATATTTTATTATTTTTTATTAACTTTTGTAATATTTTATTCAAAAATTATTTAATTAAAGCATAATTTTTATTATGGAATTTATTTGCTAATCAATTAGAATATTTTATTAATTAGTTATAGTTTCCTTTGTTGGAATGATAGATTTGTAATTACTTCTAAGTGGGTTGTCTATTTTAGGAAATCCACTATGGAATGCCTAGTCACAGGACTTAGTAGAAATATTCTAGAATCATTAGACTAATCAGGATTAGTCTGGAATATTCCAGGAATATTCCTTCAGTCCATGTGCCTAAAGATTCTAGGACTTTCCTAATGAAGCTGTAAATATCCATCATTAATTGTTGGATTAATTATTCCTAACTAATCCTATGGTCTTAATGACCATGTCCCTACGTATCCATTTCATTACTTCTATTTTCTTTACATTTACATTTTTTATTTTTTGACACGGACGCTCCTGTATCGACTCCATCCTTACTGTGTCTCCCGACACAGGATTACATCCAGATCCCAGCCCCTGTGTCTCGTGTCCCCTGACACGGACATGCACAGACCCTAAACTTAATAGCAAACTTTAGACCTAATTCTTGATCTACTGATTGCCGTGTCCGCCTTGCCATGCCGTGTCCGGCCGCCACTTGCCGGACAAGCTCCTCGCCACTGATCACCTTTCTTGTTGGAGACGCCCTACACCACTTCTGTGGTGCTACATCACTTGATCCGCCGCCTGGCCACCTAGAACTCGGATGAGCCATCCAGATCTGGCTGCAACCCGCCACCGCAACCGAGCCACGCCGGAGCATCTTGCCTCTGCGTCTGCTCTCGACGCCCCACCACGAGATACACCGCCAAGAAGCCTTATCGTCGCCTGGAGTTTTTATCTCCATCATGTGCCACCAGACTTGACCACAACCTCGATGGTCGATCTGGGGCTATAGCGCCGTCATGCACCACCTGGCGCCTCACCTACATCCTCTCGCCTCGCCATCGCTGGATTAACCCAGATCTGGTCGTCCCCACCCTCACTTGCCGGGTCTTCGTTGATGCCGTATGAGGGAGTAGATCTGGCCGTCTACCACGAGAGCCGTATCGTACACGTCGAAGCCACCAGAATCCATCGTCTTCTGCACTTTTGAGCTTCACTTCCATAGAAGAACCCTAGCCGTCGAGCCGACGCACGCTGTTACGAGTCGTACCCATCGCCGAGGAGCCTAGATGAGCACGCCCTGCCCTTTCCTTTTCGAACTCCTTCTTCTTTTTGTCATTTTTCTTCTTCTGTTACTTAGGGTTTTAGAAAATAGCAGCTCTCTGTATGGAATGGAGAGAGAGAGAGACTACTCTCTGTAGGTTAGGGTTAGTGAGGGTTAGCGGGCCGGGTATTGGGCTAAAGCCCACAGGCCAAGTGGAAAGAAGAGAAAGGAAAAGAAAAGAAAAAAAAGAAAAAGAAAAAGAAAAAAATAAATAGAAAAGGAAATGGTTTATTGGAGTGGGCCCAAGTCATCCGGCCCAGATCTGAGAATAAGAAGGAAAAAGAAAAGAAAGAGAGTCTATAAGCTGGATACTGGGCCGAGCCAGCCCAGTAGTAGAGTTGGGCCAGTCCAAGAGTCTGGGTCGGATTATTTTGAAAGATTCTTTTAATTTTTAATTAGTTTAATTAGTTGGTTAATTATTTAGTTAGTTAATTAGCTAATATATTATGTAATATTGTTAGCTAATTAACTATATATTGTTTTGTTAATATTGGGGTGGCTAAGTATTACCTAATAACTAGCTATTAGATTAGTTAAGTCATTCCTAGAATATTTTAGCAGAACTTAGAATATTTTTAACCCATATTTCCTTAACCATTTATAGGTGGACCTAGAGACAATTGCAATATCCAGTAAAAGGCAAGTACATGTACTCACTTTACTTAGCAGCTTTACATGCATGTTTACACTCACTTATTTGACATGTCTTCGTGTTTCTTTCTTGCTTTCATGTTCATCGTATCGTGTCGGGGGGGGGGGGGGGGGGGGGGAGGGAGAACGATCATCAAGCTTTTTTGTTGTGGTTTCGGACCAATAGATATATATATATATATATATATATATATATATATATATATATATATATATATATATATAAATATATATATATATATATATATATATATATATATTATTTATATATATAAAATATAAATATATATATATATATATATATATATATATTATTTATATATATATAAAAATATATATTATTTATATATATATATATATGTGTGTGTGTGTGTGTGTGTGTGTGTGTGTGTGTGTGTGTGTGTGTGTGTGTGTTGGTTCTATTGTGTTTGTGAGTTATGTGAAGAATTATTTTTAGTTAATAATGGTTCTGTTATAAAAAATGTGATTTTATATATATATATATATATATATATATATATATATATATATATATATATATATATATATATATATATATACACACACACACATAATATTGCCATTTTTAAAACCTGGTTGTTGTAAGTTATACCATTCCAGAGCTATATATATATTTATACTTAATCGGTTCATTACGATTGGTGTATTTAGTCGAATTGGAACTTTATGTATCCACCTTGGCGACGACCGAAATGTTCGAATGAGCCTTTAGCGAAACACAAACACTGCTAGTTATTCCTGTACATTGAGGCGTAAGCTATTAGCAATGTGTGACTGCATGACCAAGTTTGAGACTCTGGTTGTCACTGCCTTGCGACCTTAGTTTTTTTAGATTTGTAGAACTTGTTACTTGCATTCTATATTTTAGGTGCATAGCACTCGTCCTTTCTGACTGGACCGCTTCCCAGCTTTTAGAAGATCGTCATAGCTTAGTTTAGGTTTTTATTTATTATTTTTGACAAATGGGTTGTAAGGGCATAAGCCCATTTCCTCCTTTCTTTTTTGAGCCCTGTATTGGGTAGCTTAGGAGTAGCATAGCTCTCTTTCTAATTTTACTTCGTCAGTAGCATAGTTGTTATCGTATGCTAGTTTTGCCTTAAAAACCTAAGTTTTCTAATTAAACAATTTCATGCTTTTATCATTAAAGGAAAAATATAGTTATATATATATATATATATATATATATATATATATATATATATATATATATATATATATATATATATATATATATATATATATAAATACAAGTTTTTCCATAAATTGTGTTGCCTATTCTTTCCAAACAAAGTAAGAATTGACTCTTTATAATAGTTGGAAATAACGTAACAGCGTTAGTGTAAATTAATCGTTAGTGTAATTATTAACCAGAAAATTGACTAGGACCAATATTAGAGATTGTAACTAGAACACCTAGAAATGGTTATATTGGAACTGCGACGTCCTTTTAATCAAATGTAGGGTTTCGAGGACTAGACTGAGGGCCTTCTTTCCGCCATATTCTCTTTTACAAACTCAAGGCAAGTACACTACAAGATTCTGGTTTATTTTCCTTCTTATTGTATATTGACACATTGCACCACGGAGTTCTTTCATATTAACTTATATATTGACTCGGGGATTAGGGAGTAGGGTAGCACTTGTGACCAAACCCCCTTATAATTATTGTGGATAGCTGAAGTCACACTTACACGTGTGCTGATGCCGGTGTAAGCCCACTTCCCAAATTTTAATTTTTTTTTAATTTTATTCGTTTATGATTAATTTTATGGTCATTGGAAGTCATGCCAAAGTTTGTAGGTGGGCTATGCCCATATTAAGGTCATATGACCTCTAGATAGCTTATATATGTATTATTTAGCTATTTTATATTTTTCTACAATTTTTGAATATTTTTAGGTATTTAATATTTAAGGTTTTATTATTTTTAAGGACTTTCAAGATTTACTGTATGGTCATATGGGGGTATTTCGGATGACTACCGGGTCAAGTCAAGAAAATACCAATACAGTATAGTACCTCAGTAGCGAGTCACAACACCGTATACTATTCCTCAGTATCGAGCGAGTCTATAGCATATAGTCTACCTATCATTCCTCAGTAGCGTGCATGTCTACGATAGATAGGGTGGTAGTCAAGTTCCAATCATGTTCTTTCCCGCCCAATGCCAACTCATAACTGCTAAGTCTTCTAGCATGCAACTCTATTAACAGTTATTTCCTAACGTACGGCTTGTACGTACTAGTGGCCAGCCAATCACGCACATCCGTGTTCTACATGCGACACACAACTTCGTGGTACAACGTGTCAAGGCCAATGATTGCAACACACGAGGTGGCCCCTTAAATCTAGGTTTATGTGTAAGAAAAATAATACATAGCAGGAAATATAACTGAACAGTAAATTCTAACAGGTTACACCATGTACCACAGTTTATTTTGTATAAAGAAAATAATGAAAAATACATGAAATATGAGTTAAAATAAATAAACAGCAAATGGCAAGGTGTCTTGCGTGGTAGGACGCCTGGTGTACTACAATGATCAATGTGGCATGAACTGCGACTGCGGTGTAACAACTATGCAAGGTGACCTCTGATGGTGGCACAGACAGTTCTATTGGGTCCAGAATAGTCAAATTGGCTAGGAACGATATGAGGAAGTTCGAGATTTGTAAGAAGATATGAGTACGACTAGCCAGGGACAAGATTCAATAATAAAATAAATTGAGTATAATTAAATATTTATAATAATTCTAAAAAATATATATATATGAAAAACATTACTTAGTCAAAATATTTAATAACTACATTTATAAAGTACTTTATTATAAAGAAACTATATTTGAAATTTAGTTATAATTAAAATCTATATATTTCTTTTATTCAAGATTTTATAAAGAAATACTTGAAAATATAGGAAATCATATTTTATGACAAAAACTTATAATTTAATTAACAAAATATTTAGATCAAAAGCCATATCTTTAGATACCATCAGATAACATAATACTATATTTTAGGTCAAAGCTTAGTTTAAAATACCACAAATATATAATAATAATAATAGTAATAATAATAATTTAAGATTTTAAATTTGATTTTAAAATTACATGTAAGGGCCAAGCTAAATATCTTTATAATTAAAGTCAATACTACAATATTTAGCAAAATAATATTTAAGATACAACCCAATGAAACCAAAACACCAAAATATTAGTGAAACCAATGAGATTAGTAATAATAATAATTAATAACAGAATAAATATTATGAAATAATAATATTAGCAGTAAGAAAATTATTGTATATATATACACATGTATATACACCAACATATATACATACCAACATATATACATACTTTACCATTACAAAATAATAAAATAATACAAATAATACAAATAATGTAATCGGACAGATGACTGTTCTTGTCCTTGGGAAAGAGGAAAACATTAATGCAAGATAAAGATGATAAATAAGAATTTGAGTGATTAAAAGTCCTGTTCTCTCTGCTCTCATTTAATAGAAAGAGAGAAAATTTCGAAAGAAAGGAACAGAGAAAGGAAAGAAAGTGATGGATCTCTCTTGTTCACGAGAACCCACAGTACACAAAAACAAAATAAAACTAAACTTAAAGGGAAAAGAGAGAGGATGAAGGGAGGAGCTGAGAGAGAGAGAAAGCAACGGGGAGGGGATTTTCGAGCGTGAGAGAGAGAGGCGGAGAAGAGAGGGAAGAAGGAGAGGAGGGTCGCGGAGAGATCGAGAGGGAGAGAGGGCGGAGGGATGACGAGCGGCGGAGGAAGGGTTGAGGAGAGGGTTCGGGCGACGAGCGGTAAGCCAGAGGCGGCGCTGCGAAGCGGAGCTATGGTGGACGGGCATAGCAAAGCGCGACGACGCTTGGTGGCGGTCACGCGGGACGGGGGTGTGCTGGAGGCCAAAGATACGGACGGCGGCAGACCAAGCTGGATGGGGCGGAGGTCTCCCGGCGGCGGGGGTTTGGATCTACGGTAGGCTGACCGGTGTTGGTTTGGCCGGAGGGGTTCGGCTGTAGTGGTGTGGGCTGGTTGTGGCGACGGCCACGGCGAGTGGTGGCTGTGGGGATTTCTTGGTGTTGGTAGCCATGGTGGCTGGGGACAGATGATGGCGAGGATGGTGTTGGATGTTCGATCGGTGTCGGAGTTGGCAACGGTGGGTGGCAAACAACGACGGTGAGGGGATGATGGTGATCGTAGAGAGGTGGTCGGCTCGTGTCGGGGTTGTCGACACGAAGGATAATGAGATGTATATGTAAAATAAAATAATATATTGGAAAGACACCCGGGGTCGGACTCGAGGCTGTCACGCCTGACACGAAAAAGAACTGGGCACGGATACGATGCAGACACTTGTGGTGAAAGATTTGTGGAATAATTATGGAGGAAACAATATGGAGGCTCCCCTATTTATAGGGTTGAGAAAATCTTAGTAGATAAAGATTAGGAATATTTAAACCAAAAAATAGGTAATTCGCTACTTAATTTAAATCAAATTTAAATCGATTCAATCAATAATAATCCAAATCAAATTCTAATTTAAATCTAGATAATCTAAACTCAAATTAAATATAAATTCTATCTTTAAATTTAAACTATTTAAATCAAATCAATAAAATCTAATCAAAGATTTAAATTGCCACAAAAAGTTTAAAATATATTTTCTAAAAATACTTATAATAATAATTTTGAAAATTACATTATTATTTAAAATAAACTAATAAATAATTATGAAAGATATATGTATGCACAAATAATATTTACATAAATATACTTTTCTAGTAAACCATTTTAAAAGAATATTATTTATTATTATAACTGTATAAATGAAAGGGTTTTCATAAATAAATCATAAACTTGAAAATTTTGGATATATATTATTTTGAAACTATAAAATAGAAAAATGTTTTTCAAAAAAATATGTACGCTCGCACATATTCGCATTCGTCGAGCAATTACGAAAAACAAAATTTCGTGCGCGACGTACAATACAACTACGCGACGTACAATACAAAATAAAAAAATTAGTACCAAATTTATAAAAAAATAGTAGAAATTTAGGGTTTTTACAATACAGCAGAACACGAACACAGACACAACGCGAATTAGAGCAGAAGCTCGGACACAAACCAATGCCAATTAAAAAGCCGACACGAACGTATGCTCCTAACACAGGAAATGAACACACAACATGGTATTACAATCAAGCATAAAACAAAATAAATCAAGAAGGGAAAGTATAATTTACCTGAGGGGTTGATCGATGACAAGGACACGTCAGAACCAGACACGAATCCCTCAAATCCTCAGTAATTGAATCTCGATCCCTATGCAACTCAAGCAATCGACCGATCGACGCCACTCGTATTCTAACAAGGAAGAAAACACAGTTTGACTCATCAATCCTAGAAATTCTTCCGATCTGAACTTCAAAATTGAGATCAACTCACCAAGAATTGTCTGAGTCGAACGAAATCATCTGTCCAGCAATTTCAGGAAGAGTTCAATCCAACATTCCACTCGTACAACCGTGCAGTGAATCAATCGATCGCTGAGACCGATCGATCTCTGAATGGGGAACTCGAACTGAGGACAGATCTGAAAATAAATAGGAAATGAACTGATTCTTGAAGAATCCCGATGAACTCACCTCTACACCGTTGTCGGAGTCGAGCTCGTCGAAGAGGATGCCGGAAGGAGTAGATCGATCGGTTCCTAAGAGTCATGATGGAAGCTCGCCACCGTCGCCATCAAGGAGGAAGCTTATCGCTGATTAGGAGGAGCAAAGGTTGAACGTTTGTAGGAGTGTTGCTCTGCCACCAGACATCAGTCGCCAGGGAGGAACGCGATCGTCGTCGCCATCACCATCACCATCAGTTGCCCGAAGAAAATTAGTGTTAGGGTTAGGGCTCCAATTGGGGAAATAGGGATTCGAGCTTCGGCTCTGTGGAAATGAATTAAAGGGAATTATTACATTCTCTCTCCTCCTCTCCTTAAATAGACAGCCGGGGAAAAAGTTGGAAAAATTGCATAAAGGTCCCCCCACTCAATAATCATTTACACATTTATTCCAAAATTCTGTTAGAGGATTAGTTAGAAAATTGGGGACCACTCAAGTTAGTTATAACTAACTAGTAGATCAACACTCATGCTAATTAATTCAAATCATTTCCTCAAATTAGACAATCATAGGAAAATAAGAATTTATTTATTCCATTTAAATATAAATTAGGGAAAACTTTAAAATTCTATATAAAAATTAAAAGGTGGGGTTACAAATCTCCCCCCCTAAAAAATTTCGTCCTCGAAATTTTGAAGGTAACAAATACTTTTATTTAAATTCCAAAAAAACCGAAATAATGGTTCTCAATCACTACAAACATTTATTGAATTCAAATTCTTGAAAAGCAAAATACAATCAAACAAATAAGCTGGGATAACGCTCCCGTATTTCATTCTCGCGCTCCCATATGGATTCTCCATGGAAGTGATGCCTCCACATGACTTTGACAAGAGATATCGCTTGGTTCCTCAGCTGTTTCTCCCTGCGGTCGAGATTCTCCACAGGCTGCTCCACGTAGGTCAGACTCGGCCAACCTCCAACTCTGAGTAGTCGATGACATGGCTCGGATCAGGAATATAGTGGCGAAGCGGGACATGTGAAAGACATTATGTATCCTCCCTCCAGACTAGCAGGAAGCGCTAGTCGATATGCAATCTCGGCAATCCGTTCCGTCACATCGAAGGGTCCGATGTATCTGGGACTGAGTTTACCGCTTCTGCCAAATCGTATAGAGCCTCTGGTTGGTAAGATTTTTAGGAACACCATATCTTCCACTGTGAACTCTAGGGGTCGCCTGCTGCTGTTCGTCCAGTGCTTCTGCCGATCCTGTGCAACTCTGTGACGCTCTGAGCCTTGAGACCAAGTACATACAAGAAGTTGAGATAACACGCTTTAACAATGATCGAAGATCAAACAGGCACGAGGTGGAATGAATTTTTATTATGACTTAGAGGGTAAATCAAGAGGGCATGATCTGCTAAGCATGATCAAAATTGAAGGTTTAGACAAAACATGATCAATATAGGTATGATTAAAATCTAGTAAAACGGAATCAAAATCTAGCATCGTGTAAAAATTAAATGATCCAACGATAAATGCAAGAAGGAAAGTTGATAGGGTTTATTTAAGAAAATGTATGGAAACTACCCAGGAGGTATTAGTATTAAATCAAGGTAAACGTGCAAGGATTTGTGATTCTCAAAAAATCAATAATCGTATGAAAAGGAATATAGTCTCTATGGTATCCGAGAACATATAGATATTTGAAGTCACTTTACTTAGAATCCCTACCCCGCCAGTGTATGTCTGACTGCAATGAACTTTTGATTCCGTGACTTAAATAACGATATGTTACCGAATAGTATATAAACTTTATCTATTTTCAAACAATTATTAACGAAGCAACTCAAGAGATCTAAATGTAATGAATTTAGGACAGTCTCAACAATACCCGAAAACCTATGAATGTCTGGAATCACTTCGACTTAGAGTTCATGCATCGTCAATACGCTGCTGGCTACAGTAATCTCTCAGTCTCCGTAATCCAGGTAATGGCTGCAATGCACAACTGCCACGCCCTAGTAGGTCATCAAATAGTCTCTCAACCTTATCCATAGGAATTACAAATTTTTTTCAAAGAATTCAAAATGAATTCCAATAGTCCAAGTCACGATAAAAGGTGATGTTATCTGTCCTTTTAGAAAACAAGGGGTTTTATTAGGTACTAAGAAACATCAAAAGATTCAACAATGGGTGTTAAATGAAACAAATAAGTAGATTTTAATCGACAGGAAACAAAGTGAACAAAATCTTGAAAAAAAAGAAAACAAAACAAAATAAATCTCGACTGGCAAACAAGAATTCGTATAGGAAATATAATTATAAATGGGTAGCAAAATCTTGAATGGGTATAGAAAGCAATGTATCAAATAGAAAACCAAGTCCCGAAGGCAAAATCTCGTATTAGAACAAAGTTTAGCAAAATCTCGAATAGCAAACGAAGTCTCGAACAAAATCTCGAATGGAAGCAAAATTCAAATAGAAAATAAGGTCTGAAATAGAAAATCAAATATCAACCAAATTGCGAATAGGAAACAAAATTTTGAATAAAAACAAGGTCTCGAATAGGGGACAAGGTCTCAACGAGTCGCGACTAGGAACTGAAGTTTCAAAGTCAGCAAAATCTTGAATATGAGACAAAATTACGAACGAAAGCAAAGTCTCGAAATAGGAAACATGATCTTAAAATCTCGAATAGAATCAAAGTCACGAGTAGAAAAAGAAAATCAATGGGTGAATAGGAAACAAGATCGAATTGTGGATACGAATCTCAAATAAGAAACAAAATATTTACAACCCTCAAAGGAATCCTCAACAATGTGCTGCATAGGACGAAGCTTAAACAAGGTTTCAAATGAGGAACAGGGTTTTGAAATGAAATCTCGAGCAGCGATTAAAATCTAAAATAACACGAAGTTTGATGAGGGAACAAAATTTCTAATTGGAGCCATCACTAGTAAGCAAAACCATGAAATATGCAAACAATATCGAATAGTTGATTTCAAACAATTATCGAATTGTGGATCTGAAACAAGTTTACCTAATAGAAAACAATATCTTGAAATAAGTTTCGAATATCAATCGAGGTTTCAGAATAAGAAACAAGAAGTTTCAAAAAAGGATCTAGGTGCTAAAAGAAATTTAAGGGAAGGCTGGATTGCCAATCAAGATACATGGTTTTTTCCAACCATGCAAAAGAAGTCTTCTATTTTTAGTCTGTCTTCAGTATTCCTCCGGGACTGGAATCACTTCAACTTCTTCAACTGTCATGACGTAGATTGGTCCATGCGGTAGTGCTCCATGTCATCGCTGAACCTGGAGAGGTAGGTCCCCTTGCTGTAGTCCTGGTGCTCCTCGTGCTCGTCCTTGGGCAGTATGATCAACGGTCTCCATGCAATCCTTGACTTGATGGGCAGGCGATCCGTAGTACAAGCATAGCCTTCGTCTTTTACGGCACTCTTCGTAGTGTCATCCTGAGAGGTGGCAAAAATTACAAATGATCGTTGGCTGGATCTGAATCTAGATCTCCCGTTGGGGCTGAAGAAGTGCTGTCTGAGTGTGGCGATGCTTTGCAGATTCGAAGTAGCTGGTATCTCCGTTATAAGTCTTCATGTCTCTCTTGGCCTTCAACTTTTCGTCTTATTGTATATGCTACGTGTTGGATCTCCTGGTTGGTGACTTCAATCAGAGGAGTTGGATCATCAGAGACTTGGATGGTCTTCAGAAGTGGCGGCTCCAGGTTCTCGATCTGCTCTTCGGTATAAGAAATGCGCTCGGTATCGGAGAAGTCCAAAGGTCTGAGAGTCTGGAAGTCAGAAGTCCTTCTTGGCTTAGAGAGTGTATCCACAAATCTGGATTGGAAAAAGGATTGCCTGCTCCCTCTGGGTGTCAAGGAACTCTTGAAACGTCTCGTCAACTGCGTACTACCCATAGGGATAGTAGGGCGATAGAAAGTAGTGGAGGTCTGAAACCCTCAAGTGTAGGTGGATCAACCGTTTTAGTGTTACGTGCTTGAATTATCTGAAAAATAGAATACTGTTAAAATGTCCTAAACCAAAAAACAATAAGTGTTTATAGAATATCAATATGCCCGATGTACCCAATTTTTAATGCTATGATCAAGTTTCCCTAGTTTAATCAAGTCCCCTAATAGTACTCTAATACCTAGGTACTGTTATGACAGACCTGCATGGGCCACCACTAAAAACATGTCACGACCCGCTCCTGAATAATTGGACACGAATCGGACACGCCCAGCCTTCGTCGTTAGACACGACGTAGTAAGCTGTACCAATCTAGGAAAACTAACAAGTCAATATGAATAAGTACAAATCACAACATCTATAAACGATTCCAGAAAGATCACCATAATCTTCAAGTCCATATAACGTAAAGGTACCAGAGTCAACATGAATGAAATACCCTATGAACTCTAAAAAAAACAATTTCTATAAGTAAAGCTAAGCAGTCTAAATCTGAAGCCTCTAGCTAAGTCATGATTCCATCCTGCTCAGCTAAGATCCCGGGCTCTGGCCCATAAGGCAGAACAATATCCTGCAAGTACACCTGCAACAAATCAGTCAAGAGCGGAGCAAAGTACAATTCAAGGTAATGAACAAGAATATCATGCTATGGAAATGAGTACAGTAGAACATGAAATATATAGTACAGAAAATAAAAACATGAATGCTGAAAAGTAAATACAGGAATTACAGGGAACATGAAATGAAGCCTGAACATGAAATGTACAAGGAACCTGACATGTGCAATAAATCGAAATACATCCAGAATATGTGACCGATTTGGGTAGCACAGGGTACAGGGCACATGAATAATGGTATGACTTAGGTCCTGCGTGCACAGTACGAGGCCTAAGCTATTAACATGAATTTATTTGGGTTCGGTCGCACATCTGTAGTATTTCCCCTCCCCAAATACAAGTAAAGTACATGGAACATGAATCAAGAGTACAAGACCATATCGTGTAATATCGTATCCAAGATGAAAAGTACAAGACATGAATGTAAAGGTACAAGACCATAGAATGTACTTGCCTTGCTCCGAGAGATCGAGAGTAGAGAAGTAATACTCACTAAGTCCACCTGGAGCAATTGGTTTTAATTAAGATCTAAAATAATGGCACCTAACTTATCGTTAATAGCTAGAACTAACACTTACTATAAAACTCTTATAATAACAAATAGGTAACTAGGCACTCATGTGGATTCTTATTTAAGAATAGAGTATTTATTCCAATTATGAAATATCACTTAAAGCATTATATTATAGCCAAGACTCTTAGTAGAAAAAAAAGTACTAACAAATGATAAAGTAGATTTCTTTGTAGGCCTGATAGCTATCAAACTAAGACAGTATTATTTTAGAAATCTAGTTACTGGCTCAGACCATCTGATAGGCTTAACCACACAACATGCAACTTGATATACTGCTACATTATTCTGCAGCCCAATGCATATTGCTTACTGCACAACCCACTCAACCTATTTATAACTAGCCCGACCATAACTTTATTCGACTAAGCTTAGCCCTTCCAAAGATGACTCTTCACTACTAAATCTTCGGTCCATACTTTCTAGTATAATCCTAGCCATACAACTCTCCAACCGTTAGCATAACTATTTCAAATTTGAACACACAATACTCAGAATTGCACACTAAGCCTCAAACTAACCCATCATAGCCAACCTGCAATTGACTACTGCTAGAAAAGGGACTTTTGAATCCAACAGTACTCAATCGACATTCAAATAAACCCTAGAAAATATATCGACAACACAAAACTAGAAGTTAATACAAATAAGAGAAGAATATCCAAATTAAATTAAGAATATACAATCCAATCAAATCCAAGAATAGAGAAAATAGCCACTGCACTTCAATTCCAGAAATCTTCTAAATCGATTCGTCAATTGAAAACACACACGCCCAATTTGAAAAGGATTGCGGCAGGACACGAACTATACAACAGAACACGAATACATACACAACGCGAATGAGAGCAGAACCTCGGACACGATCTAATGCCAATTAAAAAGCCGACACGAACGTACTCTCCTAACATAGGAAATGAACACACAACATGGTATTACGATCAAGCATAAAACGGACTAAATCAAGAAGGGAAAGTATAATTTACCTGAAGGTTTGATCAATGACAAGGACACGTCAGAATCGGACACGAATCCCTCAAATCCTCAGTGATTGAATCTCAATTCCTATGCAGCTCAAGCAATCGACCGATCGATGCTACTCGTATTCTAACAAGGGAAAAAAAACACAATTTGACTCATCAATCCTAGAAATTCTTCCGATCTGAACTTCAAAATTGGGATCAACTCACCAAGAATTGTCTGAGTCAAACGAAATCATCTGTCCGACAATTTCAGGAAGAGTTCAATCCAATGTTCCACTCGTACAACTGTACAGTGAATTAATTGATCGCTGAGACCGATCGATCTCTGAATGGAGAACTCGAACTGAGCACAGATCTGAAAATAAATAAGAAATAAAGTATTTCTTGAGGAATCCCGATGAACTCAGCTCTACACCGTTGTCGAAGTCAAGCTCGTCAAAGAGGATGCCAGAAGGAGTAGATCGATCGGTTCCTTAGAGTCACGGTGGAAGCTCGCCACCGTCGCCATCAAGGAGGAAGCTCATCGCTGATCGGGAGGAGTGAAGGTTGAACATTTGTAGGAGTGTTGCTCTGCCACCAGACTTCAGTCGCCGGAGAGGAACACAATCGTCGTCGCCATCACCATCAGTTGTCGAAAGAAAATTAGGGCTAGGGTTAGGGCTCCAATTAGGGAAAGAGGGATTCGAGCTTCGGCTCTGTGGAAATGAACTGAAGAGAATTATTACATTCTCTCTCCTCCTCTCCTTAAATAGGCAGCCAGGGAAAAAGATGGGAAAATTGCATAAAGGTCCCCCCCACTCAATAATCATTTACACATTTATCCCAAAATTCTGTTAGAGGATTAGTTAGAAAATTGGGGACCACTCAAGTTAGTTATAACTAACTAGTAAATCAACACTCATGCTAATTAATTTAAATCATTCGTCAAATTAGACAATCATAGGAAAAAAGAATTTATTTATTCCTTTTAAATATAAATTAGGGAAAACTTTAAAATTCTATATAAAAATTAAAAGGTGGGGTTACATTTATTGCAACTTATTGGTCACTAACGACAAAGTGAAATCAAAAGTTGATGGAATCGATATTGACTTTGAAGCTGGTGATTTGGCAATAATGCTTAACATTTCCAATATTGGGGAAGCATTAGTTGATATCACGTCGGTGCAATTTCTCAAAGGGACAACTTTTGATTCATTTTGTGACTAGTTATGTGCACCAAACCCTCGGCCTAAAGGCACTCCTTGCCCTAAACACTCGAACAACTACTTCTATGACCTTCATAGAATGGTTTTCTCCACCATCATTCCAAAAAATACCGCCACCGATGAGATTTCTTACTTAGATCTTTCTGCTATCTATCATCTCCATTTTTACGTCCCCTTCAGTCTACCCAAGACTGTCTTTGCCGCTATAGAACGGTGTCACAAGAAACCGTGATGACTTCTATATACAATGTATCTTTCTTACATCTTTCAGTTCTTTGAGATTATGCTTGAGGATTGTCCACAGGATGGTGCTCATGCTTATCTTCATGAGCATCGTTGTGCTGCTCCTGCTTCCGTCTAGGATCCTCCTCCTCTAGTTGCACCATTAGCTACTGATACTCATCCTACTCATCCTCCTGGTGGTGTTACTCTTGAGTCACTTCAAGCTCTCATGATATATCAGTTTGATCCATGGACTTCCGTACCACCTCCAGCTCCAGGCCATCGCCAACTCCGTATGGGATATGTCTTACAGTCTTGCTCACAATCCTGATGGTCCTATTTCTATGGTTCATGATACCACTAGACTTGGATATCACATTGATGATCCAGAGGCTCAGCGATACTTTGATCCTGCTGCTGCCCATTATGATCCCAACCATTCTGCTGTGACCGGTCCCTCCAGTACAGCAGGTGCCTGATGATGATGAGGAGGAGAAGGATGATGGTTGAGGAAATATTTCCTCGTAATAGACCATCACTATTTATGTTTTTAGTTTTTTTTTGTTTGACTATGTATTATTGATAAATGCTTCTTTCAAGCATTATTAGTTTTAGTTGGACTAGTTGTATGAACTTTATTTATTTCAGTCTATTTTAATATTTCCTATTTTTAGCACTATGCATTATTTACTATTTATAGTTTAAAGTTCTGCTCTAATCTTGATTGTGCTGAGTACTGCTATTAGTTTGATTAAGTCATTTTGTTTATGTGACAAAACGGGGGAGTAATAGTGATAGATACTTAAAAAAATTGCTACCAAATCTTGTTTGGAGATATTGTTTTTCTAGACTTTACTTTTACAGACATTCAGCCGACATGTTTTATTACGGGGGAGTAACAAGACCTGACCGTACATTACGGGGGAGCAAATATATTATACCAATATTCAAGCCAAAGCTACTACCGTACCCACTGTACCATATCAAGTCTTCTTCCAAATTAAGATGAACATATTCTTATGTATCAATCATAGTTTTATCAAATTATCAAAATGAGGGAGATTGCTGGCCCACTTAGCCATAGTTAAACCAATTTCGATAATTGACTTAAAACTCCAAACCTGATATGAAAAGAACTAGACGATCGTAGATATCATCTCCAATAATTTTTCATATTTATTCTGTATTTTTCTTTTACTAAGTCTGGAAAAGTTGTGCATCAGGATCACTGGCATTTAGAAGTTAAATCCAAAACCTAAATCCTTGACACAATATCCTTGATCCAATCCTTAACCCAAAACCAAACCCATATCCAAAAGCTAAATCAAACCAAAGCAAAAAAGACCAGAAACCCTAGCAACCGAACTCAGTCGAAGTTCTGTCCGAACTCAGTACCCTAGGATTTCTCCTGGTCATAAGCTTTTTCTCGTCTTTTTGATCTCAAACATTCAAAATTATAAACGTTAGCCTACCGAGTTCTGTCCGAACTCTGTCTCAAATTTTTTTATAAAAAGTAAAAAATTTGTCATTTCTACTCACTCATTCATTCTTTATCTTCTCTATCTATTCCTATGCTTTCTATCCATTATATAAAGCATGAATCTTTAAATCTCAAAGATAGCTCATATTATTCTATTACCGGTGGTTTTTGATTAGGAGTGTTCGAATTGTACAAGCTTGGAGTATAAAAACTTTTCTCAGAAAGGTGTTGTTGAAGTTTGATCGTAGGCTTCGGATAAGAATACGACGGTGTTGAAGTTGGCATGTTCTTCGGAGTAATACACGCTGTAATCTCTATTCAAAATAGTGGATTATAACGAGCAAGAATTCTAGCAAACTGGTCTAGTCCTCTCGAAGAAAAACCAATATAAACCTGATGTGTCTGCATATTTCTTTCTCGCCTCCACTACTTATTGCTTTACTTTATTATATTTAAGTTTGATTATATATTTGCTTTACCTGCTTATTTTTTAAACTGGTAAATAATTTTTGCTGTACTCTATTCACCCCCTGTAGAGGTGCCATCGATCCAACAATATCCTTTTTAGTACTTGCTATTTCTGTCTTTCCTTGTATGCTATTTACTGTAGAGTAGGCATGTATATTATGTGTCTTGCTAGTCCCCTAAGGACCCGATGACCTCTCCAGGCTTAGATAGAGAGGAGGGCTATCCTAAGGTATACAGTTCTGGAGTCGAGACAGGTGACGTACCTTCGGAGGTGGACTAGATAGTGTCTGAGGACTACTCTTGATCAATGTCGTCGCTTTGCTTAGACTTGCTACTTTATTTTTAGTTCAGCAGACTTGTGGTTGGATAATTACTCAATTTTTCTTTACTGTGGTTTCGGGATATCTTTTTCTGCATAATTATTATTTTATGTTGGTTATATATTTTCATCATTATTATTTTATTGGACTTGGGTATCTTATGACTTATTATTTCTGCGTGGATGAGATTAGTTGTGTACTTGTGACTTGTATTATCATTCTAGATTGTTCTCATGATTTATAGCTTAAGAATTAGCTAGTGGGCTTGATTGGTAGTTTTGTCCCACTAGTGAAATATTGTCAGCATGCATTATATTCTTGGCCTACATATTTTGGGACTGGAGCGTTACATGTTTTTGTGGTGGCCCATGCAAGTCTAAGTTAATCACTTCGATTACGTTATTGTACCGACATGAGCCTAAGAATAGGATAGAAAAGACCCATAGGATCCCATCCATATCTTTATATTGTTCAAAGTTCTTGATCTCTATATATCGACTTCGAAATTATCTCCTTGACATGTATCCTGCTTGATATCATTTGCCATTAACTTATAAGTTTTGTTTACGTGTAATAAAATGGACCCACAAGGTGGCGACGTGAACTCGCAGTTACTCTGCAGAACGCTGCAGTGACTCACGTTGAGATGACCCTGCCACCGATTAGAGATTCTTTTACACAACCTGACATTCCAGCAGCTTCACACCCACGGAGGTTCATGAGAGGATATCCCACTGATGCCATCACTGCCACCGATGCCGCCAATGATGTTCCTCCAGCTTGGACAGGCAATGGATCCCCAGTAGCTGTTCCAAACCTTCTATGTGATGATGTAAGTACAACAAAAAATCTAGTTGGAGGCCCAGTAGGGACAGGCAGAGCACATCGAGAAACGTATCGTATCAGCACTAGAGTGGGTGATTCCACCAGTTCACCAGACGACGACGGAAACTATTATAAATTTTTGCCAGTTAAAGCCAGCCAAGTTCTCAGGAGAGGAGGAGCCCACCAAAGTTCATGAATGGCTTACCAACATTCAGCAGCAGTTGGAGGAAGCTGAGTTACATAAGGATCATTGGATAATTGCCGTCAGGATGCAACTGGCCGACAATGCACACCACTGGTAGCTTATAGAGGAGAAACGACTTGGGCAGGATAATGTCACTTAGAAGGAGTTTTTTAAGCTCTTCCAGGAGAAGTATATCTCGGCCACTTTCAAAACGAAGCTGCGAGACAAATTTTTTCACCTTACAGAGAGCAACATGACGGTCTAAGAGTACAATATCGAGTTTCTGCAACTCAGCCAATTTGCACCTATATTGATCCAGACCGAAGAAGAGAAGGTGAAAAAATTCTACTACAGGCTGAGCTATGGGCTAAAGGAGCTTATTCGAGCCACTGCACCTACCATTTACTCCGGAGTTCTTACCGCCGCACAACGTTTAGAACGAGTCCACCGAAAAAAGGCCGGTCAAAAATGACAGTAGCTAGCGACACCATCGGCAAAACATCGATAGAAGGACATGAAAGATGCATCGTCGTACACCAACAACCAAGATTCGTCCCATATATGAATCAAAAATTCTAATTTATCATTATTGTCAGAAGAGAGGACATGTCGAAAATGATTGCCGATGAAGACTGAAGCAGTGTTTATGATGCTCTCTGATATCAGCACCATATCCAAACTTGTCCAAAAAAGTACAAGGAAGGACCAACACCACCACTACCAACTCAACCCACAGCACCAGGAGGATACCTGCATGGACTGCTTCCCAACCAGGCGACGTAGTTTGTGCAAGCAAGACAATAGACAACAGAATGACCCGGACAGGCCTTTGCTATTATGGTTGGGGACGGAACAATGACACAAGAAGCAAATAAAGGTAAGAAGTTAAAATTGTGTCCTAATGATAGTGAGTATAATATTGGTTTATGATTGATTGTTACTTCTTTGATTAGGAACAACCATAGAAACATAGCACACCTTTAGAGACATCTTAGAACTATTGACATATTTCCCTTTACCATGGTGAGTTGTTTTATTTTCGAGGACAAAGTTCATTTAAGGGGGATAGAATGCAACACCCCAAAATTCTTAAATTATTTATTTGACTTAAATAGTGATTTTTGGAATTTTATAAATATTTTTAATAAATATTTACTAAACATATATATGGCATTAGTCATGGTCAAGTTCATATTGACAAGGAATTGTGGCACGAATAGTGTTGTCGAGTGTTTTGACTAGTGTATTAGCCATACTAGGAAGGCCTAACCATAGCAGTGTTCCTACTAGAAAAACTAGTCAAAGTTGTGACTTGACCCTATAAGCGATTTAAATATTAATTATTAAGAATTTTGATTTTCTAGGAAATCTGGTTAGACCGAACTAGCCTGGATTTGACCTGAACCCAACCTAAACCCATGTTGAGATGTTATGTGTGCAAACGCACCCATGTAGATATATTTTATGTATATGCATATATTTCGTATTTTATTTTTAGGGATTAACGAATATTTTCTAAATATTTGTTATACGTATAATTAAGTGTTATTGATATGTATATGGCATTTATAGAATATTTGTAAGATTTTATGTGGATTAATTAAAGAGGGAGTATAACATGTTCACCCAAAACTATTATTTGTTTATTTTAATTTTTTTTATTAATACTATTGTTATGATTGTTATTAAATAATATTATTTATTATTGATTATTTGTTAATTCATGGTAAATCATTTAGGCGACCGTCGCACGACCCACGACCTCTAGACGACCGTCGCACGCCATGCCAAATCATTTAGGCAAAAGAAAACCCTAGCCAAATCCTACACCACGTGACCCAGCCCCTCTCGCTCAACCCGCGACCTCTAGGCGACCATTGCGTGCCATGCCCGACACATCGCCGGAGTCGCCGCAGTAGGCCTTACAGTAGAGCAATAGACGCAGTAGCAACGCTTCATGAAGGCATTTTCGTTACAGGATTACGGGACGCTCGATCAATCTTTCCTTGAACTGACTTCACTGGTATGAAGTCAACCTATGCTTAATCCCTTTAGTTATTCTTTGTTCAAACGAATTAGATTGTCCGAGAAATCGACGAAACTTGATGAAGAAACTGTTTTGAAAATAGTTTCAAATCAGTACATGTACCCCTGTTTGAAGTCTAATTCTTGCCAACCTGTTAACGATTTTTGAATACTTTTTGAACAACCTTTTGGACCATCTATAGGACATCAAAACCTATTTTACGGTTTTTGTTTCCAACCAATAAATGCGAAGTTATTTGTTTTCAAAAATCGGTAAAAAAATAAGAATATAGTTTTTAAAGTTAGAATTTTTTTCGATACGGGGCCCGTCCCGACAAACTGGGCGACTTCGTCAGAACCTAAAGGCATCAAAAGGTATGTATGGATGTTGACGTGTCGGCTTTGACGAAACTCAAATTGGTTGCGTAAACGCGACGAATTCAAGACGTATCATTCGAGGTATGCCGTATCGGCCCTTTTACAAAAATTCTAATTACTTTGTACATGTGCGTCACATCATGACAAAACTTGTGCCACTGGACTCGTACCTTTTTTTGGTCCTATGAGCCAAGTTTGGTCTAATTCTGAGACGATTGACCAGATTATCGTTTTGGCAGGCCCACGGCCAGACTCAACGGACGATTTTGTGCACGTCTTATCGTAATCCAAATCTAAACATACAGTTGAGTTCGTATCAAAAAATGGAATCATAGGTACATAACTTGTCAACTTTAGAGATCATAAATTCTGTCATGATTTTTGGTGCAAAGCATGGATACTATTTTGATCCAAAATTACTGTTTTGTCTCTGTGTCCAGAATTGGACTTATGATAGTCAAACTTAGACATTTTTCTAATACGAAAAATGTTTGTGATGTCTGTTTCAGCATTCGGAGACGTTTGTGAAAGTTTAGCTTTCGTGGCTCTTTGATTTGACGAGTGTTTATTTAGACGTGGTCGATTCCTCACCAGGCAGGTAAACCTTGCCAAACTTTTAGAGTATTTACATGCATTTCTATATTGATATTCTTTTCTGTCTTATTTGATTACCTGTCTCTCATGTTTATGTTCTTGTTATTTTCTCGTTATACGTGCACATGTGTTATTTTCTTTATTCTATATATCACTATTTTTCTTGTATAAATCCTAACACTGTTGCATTGTCTTGTGCCGTGATTACTTGATATGCCTTGACCTGTATTTGACTTGGACATGACTAGACGTGATAAACTTGACTTCCTAGTAACTTAGGAGAGAGAATTTGTTAGCCGTGGCTATACCACTCTATTGTTGTTGCCTCACCGGACTGCAGTAGAGAACCTTATATAGGACTGTTAGTGCCTTACTGGAATGTGGTTATTATCACATGTACCTATAGCCATGAGTAATATTATATTCTTATGATATGTCACCATCTATAGAGTTATTAGAGTTATTCTATGTGTGATTCCTTTTTGTACTTGTCATTTCTGTCTTTCCTTGCATGTTATTTACTGGATAGCAGACACGTATTTTATGTTCTTGCTAGTCCCTTAAGGACCTGGTGAGCTTTCTAGGCTTAGATAGAGAGGTGGGCTATCCTGAGGTATACAGTTCTGGAGTTGAGACAGATGATGTACCTTTACAGGTGAACGAGATAGTGTTTGAGGACTACTCTTGATCAATGTCATCTCTTTGCTTAGACTTGCTACTTTACATTATTTTTAGTTAAGCAGACTTGTGGTTGAATAGTTACTCTATTTTCCTTTACTGTGGTTTCGGAATGTGTTTTTTGTACAGTTATTATTTTATGTTGGTCATGTATTTTCATCATTACTATTTTATTGGACTTAGATATCTTATGACTTATTATTTCTACGTGGATGAGATTAGTTGTGTACCTGTGACTTGTATTATTATTTTGGGTTGTTCTCATGATTTACAGCTTTAGAATTAGCTAATGGGCTTGATTGGTAGTTTGGTCCATTAGTGAAATGTTGCCGACATGTATCGTATTCTTGGTCCTACATATTTTGGGACTGGGGCGTTGCATATTTTTGTGGTGGCATACGCAAGTCTAAGTTAATCACTTCGATTACGTTATTGTACTGATATGAGCCTGTAAATAGGATAGAAAAGACCCATAGGATCTCATCCACATCTTTATATTGTTTAAACTTCTTGATCTCTATATATATCGACTTCGAAATTATCTCCTTGACATGCATCGTACTTGATATCATTTGCCTTTAACTTATAAGTTTCGTTTATGCGCAATAAAATAGACCCACAAGGTGTCGACGAGAACCCCATGGTTACTCCGCAGAACGCTGTAGTGACTCATGTTGACATGACCCTACCACCAGTTGGAGATTCTTTTACTCAACTAAACAATCTAGCAGCTGTATACCCATCGAGGTTCATGAGAGTGGATATCCTACTGATGCCATCACTGCTACCGATGTCGCCAATGATGTTCCCCCAGCTTAGACAGGCAATGGATCCCCAACAGCTGTTCCAGACCTTCTATGTAATGGTGTTAGCACACCAGCAGATCTAGTTGGAGGTCTAGCAAAGATGGATAGAGCACATCGAGAATTGTATCGTGTTAGCACTAAAGCGGGTAACTCCACCAGTTCACCAGACAACGACGAAAACTATTGTGAACTTTCGTCAGCTGAAGCCAGGCAAGTTCTCTAGAAAGAAGGAGCCTACCGAAGTTCATGGGTAGCTAACCAACATTCAGCAACAGTTGGAGGAAGCCGAGTTATCAAATGATCGTTGGATAATTGCCGTCACGATGTAGCTGGCCGGCAATGTGCACCACTGGTGCCTTACGGAGGAGAAAAGACTTGGGTAGGATAATATCACTTACGAGGAGTTTTCTAAGCTCCTCCAATAGATGTATATACCGGCCACTTTCAAAGTGGAGTCGCGAGACAAATTTCTTTACCTTACCGAGAGCAATATGATGGTGGAAGAGTATAATGTCGAGTTTCTGTGACTCAGTCGATTTGCACCAACATTGATCCAGACCGAAGAAGTGAAGGCGTAGAAATTCTACTACGAGCTAAGTTACGGACTAAAGGAGGTTATTCGAGCCACTGCACCTACCACTTACTCCAGAGTTCTTACCGCAGCACGACGTTTAGAACGAGTCCGCCGAAAGAAGGCTACTCATAAACGACCATAGCTAGCGACACCATCAGCAAAAATATCGATAGGAGGACCTGAAAGATGCATCGTCGTATACCAACAACCAAGAGTCGTCCCATATCTGAATCAAAAACTTCCAATCTGCTATTATTGTCAGAAGAGGGCACATGTCGAAAAGGACTGCCGATGAAGACTGAAGCAGTGTTTACGCTATGCTCCGATCAGCACCATATCTAAACATGTCCGAAAAAGCGCAAGGAAAGACCAACACCACCACAACCAACTTAACCCACAGCACGAGGAGGATACCAGCATGGACTGCTTTCCAACCAGGCGACGTAGTTTGTGCAAGTGAGACAACAGACAACAGAATGACACGGACAGGCCTTTGCCATTATGGTTGGGGACGGAACAAGGACACAAGATGCAAATGAAGGTAAGAACTTAAAATTTTGTGATAATGATAGTGAGTAGAATATTGGTCTATGATTGATTATTACTTGCTTTATTAGGAACAACCATAGAAACATAACACACCTTTAGAAAACATCTTAGAACCATTGACATATTTTCCTTTACCATAGTGAGTTATTTTAATTTCGAGGACAAAATTCATTTAAAGGAGATAGAATGTAACACCCAAAATTTTTAAATTATTTTTTAATTATTTTTTTGACTTAAGTAGTAATTTTTGAAATTTTATAAATATTTTAAACAAATATTTACTAAAAGTATATATGGCATTAGTCATGGTTAAGTTTAGAGATGCATATCGACAAGGAATTGTGGCACAAATAGAGTAGTCGAGTGATTTGACTAGTGTATTAGCCATACTAGGAAGGCCTAACCGTAGCAGTTCCTACTAGAAAAATCAGTCAAAGTTGTGACTTGACCATAAGTGATTTAAATATTTATTATTAAGAATTTTGATTTTCTAGAAAACCTGGTAAGACCGAACTAGCCCGGATTTGACCCGAACCCAACCTAAACCCATGTAGAGATGTTATATGTGTAAACACGCCCATGTAGATATATTTTATGTGTTTGCATATATTTCATATTTTATTTTTAGGGATTAACAAATATTTCCTAAATATTTGTTATACGTATAACTAAGTGTTATTGTTATGCATATAGCATTTTTAGAATATTTGCAAGATTTTATGTGGACCAATTAAAGAAGGAGTATAACATGTTCACCCAAAACTAATATACACCTATTATTTGTTTATTAGTTCATTGTTATTACTATTATTATGATTGTTATTAAATAATATCATTTATTATTGATTATTTGTTAATTCATGGTAAATGATATATATATATATATATATATATATATATATATATATATATATTAAAATATATATATATATATATATATATATATATATATATATGAGCTAAGGAGATGACGGCCATGTGCACAAGATCTACCTCCAAGCGCTCCAAACATCCCCTCCCTGGCAATCCCAATCCCAATGCTTAACATTCTCACTTGGAATGTTCGTGGCCTGGCGAACAAACCGACTATGAGGAGACTTATTAGCCTCAAGAAAATCCACAAGATAGACATCTTAGTCAATTTAGAACCTAAAATCCCTCCCAAGAGACTCGAATCTACTCAGCTGCAGTTAGGCTTCTCCTCCGCCATTGCTAGCCGTCACGACATCTGGATCCTTTGTACGTCGGACGTGAAGACCGGTGTCCTGCACGATTCCAGGAAGCCCTCACGAATTGGGTTGAACATCCCATGCTCACAAAGTGGTCCCTTTTGTCCGCGGTTTATGGCAGTTGTGACATCTCTGAGCGGAAACAACTATGGACTGACCTTCTGGACATCCACCTTAATCTCATCAACCTTCCTTGGCTTTGTATTGTGGACTTCAATGCTATTACCTGTAGAGAGGAGAAGATTGGTGGTCGGCTGCCTACATAGACGGCCATGCCGGACTTCAACAACTTTATTATCAGCGCCCACCTTTCCCATCTCCAGTTCATCGTTAATGCCTTCACCTGGTGCAACATGCAGGAAGGTGACCTTCGATAATACTCTCTCCTTGATAGAGCTCTCATCAACATCCATTGGCCAGACATGGGAATCATATCTAACCTCACTCAACTTAATGCTACCGAGTCCGATCATAACCCTCTGCTGGTAGAAGTCAAATGCAACTCCAGTCAGATCAAAAAAGTTTCAGGTTCCTCGACTTCTGGAGCGAACACCCACAGTTCAAGAGCATCGTTGCGGACGCGTGGAACCGTGCGGACTCCCTTGACCCTCTCTCTCGGGTGGCCAACAAGCTCAAAGCCATGAGGGAAGCACTTACGGCTTGGAGTAAACAGTATATGGGGACATTTCCAGGCTGTTCGCATTGCCGAGGACGACGTCACTCGTGCGGAAGCTCTTTTTGCAACTGACAGATCGCCAACGGCCAGGACCGCCCTGTACTTCACCGAAGCTATTCTTAAATTTTGCCTCAAAGTTGAAACTGATTTTTAGAAGTAGAAAGCCAGGCTAAAATGGGACATCGACGGTGATAAAAATACTTCCTACTTCCACGCCTGTGTCAAGGGGCGCAGACAGAAGCTCAACCTCCATCAGATTGCCAACGAGGCAGGGAATATCATCAATGATCATCATGGAATTCAATTAGAGGCCACAAACTTCAACTTTCAGTTGTTCACCAAAGAAACGGGGCACATGGATCCCCGTTTCCTGGCCGAAATCCCACCCCTCATTAATAATATCGATAACAACAAGATGGAGCTCCTTCCTTCCAAGCAAGAGGTGAGAGACGCTGTTTGGGCCCTCGATGTCCATAGTGCGCCTGGACCCGACGGATTTATGGGCGTGTTTTTTCGCTCTTGCTGGGATATCATCAAGTCGGACATCCAGGACGCAGTCATTGCCTCTTCCAAGGAGATAGATACCCCAGAG